>BMAV01014954.1:0-238480 GCA_019973955.1 Trichonephila inaurata madagascariensis
AAAAAATTTACTTTAATTTTGATTTCTCACTAGTCACTTCACAAAAATCATTACCAACTGAAAAAAAAAATCTTTTAACTGCTGCATTAGTTCCAGGGCAACAAAACGTAAATTCAACAAGAATAATTACATTTTCATATGGAATGTATTCATTTTTGAAATGGTTTAAATAATTTCACCCAATTTTTACTAATTTCTCAGCATGTTGATTTTCCAATTGTTCTAATTTGTATTAGAATTTAAATATATATTCAGTCTTCTTTCTACTTCCTTCAAAAAATTGTCATCGATTTTAATATCAGGCATTTCTTTCGATATAAACTCAACGTAATTTTCTATATCTGCCCAATTTACTTGCGAAAAATTCAAAAAATACCATTGAAAACTGTTATTTCCTGTGATATTTGTTTCAGACCATTCTTCGACATTTTGGAAGCATGTTTGGTTTAAAGATCAGTTTTAAAATATTGAAAAGGAGGACACTTTTCGAGGAAGGACGGTACCTATAAAAGGAGGACTGTCCTCCCGAAAGGAGAGGACGGTTGGTCACCTTACTAGTAGGTACTACAAATAAAGAAAAAATCGCTTTATAATTCTTTTATTATATCATAATAAAGGTTTAAAAAGTAGTACAGAAAAATATAAAGTTATATATAACTTCTTTTTTAGTTTTAATGACTGGGATGAGCTTTAGATACTTGTGGTTATACAAGCTTCATACAGAATGTGAATCTATTTTGCATACATATTTATAATTTTCTTTTCGAATTTTAGTTGTGGCTTGTGAAATCCCTGAGTATGCCTTGTGGAACCCCAGGGTTCCGTGGAACACAGTTTGGAGATCACACTGATTTAAGGTATTGATTTTAGTTTTTGAATAAAAACATTCATTACAGGATACTATAAAATTAGAAATCAATGCATCGAATGCAATCCTTAAGATTTTCTTAGATTATTTAAATTTTTTTTAAAGTAAAAATAACTATGCTCTTTATTAAATAGATCTAAAATAAAATTAGGACAATAAAGACCCAAAAATCATGTCGTAATTATACAGGTAGCGATGTGAACATCTAAGCATATTTTATTGATAATGTCGATAAGATTTATTTAAATACACTTTTAATAAAAACAATTTTAAATATAATTGTATTGAAATTTTAATTTTTACTGAATATTAGAAAATATTATTTTATCCATGAATTGAATATGAACAAAAATCAATCAATGAAGCTGAAAGATTTTTTTTTCCTACAAATTCTCTTAAATGAAGATCTCGGTTTATTGTTTTTATGTCTATGTGTTTTCTAAAAGTGTGATCCTTTTTTTTTAACCAAGCAATGAGAGAACAGCATTTTCCTTTTAAAATTACCTACGCTCCTATATCCATTTCGTTTTTATTCAAAAATGTGATATAAAACATTTTAGACCTGTACATGAAAGTAAAAACTCCATCAGCATAAAAATGAGGTTGGATATCATCATGCTTCCTTATTTTATTATTTTCCTTTATATTATTATCTTTGTATAGAAATTACTTGTGAAGCTTATGTTTCTCAACACACTCGGTCATAACACGAGTAAAATTATTTCTGTACATTAGATAAGACTTTGTATATATTTTGAGCATTTGTAATGCTGTGTAAAAAATTTTCCTTTTATATGGCTGCATTAAAAAAAAGAGAATCAGAAATATTTGAAAAAATGCATAGCTTAATATTATTGCCATGTATTTTTGCGAGAACATATTAAAAATATATACTTTTCAAATTTTGATGTGGATGATAGAAATTGCTGTTAAAAATATGGACAAATACGTTAAAAAAATATAAACTGTATTCCACTTAAATGTAAACTAATACCAAAGTTAAGATAAATTTACATTTACAAAAAATATTTAACATATTTTTCATGTAGATTTGCTGTTAATGATCTATCAATTTTGTTTTCTGGAGATTCAGAATTCATAGATTTGTAACATACGTATATATTATGGGATGTCTGTTATAATTATTTATTATACGATTCATATTTAATTCGTTTATAATAAAAGCTGAGTTGTTGAATTCATTTAGAATGTGAATACTCTCAGTTTCATGATCAAATGTAGTTTAGTTTTTGTTGCAGAACTTAAACTAACACAATGATTCTCATAATCTCATCTATAAAGATGTCATTTGAAAAAAACATCCTAAAATCTTAACTAATTTATGACGTTTACATGTATTAGAAATGAAAAGTAATGATATCAAAATATTATTTATTAATCAAACAATATTAACTAAAAATCTAATTAAGTTAAATTGATCTAAAAAAATTGAACATCTGTTATAAATTAAAGTAAACCCATTTTAAATTAAAGTGAACCTGTTTTAAAGTAAGCTTAATCTATATCAGTTTGGATGTGCAAAACACACAGCAAGGGTCATAACTTCAAAAATAAATTCGAAATTGAAGTTTCGCAATTTTTATAAATGAGCGTTTTTAATTATGTTAAATAATAACATGGATATTATTTTCACTAGAGTTATATCTGTAATTAAAGTTTGTGTGAAATTAGCTAGATGTGTTAAGGCTTTTTTCCGCTAATGTTAAAGAATATGAACCAAATTCGGACTATTTTTTCAGATATAAAAGTACTCAAACATTAATGTTATCCCTATCCGGTAGAGAATCACATATTTTATCATACTACTCATTTTTATCCGAGTTTTTTTTTTAACATTTTTTCTTTTATAAAATGTGTTTTTCACATTTTTTCTCCTATACCGTAACGCTAAATAAGGTATCCCTTTACATGTTAAAAGGAAAAAAACGAATTATTTATTAAATATTTTCAAATTTTAAAAACACTACATTTTAATCAAATCCATGAGTTACAATGTCACAAATTTTTATAAAAATTGAGGCACTTTTTCTGTCTGAAAATGTGCTCCGCGTTAAGGTCACACTCTTGTGCATACGGCGAAAAAGGCCTTAAGTCATTTTAATAATGTTTCGTAAAACAGTATTGTCTTTACAAAATATGTCTGTTTTGTAAAATACAATTTGCTTTTTGCTTTACAATTTGCATCTATTAATCTCTCATTAATAGTTATTCAAAATTTCTTTAAATTTTGAATGATTAAGCAACTGTTCATTAAATTAATTATAAATACTTATCGTACGTTCAAATACCAATTTCTCAAAACATATAACAAATTAAATCAAATTTTAAAAAAGTTATTTAGTAGATTGCATACACTCACTCCAAAAAAAGTGAACTTGCAAAAAGTGCTTCTGTAGGAAAAAAGTATAAATGTGTTATTTATAATGAATAGCCTGTTCATAATGTTAAGTCAATCACATAATAAACAGAACTTCTTTATATAAAATTACTTATTGGCATAGTCGTCACATAAGGTTTTTTGGAAGAAATGTAATCACAGCAAAAACCTGTTATAATAATTGATGATCATTACAGTTTAATTCTGTGATCTTGGTAATCTATAAAACTATCGGAGAAGGGTTCAAATGTAGTTCTTTTGCTCTTTAAGACCACACCAGCACGTTCGTACCGGAACACCCCATGTTCCAAGGGGGTAGCAAAGATTTTTTTAAAATTATTTTTTCCAGTGTCATCGGAGTATAGTGTTCATAACCAGAAGAATGTAATCTTAAAGATAAAAATATTTCGGGTCTTAAAGGGATAAGAATGTCTAACCCGCACAATCGTGCGATCTGTGTTAGAGATGTCTTTTATGCGTCAGGAATTAAATTCCCTATCTTTGAGAAGATCAAGCTCCTACCCAATTCAATTACAATATTTCCTCTAGTTATACTAGTGTTTATTTGAATCTAGTTACTTTAGTGTTCTGTAAAGCATAAAATGCCCTAGAGGTTTTTTGGCAAGAAAGACGCAGATCTTAGTTTTTCTGGTTTCTGTTTCAAAGGATTTTAGACTTCTTAATTATTTATTCTGTTGGATAAAAAAACCCTTTATATTGTGGAAAAACTTTTGAGGCTTTCTCTATTCCCGAAAGGGAGATTCTTTAAAAGCTGTTGTTTTCTGTTGACAAAACAGAAACACATTTTCCGGGCATCATTGAAGGCCAGTATCCGTTTATATATATCCTGTTAAATATTCATTTTTATTAATTAAAATATAGTTTAATATCTTAAGGTATCCGACTACGTTCGGAACCGTGATTTTAAAAATAAATGGAAAATTTTCCGATAGTGTATTTAATTAGAATGCATGTATAAGATTGTTTTAAGGAATTTTGACAAAAACATTTATTTAAATACAATATTTCGGAAAAAAATTAACTTAAAACACCTTTTTAAAAATGTTCTCCTTTTGTGAAAATGTTTATTATAAAAATATTTTGCCTTTATATATCTGACCTCTGTACGGGGGTGAACTATGATTTTGGGAAAAAACATATTATTTTCAAGTTACAAAATTGAAAAAATCGGTTTTTTTTTGCCCCTCTGTTGTCGTAAAACATGGATAAACCCACTTCTAATTTATATATTTCAAAAAATTTTAGTTGAGCCCCTGTCAGAAGTCTGGCAAAAAGGAAATATTATTATAAAAAGCATTTTCAAAAAAAAAAATGGGTCATTCTATGTTCATTTTTGTCAAAAATTTTTATTGAATAATTTTTTTTTAATACTATTCTTAAAACAATTTTATATACATTTTTAAACAAAATACATATATAAATATTATCCATTTATACGCTTTTTAAAAAACGAGAACGTATCATAAAGAAAAAAATTTTAATATTCAATTTATGCTGAAAGCAAAGTGATATTTAATTCGTATCTAAAATTATGTTAGTTCTGTAAGCATATTTGTTAGCATTTCTAATTAAACATTTAACGGAAGTGAAAGGGAAAAAAATTCATTTCATTTTTGTTATATAGAGCAATTTGCTCGAGCTACTATAATTTCAAGGATTGGTTGAGCTTCACTCAACTATTCTAAAGCAAATATAGTTGACCGTTCTGGTCGGCCAATCACAGAAGTTCCTCTCGACACCAAAGTAAATTCACTTTTCTATACAAAAATTTCTCAGTTTCACAAACGGACTGTTTTGCTATACTCGGATTGGCTAGTACTCTCTCCGCCCACTTTTTAGATTGCAAGTTCAGACTTTTTCATGCAATTTTAAGGTTAATAACTCACTTTTCAGGAGATTTGGTTTCATCAGAAACCATGTGCTTCTCACCCATATTATATCGGAATAAATTTAATGCCGATAAATAACAACATTAAGGAGCATAAAGATCAATGTCATGACTGGTAAAGAGAGATTATTTTAAATTAAATAAAACTAGATGGATCCGAAATCAAAGAGAGCAAGACAGAATCATATTGCTCTCATGTATCAAATACTGAGACTGTTTACTGTTCTTACTGTTTTTGTTCTTAAAAACGATATTTAAGAAGTTTTATTTCATAATTTTATTTACTTAACTCTACAAAATCACCTAATAAATATTTCATCTACTTAAAAAGTTATTTTTGACATAATTAGCTCCTAATGAGTCATTAAGCTACGAGCTCTTTTTATTAAAGCGAAAAGCAATTTAAAAGAGTTATTGCTTTCAAAATGTAAAGGGTAAAAAGGACATCGAATCGAAATCGTTTCCTTCAAAGCCGTAAGTAGAAAAAATTCCTTTTCATTTCATTGCTTTCAAGATATTTCCCAACGGTATTCCAATAAGATATTTTTCCAAAATCCCCGTCGTTATGAATTTTTTATCATCTTTAACGTGTGTGGAATACTTTATCAGATTTTCCCATGCTTTTTTCACTGGATCTCTGTACCTCTTTGCCCTTATTCACGTCGCTTCGTGTAATGCTTGCGATGGGGGACAATTTTTCCGTTAGAAGCATTTCAAATAGTTAAATCTAAAGTGTATTTGAAGGTATCTCAAAATAGTTTTATCTTTAAAGCAGTTTATAAAATGTGTAGAAGAATATTTCATAATCTGTTTGATTCATCATCTTAAAGATTGATACTTTTAATCTGACAGGCCATCGGATAATAAACTTAATTACATGCATGTGAACTTAAAGGAAGTCAATATTAATAAGAAAAGAGTGCTTACAATACAAATTTTGACAATAATATAAAATCCCATTGGTTACGAACAATTTTTAATTTTGTCTGATCAACCATTAAATCAATGTACACTGCTTGACAATTGCTAAGAAACAATTACGTTTTTCGGGATAAGTAAGAATGGACAATAATTTTAAGAAATGAAACTTAGTACATATTTATTAGAGACGATGTGCATTTGGTGCTAAATGGTACAGATATCGCTACATCAAAAAATTAAAAACTTAAAAATGAAAAAGATGCTCTTTGGATGATTTCCAAACATCGACAAAAAGTATATCTTCAAATCAGACTGATGCAGACAGGAGCACCTTAGTACAGTGTTTCTCAAACTGTGGGGCACACCCCTTGGGGGCATGACGACTCTACGAGGGGGGCGCGAGCATATTGAAAAGTCAAAATCAAAAAATTATCTTAAAAAATTATTAATTTACTGAAAGTAAACAAACAAAATACATTCTGGCATAATAAAAGTTAAAATACACATTTACACTGATATATTATACTTATAAATGTATCAGTGCTACACATAATGTATTTTATAATTAATTTAACAATACCGAGTTAAGTACAAGTTTAATAATTATCAGTGACCCCATAGGATTGTCATACATAAAAAACTATATACAAAAACTAACACTTATCTTTATAATTTTGTAAGGTTTATAATTGATCCCTTAACTGCCGATTAAAAGTAAGGTCATTCACTTCCCAATGCCAATCATTTACCTCATAGGCACATTTATGTGATGTATTGAAGGGTGGGGGGTGGAGTATTAAAGAAGCACAAATATTCAGAAATAAGTAAATTCTTCTTAAACATTGTCAAGATCCTTTTATTGCATTCCAAAGCCTTCGGAATAATTTTATGGATGGCAGCGCAGAGAAAAGATCGTACTTCGGAAAGACGTATATATACGTCCGGGGAAATTAACGCTTTGAGTGAGGTAGACGTTTATATACGCCGGTGGGGAACTTAAAAGGTGAAGGTAGTATCGTAGTTTTAGCGTCGAATTATAGTATTATTGAATTCAATACATTGTTTTGTATGGGGGCGCGATGAAAATCATGATTGAATATTGGGTCGCGAATATTGAAACTTTGAGAAGCACTGCCTAAGTAAGATGTGTGTTGACCACCGACACTAATGCACATTTTGCTTCTGTTCTTCATGCTTTACACTAAATTATCGAGGAGTCTTTGGGGGATATTTCTCCACTTCCGTCAAGGCGGTTTTGAGCTCTTGTACTGCACGGAGAGGGATGGTTCTTTGCGCAACCCGTCTGCCAAGAGCATTCCAGGCATGTTCAATAGGATTTAGGTTGGGAGAGTAAGCAGGTCATTGCATACGGGGAATATTTTCACTTTGCAGTGTGTACGATACCTCAACGCTTCTGTGTGCCGGTGCATTATCGTCTACACACAAGTCTGGACTTACAGCACCCTTAAAAGTACGAACATGATCCAGAATAATCTCTCTGCAATACCGTTGCGATGTAACGCTTCCTCGCTCAAAGATGTGAAGCGGTGTTCTGCTATTATGTATGATGCCTGCCCGCAACATCACGCCTAGACCATACCGATCATGTTCACAATTTTTTTGTGCATAACGTGTTCTACGCTCTCTCCACAGTAATTGGTGGCCAGAATGACTTGTCACACTTATACGAGATTCGTCGGACAACATCACTCTAGACCAATTTTGGGATCCCAACCAACATGTTCCTTACACCAGCGTAATCTTTCTTCTCGGCGACTTCCGTGTATACAAACCAACTTGATTTAATCGTCGTGAGATGGTTCTTCCTGATACACGCGTACCAGTAGCAATGTTTGCAGCTATCTGGACAGGAATGAAATTTCTGTTACTTTTTGTCTCGAGGGCTACATAGCGATCCTAAAGATGTGGTGTTCTACCACAACCCCTGCATGCTTTCGTAAAGCATTTCAACCCCCAGCTGCCTTCTTTCATAGCAAGATGACACTCTTTGATGCACCCATTGAAGCATCTACAGTGGCGACACTTAACCTGCTTCCAGTCGTCCAACTGCTCGTCCACGATCGAAGTCAGTCAAATGATGTCTTGTGGGTATTTTTCTTTTAATTATTGCAAGAACCAAACAAAATTTCAGTGAAGAAACTTTAATAGCATCTAGCACTATTTTCGTCAAATATCAAACAGTATGTATTTTCGTATGAATCAGGAGCTTGTATGCACTGTCTTTTACGCATATAACGAGTCCTGGTCTATCACGCCCTGTTAACTTGAATTTATTTTTATTATTCAGATGTTTGAGACACAATTTTGTATAAATCACTTGTTTCTTAGCAATTATCAGCAGTATACATAGTACAGAGGAAAAGCGACTCACTCACCCACTCATCACTAGAGCTCTGGAACAGTTCGACATGTAAACTTGAAATTTGATAAACACGCTGTAACGGATCTTTACGCGCCTTTCACGCTAATCCTCTTGGGAAATATTTCGGGCTATCATTCGCATTAATTCACAGTCATCCCTCTCAAGAAGAAACCCTGATAAGGAGATCAGTTCGACTATATAAAGTCAGGGTTTTCTAATTGTAAGGGAGAAGGAGCGAAGAAATTGTTTCAGCGTTACGAAGAGGAGATTTAATTGATTTACACAACGTGAGTTAAGAACGGAGTTTGCCATTATACTAAATTAGTGGACTGGGAATTTATAGTCTAAGATAGATTAGGTTAATTTAAACTGATTACTTGCGCTTGTTCACTAGGGTTATTGCTTTCTTTATATCACTCCTAAGGCATCCTCTTGTGGTTTAACTTGTGGTTGATTAGTGTGCTTGAATAATAATAAATAATAATTATTTTGGAAGTTTCTGGTCATACTTTGTTTCCTCCTATACCCTTAGGTAGGCAGGACGGTGAGAGAGCGACTTCAGGGAAAAGTCGCTCACAACGCTTCTTTTGTCGAGTAGAGTAGTAGGGTTATGAGGGCTTTCGGAGGAGTTTGAGATAAAAATTTCCGGTTTTGAAGTTCTAGACCTACAGACCTGAAATTTGCCAACCATGTTCCTTTCGATGAGTAGAGGACCATTAAGGGAGCGCATAGATAAAAAAATTTGGTTTCTGATTTATTAGACCAGCAAAGCTGAAGTTTGGAAAGCATGTTTCTTTTATTGAGTTGAGATCCACTAAGAACCGTCTTTGTGGAAATTGGATCCGAGGGGAGGGAGTACAATTAACTTTTACTTCCTATACTTCCGTTTTAGAAAATCCACTCATGTCCTTTTTAAATGAAAAGGTGAAAGCTATATAAGAATGCTTTTCTGTATAATTGACAGCTTAATGCTATGATTTAGATATCAATAACTTACAAACCGTATATATTTACGCAACACCAGGAAATACCCAGAGAAGCTCTGCAAATAATTTCTGGTATATATATATGTGGGACGGTATCTAGGAGTAAAGAGAATTTTGAACAAAAGGAAACAGTGTTACCAAGTTGAACAAACAATTAATTTATTATGCTAAAGAAAATAAGGATCACGCTATTAACAGCATTTAATTATTAAAAAAGGGTGTGGGTAAAAACAGTTCGAATAGAGATCAGGGTTCCCCTATGAGATGGGGATGCCAAGCATGGTTAGACCGAAAGAGGGATGTTTTTTGTTTGAAAACGAAGCAGATAAACAGCGTCGAACCTCACTCGTTCATATTTTTCGTAAAAGGGATTTCTCAGGGGCCATATGGCGTCTGACGTCATGGCGCACAAATTCTTTCGTTGGGTATTAAAACCAATATAGATTTGGTTGGCATCACCATATCTTACAATCGAAATGTATTGAATATTTAAAAAATTTTAATTAATTATTGGAAACTAATTTAATACCTTTTCCTACATACTGTGACGGCCTCACGCGTCTTTTCTTTAACATAACCTCTGGGTTCTTTGGTGGCCAAGATTAATGGCAACTCTTTTCCAACCAAAACCCAAGAAGCAAAATGTGAACAAGAAATGCAAATAAGATAGCTTTTAAAAGAACAGAAGTTTCAGTAAGCGAAATGGCAATTTGGGGAATGTTATGTTTGGAAGAGATACAAGCGTGAATTGAAAGCCTATCGTAAAGTTACCTGGAAACCCAGCCATTACTACAAGGTGCATACCATTGCACGCGCGCCCAGACGTTTCCATATAAAGATCGAAGTTAAGTTTGGATTAAGGTAGGACTGATTATTTGATATTAGGACTTGTAATATTATTAGAAGTGAGAATAGGCGGATAATATAATTATTTAAAGAAAGTGGTCTAAATTACGTGATTCGGTTTAACTAATACTGTGTGTTGTTCATTTTAGGTTCTCACTTATTTAAATTTATCTAAATTGTTAGACATTTAAGTTCTATTCTTAATAAAGTCATATTAAGAATTTAAAATGTCTATTCCTTTTACAAACCCTACACCTCTAGCTCACGCTGATAATCAAAGATACGGTCACCAAAGGGGGAGTGGTATCACAATACGTATACAATGTTATAAATAAATTCAGTGGTATACCTTACAATCTAGGTCATCTAATCTTAAGATATTCGCTTAAAAATACCTTTAGGCTAAATAACTTAATCTATAATTAGTTCATATAGATTGTTGTTCTACAAGCCGAAAGCAATACGTCTCACTATCCTATTCTGCAATTCTGCCGTAACGCAAAAGTGTCAAACTGAAGTAAAATCGAATTATTCACCTCCATTGCAAGTGAAACTAAAAATAATTAAATACCGTATGACGAAAATGTTAAATAACTTAACTAACCTTCAGACTTGAAAATTCAGATTAATAAAACAACGTTATGATCGGAATACATAACTTAACTACGACATTTACGTAACTGAACTAATGTAATATTAAAAACTGGGCTACTCAAAAATTTATTATGTCAATATATCCGAAATCAAAGTGCGCGCGTGACTTTAAGGCAATATAACCGATCCCCGAAGTAAAACTCCAGAACTTGATTACTGAAATGTTCTTTTAAGTATTATTTATCCACTCTTACATTTCAAATTAAACATTCAGCTAAAAGAGCATTAAATTGAATTTCTAATTGGTCCCTGGAAGTATGCATTCAGTTGTTCAAAACAACTCTTTGTAACTACATTAAAACATCTGAAGAACCCTATGTTAAATTACTGTTCGTATAAATAACTTCTCTTTCCGTTTGCTTAGGATATCATACGAAAGAGTATTTTCCGAAACGTTTGTTAAAAGATAATTTAATCCTTTGTAAGCCTATTTAGACGTAACGAAGGAAATATGCTTATCATTAATACCATTATCTGTTTAAACGTTAGATTTTGACTCTTTAGTAATTAGATTTTGAATTTTCTTTTCTTTTTGAAAACATATTCGAATTTTAAAATTAAATTATGAGAAGTAACTTTAATAAAATTGTAGAGTATTCTATATTTGATCTATTCAGGATATATTTTAATAATAAACACGTTTCCTATTTCAATTTTGTTAGTCTGCTATTTCTAATAGAACTCATTATAATGTATTATAGGAGTGTAAATGCCATCCATCCAGTATAATGGTCAGTGACACTGATTGCTGTGCCGTTGGGCATGGTTTCGAATCCTGAAGAAGGCATGGATGTCAATAAATGTATAGTGCCTTCGCGGCATGGAGGTACTCTAAGTAGTCGTCGATCCGCAGGTCCTTTCATGTGGTTGGTGGAAGGGGAAGAGAGGTGGGAGGTTCTGACTACGCCCAGTGGGTTCCCCTCAAATTTGGGTAGGAATGAAGCCAAATCGCACTGTCACCTGCATGGTGCTCAAAGCCACGGCTAACGACAGGCGTAAATGTAGCCCTTTAGTGAGATGAATTTCTGGTTCCTTGATCTGACGTTTCTGTGGATAAGGTGGCATAAATAACAACAACAATAGGAGTATAAAACGGAACATTCTCCTTTAAATTAGCTATGATTCCCAACCTTATAAGCTTTTTGTTGACTTTATACTATTGGTTTTACTCATGAATTCCTTCTTGCAATTACACAGTTATGATACAATGGGATTTTTATTTTCCTAATTTAATTTTAAAATCTACCGAACCCGTCAGTTGCGCACACAGGAATTTTTCAAGGGTGGGAGGTCCAGGGGTGAAAGTTCACCATTCTTGTATCATGCTATTTTTGATTTTGTCGATTTTCAGGAACAAAACGCAGTAAAAAACTTATTATAGACAAAATAATTAGCATTAATTAATAAAATTAATCATTAATAACAAATATTTAATTAAATTTACGTATTATATACTTAAAATTATAACCAATCGGAAAAAAATCAAGGGCTTTGGGGGTCCGGACCCCAGGACTCCCCTTATGTGCGCCACTGGAACCCGTATACTTAACTACAAAAACTTCTCTTGAGAGTCGATTCTAATAAAATCCGTTCTTGTGGATATATACTCAACAAAAGAAACACTCTTACCAAATTTCAATAATTCATTATATTTCAAAAAGAGCCCTATTTAAAAATCTTTACCCTCCACCCACGTAAGCTCCTTGAGAATTGAATTACACAAAGGTCTTAGCTGTTCCCCATTCAATGAAAGGAACATGCTTACGCCCTTCTCTACGCCCTTTTAACCCCCTTCTTAGATATCTATTTTTGCAACACCTAATTTTTAATTCTTCCTTAAATTGCAACTATAGAAAATATTCATTAATATCTTCGTAAAAGTAGTCAAAGTAATTGATTCTATTAGTTAAAATTAAGATTATTTTAATTGTATAAAACTAACTGTTTTTGTTTTATGCTGCCATCACCGAAAGCTATAAGTGAGTTTAAAAGAGAGCAAATTGTTTCTATGCGACAAAATAGCGGGAAAGTACCTGAAACTTCAAAACAACTTAGAATATGAAACAGAAGAGTAATAAGGATATATAAAGCATATTCAATTAAAGATAACACAAAACATCATCTAGGGAACATAGACCCAATGAAATCACAAAACGTGATGAGAGGAAATTGAAGTGGACTGTGAAAAAAATAGGGAAAGCAGACGATTGACAACACAACAAATTAAAAAGGAGTTCAATTTAAACTCGGAAACAAAAATCTTTCACAGAACAATACGAAAAGAATGTAAATGTCTTGATTTGAAAGTCGGCGACCAACATGAAAACCCTATTTGTCAGTTTCAAATTGAAAAAATCTCTATACTTGTGCTAAAGAATATAAAATCTGGGACGTAGAAATGTAGAAAAAAGTTGTATGGACCAATGGCAGCCATTTTACACTTTTTGCAAATGATGGCAGACAAAGAATTTGTAGGGAACAACTTGAAGCTATTCATCCGGATTGCATTTAGTCAGACATGCAAGCCTAAGGTAAAGGATTAATGATCCGGGAGCATTTGGTTAAAATGGGATCGGGTCTTCTTATCACTAATAAAGGATAATAGAACTGGAAATGAGTACTTATCTGATCCAGAAAATGTTTGAAAATAGGGGGCGGTAGGCCTAAATGCGGCGGGATGCTGACAATAAAATTAACGTCGATAATACTCAAGAGAGAGAAAAATAAAACCTTATTCCATAACAAACAAACATTTATTATGATTAACATAGGTAAATAGCAATAACAAATTAACAATGAATTTAAGTGTAAAGTAAAATTAGACAGAGGCACTTAAATGTAAAGGAACACTTTTTACGACGGGACGACTGGGAGAGTACGTCCGCTCAAGATGATGAAACTCGTAAAAGTGAAAGTTGTAGAGGGCGCGACAAGCGACAATAGCGGGGGTGTACAAGATACCAACAATGCTGTTAAACTATTAATGGAGGATTGGTTTTCAGATGGTGACGGAATATGTCAGGAAGATAGTGCTGCTCCCCATCTCGCCAAAACTGTACTGACCTAATTTAACGCAAACCATGGTGTATTCCAACTTCTGCAATGGCCATCAGAAAGTCTGGATATTTGAGCAATCGGAAATCTGGGGGATGAATTAGAAAGACATCTATAAGAGAGTTGTGAGATCTATAAGAGAGACCTTCCAACAAATGTTTAAGAACAAGAAATATCACTTCATAAAGCATGATCAGAAATCACTGTAGAGACATGTCAGAAGCTTGTTGCATCAGCACCAAGACGAAAAATGCTCTATACAAAACTAAAGGAGGAAGCATCAAATGTTAGATGAGGTGACGTCATTTAGCCAGCATTTTTCTTTCCGGAGTTGTCCGTTCGCTAGCCTCCGGTAACGGAATCAGCTTCGGACAAAACAGATTCCACTTTTAATTTTTATTTCTCCTTGCATTTATTTTAACAGCACAGACAACACATTTAGCTCCAGCAATTTTATTTTAAATTCACCCAAGAGTCACAATCTTAATTTTAAATTCTTAAACTTCTTATTTTTAATTCTAGTAATTACCCTCTAATCATTGCAAGCTCTATCTATAAAGCTCAACAGTATCATTAAAGATAGGGGATTAAGACTTCAACAGAGATCTTCTGCCTCGATGATCATTCAACTGAGATTAGCTTTTCTTCTGTATGTACGTAGGGCGTTGTTCTTCGTTCAGGTATTGATTCCAAAATTTCTGAGAAGTTAAGAATTTGTCTGGATGTCAAGTCGCATAAAATTTTACTAGTGCTCTTCTCTGATTTTTAAAATCAGTGAAGAGAACTTACTGTAAGTAGGAAGATCATCTGACAGCAGATTTAACAGGGGAAATATATGTGCCTTTGTAAAAGTTAGTACATACAAAATTTCTTCATATAAATTTGGGCCGTGAGAGATTAGAAAACTTACCGAAAAGAAATGGTTAATGATTTTTGGTATATGTTGATAGTTTTGATCATCTTGTTCCTTTGAAGAACTAAAAAATAGCTCTATTTAAATTTCTATTCTTAATTTTGAATAATTTTTTAATTGACTATTTAAAATATATCATGGTTATAAAAATTGTTTAAGAGGAAAACTCTCTTCCATACTGAATATGAAAAATTGAAGTCTTGAATTCAATAATTAATATGACTCAATTTAATTTATTTTGCTAATAAACAATCATTTGTTGTTAAAGTTATGCTGCTTAAATTGGCATCTTTTGTAATTAACCAAATATATTAGTTCAGTTGAAGAAATGAATCGTAATACACAATCAACGGTGATTGAATTTAATATGTAATTCATTTTTGTATATTTTCGAGACATTATCATTCATTTGGAAATGCGTTTGATCATATGAGGGATTATAAGAATAAAAGACGTCCGTGGAACAAACTTTGGCTACTGTTATTCACAATACCAATTTACTGATGTCACGTTATTGTCAGTGTAACAATTACGAAGCTCTTCCCCAATGATTTAATAATGCGATAACTGTTCTTTTCTAAATAGGGTAATAAGGTCTTAAGCTTAAATTAAAAGAGAAAAAGTGTCATGATTAAGATAATGATAATTTTATTTAATCATGTTAATAACACTCGGTAATAGATGGTGATTAAGGTCACTATTTTTGTGATTGTCATCGTTTGTGCAAGTCCGGTTATTTTGAAGATCGTCGTTCGTAAATGACGATGTGTTATTGTCATTCAACTGGGCTTCAAAACATCCCACAGCAGTATGACAGTTCCAATAATTTCTTCAACTAATCATGATTTTGAGATAAGAAACAACTAATAGACTCTTTATTCTAATACTAGATGTCACCCCCATCCGCACCGCTGGGTATTTCATAATATTCTAAGCATGTATTCCTTTTTGGTTTTTGTTCAATTCCCAGCATTAATTCTTCGCCTTTTGATTTAAAAAGGACATGACTTGAATTTCTAAAACGGATGTATATTTGTCATTTACGCCTCTGGGAGGCAATTCCTTGAAACCACATTTTTAGCGGATCTCTACAAAACAAAGGAAGCATGATTGCCAAATTCAAAATCTGTAAGTTTAATTGCTTAGTATTTGTTTTTGTTTAAAACTCCCAGAAACTACCCGAACCTTGAGATTCGATTTCAGAAAAATCCTCTCTTAATGGATTTCTACTCCTAGAAAAAACGTGTTTGATAAATTTCAAGTTCGTAAGTCTATTAATTCAAAACTGGGACATTTTTTTATTTTATCCACAACGCACTCGTACCCTTTCAATTCTCCTTGGCAGTCGAATTCATTAAAACCGGTATAAGCGAATATCTACTCAATAAAAGAAACACGTTTGCCGAATTTCAAGTCTATGGATGAAATAGTTCAAAAACGGGAGTTTTTCTTTTTTACGCCCCGATAATATTTGTTGTGAATCTATTGCCGCAAAACCCGCTTTAGAGGATCTCTACTCAGCTAAAGAAACACATGTTTGCCACATTTCAAGTCTCTAATAGTTCTAAAAAACGGGAATTTTTTTAAAAAAATATAACATCACCATAATCCCTTACAACCGCTCTTGGGAGTCCACTTAAATGAATTCTGTTCATAGAGGATTACTTAACAAAAGAGACATGCTTACAATATTTCAAACCTGTGGGTCTAACAATTAAACAAAAAAAGAATTTTTTTAAATCTGGAACGCCCTCGTAACACTCCTTAGGAATTGATTTAAGTAAAGTCCGTTTTTTAGCAGATATCTTTTTAACAAAAGAAACATGATTACCAAATTTCAAGTCTGTAAATAGATCTGGAGACCTTGGAATGATTGAGTGAGTGCATGTATATAGATGATTTTAAAAGAACAAAAACATTATTTAGCGGATATTTAATAAAGTTCTACTCATTAACATATCTTTTGCCAAGTCTGATTTGATTAAAAACAAAGCCGATTAAAAATGTCATTTACAATAATTATTGTGTAAATATTGGAATTGTACTAAAGTTTTCTTTGCACAGATTCAATAAATGTAAAATTGGATTGTCTGATATGTATATATAGTTGAAATTTTATATTACTGTAAGTCAACTTATTAATTTTGAAGAACTTTTAAAGTTTGGTGTAACAATCACCAGATTTATAAGCCACTGCTTTAGTTCAAAGCTGCTTACAAAGAAAGAAACACTGTTACAGAAACATTTGTTTATTATAACAATAATTAAACGAATCCAAACACAAAATATACATTTAAAATATTAAAATACCAATAAACAGATCGCGAAGAATGTAATTTAATCCAAAAATAAGGAATTATTTAAATGCACTAAGCAAAATTCCAGACAAAATGAATATTAACTATTCACGTCATCAAAGCGAAATACTATTCTTAGCTTGCAGCTAGTTTCAAATTCCTGAACTTCTTCGATAATTCAATTTTCCTCAGCGTTGCTATGTTACGGTGGTTGATTAACTTGACTTAGTTAAAAATTTTATGTGATCCGACTGTAAGAGGCAGTTTCAAATAAATTGTTCTAAAATCTACGCTGAAATCTATCATTCAATCAAATCAGTTCGAATTAAAATAAGTATTTATTCATTAATAAAAATTTTGTTTCGAATTTCCATTAATGAAAATATTTTTAAGAGTACACAATACCCTAAAAATTTCATTTTTACCGAATTTTTTTTTCTTCATTTTCTAGTAGCTCATATCATTGAGAAGCTTGCCACCAAATTTCAGATCTGTTAGCAAATTAGTTTTTAAGATATTTGAAGTTTTATGAGCTATGGTTTTGGTTTCGGGTTCGATTTAAAACATTTTTCCACTCTTAAATTGAATTAATTAAAAATATTTTTAAGCTTTTAGTTTGAAATGGTTATTAATTCCAATTTTCATTACTGAAATCATTTCTGCTTGACTATGTTTTGAATTTTTTTTCTCATAATTAATTAATTAAGATTAATTTCATGGCCAATTTTTGCTTTAAATATAGATTATATAACTTAAAAGCTTTATCATTAATTTTTTCCTGTAGAGAAAATGCCAGGGCAAATGCGTTCTCAGGTTGTTATGAGAAACAATATTTCGAAGAGATGGAATACTACTGAAAATGATGTATCTAAAAATCAGTCCTCTACTGATACTGCAATTAGACTTCCGAATACAAAAATTCTGAATTCAAATGTTGCAGATATAACTGAATATTTCCTTGATGTATCAAATTACATTATACTAAACATATTGTAGAACTATATTTTAGTATTTTAAAGTCGTATGACAAGAGCTAAAATATCCTAAACTGCCCCAATTTAAAACTGAAAAAAATTGAATTCTATGATTTTTAGCATAAGATAGTAGCCTTATTATTGTGTTCATAAATGCTTTGTGTTTCAAAACTTTTGTGAAAATATTAGGCTAAGATAAAGCTGAATAAACTGACGTCTTAACAAATGCTATCAGTATTATGCAAAAATATATTTTGAATTAAAAATATTATTTTCAGTCATATTTATTGAAAATAATGTTTTAATGCAGAACATACATAGGAAAATAACACATTAAAAAATTAGAGCTTTACGGGCATTATATAAGTTTTTGTTTTATGACTTTACAAACTTGAAATACGTTTTTCTCAGACTTTCAATTTTGAAGGTATAAGGTGGCCGCGGTAGCCGAGTGGTATAGGTATCGGACCGTGGCTTGTCTTGTCACGAGTTCGAGCCCAGTACCACTAAAGACCCGCCGTGTAGGGCAGCGATGCACGTTAAATCTGTCGAGAGCTGAAACGTCCTCCCGTTGGTGTGGTAGTTAGGAGAAGTGGGTGCCAGCTCAGGTATCGTCCACGTCACTTGACCATGGTTGAAAATTACATGGTCCGTCGCCAAAAGCCCTCGTGTAGCTGAACAGTGCGACGTTAATATTCAATCAATCAATTGAAGGTATAAGTGTTTTCTAATCCCTAAGGAAAGCTTTTTTCCTGTTCAAGATAGAGCCTTGAATTTTTTTGTATATGCTTCCAAACGTATGTTCTATAAAAGTTAGTATGGATTTAGAGCTGAGATCTCTAGTTATTTTTCTAAAAAATGCTAAAGCTGATATTTTAAAAATTTTCGTGTTTTTTCCAGGTTTTTCTAGAAAAATAATTATTAAAAATCAACAAGGGGGAATAGAGATTTTTAAATCCATACTAATTTTTGTTTGCAATAACCGAAGAAACATTAATAACTTAAAATGACTAAAAAAGTTTAAAAATTAAGTATTTTATAAAAGTTTGAATAAACTTAAAAAATTCCCTAACTTTTTAAAATTGTAAAATAATGGCTGGTCAAACTGACTTTTCTCTTACAGAATCAGCTTAATAATATAATCTGAATATAAAACATTAATTATTTTTACTGTAACTGTCTCCAAAATTTTTTATGAAAAAGGGTACCGTGTACCTTAATATACATTAATAGGGAAAAATAGACAAAAAGTGTATTCTAATTTACTTATGATTGTAAGTAACATTCATTTTTTTAAAAATTTGCTTAAATAAAATTATCTGTATTTATAAGTAAAAAAAATTACTGAAACTTTTCTAATGACAATTATTTTAAAATAAAAAAAAAACACTTTTGAGTCAGATTATAATTTTAAGTAATTAAGTAACATTAAGCATTTTTTCGAATAAATTTTTATTAATGAAGTACGAAATAAGAAACAAATTTAAGGTTGAATCTCCGTGTATGTTTTAGGAAGCTTTTATTTTTAGATTTTTTACCTGGTGTATTATTACAAACACTCCAGAATCATGCTAGCAGAAATCGCCAAACTCTGTTAACCCATAGACATGATTTACAAAACTATGTACGTGACTCAAGTTTTGTATTCACAAATGGTGTCGCTATTTTAATTAAAATTTGAATTTTATCTTAGTTTGCGTTTTTCCGTCTTAATTTGAAAATCTAAAAATGAGTTTTTAAATTTACCTACAATAAAAACAAGTAATATAAAAAACATTTTTAAGTTAATTCCTACTTTGAATGCATGAACAGAAAGTATTTTATTAATTGAAAAATTGAATAAGATATATATATATATATATATATATATATATATAAATTAATATATATATATATATATATATATAATATATATATATATATATATAGGAGAGAGTGAACTAATAGTAAGAATTGAAAAAAAAGATCATGATTTGTCTGCATTGTTGTAACAATGCACATCCGATTTAGCTAGTTTGGCTGAAAAACAGGTTTTCAACGCCAACTTTTGTCTTTGTTTTAACAGTTACATTGTTACAACAATAGAGACGAATCTAAGTTGGTGTCAAAAACCGGTAATTAATTAAAAAATTATTATTTGAAAAACTGTTTAACATTCTTTTTTTCTACTACAAGAAAAAAAAATTATTTGAACTTGATTGGATGAATAGAAAGTATTTTATTAACGATTGAAAAGTTGAACATGATAAATATATAAATAAATATGCATAGAGAGAGAGAGAGCTAATAGTAGGAATTGAAAAAGAGATAACGTTGCTGGAAGAGAGCAATACTTAATCTCAAAAATGCTGTATTTCAGAATTACTCAGAAATCTGATATTTGAGTTACCTAATTTCTGAATATGATAGAGTTTCTGCACTTTTAATTGCAATTATACTAGCGAACTATTGTCCATTCTTAAGTGCTTTATCCAAATAAGGAAAAAAAACGCTTTTCCCCTTTTAGTACAAAGAGTTTTTAAAAAAGTTTTTTGTTTTTGATATTCTTACCATTTTCTGTTCAAGTTGAATTACGGCGGGTGTTTATGTTACATTAAGCTGGCTTACAATTTTTTTCCCCTCCCCTTCTCCGAGATCGCAATATTGTGAGCTAATTTAAGTAAAAACATAGTTTCAGTTTGTTGTGTCGAGTTTGAATTTAATTCTTTCACAAGAACTCTGGAACTATAAAATATACTAAAAGGGCATTCAGGCATTAAATTATATTGAGTCATAAATGACTTCCATTTTCTCATCAGATATTTATTTTGTGTGTTATCATTAAATAATAAATTATATAAATTTATAACACATTCGCTACTACTTTCTCCCTCTTCCTGGCGGCTGATAAATTCTTTCCATGTAAAAATATGGTTGTTTTTGACTGTAAGAAATTTTGAAGCCTAATTTATTGTGCTTCAAAAGGGAAGTTCTCCATTCAAAACGCAAAAAAAACAGATAAGTGGCACAGGTTTAGAGAGTAAGATGGCTTGATAAAACAGATTATCTAAGCTCAAAAAGTTTTTGTGACATGCGATCTTCTTTACTTCGTTCACAGATTTGTGGGGTACCCAAACTCCTTTGGTGATTTTTCCTACTTTCTCCAGGTGGCGGCAAACAGCTTAATAATGATGCATTAAACCTATCTGACATATTTCGTGCGTTAATGGACACGGAATTTACTTTAATATTCCTTTTAAAATGTTGTCTTCAAGGTCAGAAAGACATCCTGCTCTAGGTTCATTCATCGAAGCTGTATCAGCAGAGCAGAATTTAAAAAACCGATTTCTAACTGACCGATATGTTATTAGTCCTTTACAATTTACATACCTTTTCAACTTTAATCTTAGCATTTTGCCATGTTTCACAATTCCCAAAAGCATCGCATGATGAATGTAAACTTTTTCACTTCCATTTTAGGGGTTCGGAACAACATTTTATTGAAACGTGTACTAGACAAGATAGCTGTCAGAAGACTAACTATACCCTTATCTATTTAGTGAAAGTCAAAATTCCTATGCTTCGGTAACTCATAGTGGGTAGACAAAAACAATAAATTCTGCCTAACTGTATCAGAAGTTATTTATGACTCGACCCAATAAGTCCTTTAGTTTAATAAATTGAAAAACAATCATTTGCTTACAAATGAAACAGTTTAAGACTACTTATAAGTTGGTGTACATATGATTCTACAAATTCTGTAAATATTTTAATGCAGTGTTTTCAAAGAAGTTCGTTATTTTATTTTACTTTTGTAATCTATTGTTACGTAGATTCGGGATTGTGGATTTTATGCAAAACAATCACAAAGAAAATAAACAGTTCTTTAAGAGCTATGCTAATTTATTATCAAAAATCCAATCGTTTAAATACAGGATTCAGCTGCAATATTCACAGGGTAAATTCCCAAGGCTTCCCCCTTCAACAGTAATCAAAACAAACTCGGTGTATAAAAAAAACACTTAAGTAAAGATTATTCAAAACACAGCCGAGCTAATCCTAGTCAAAAAATCCTCACTACCGCTGGTTTTAAGACTCACTGGCTGTCCGGGGATATGGACGGAAACGACCCCATCCCATAGAGTATCTGTTAATGGTGTCTGAAGGAGTAATAGTCCTTGGTGAGAGAGGAAACAACCTGATTGACTGTTGGTACGTGGAGAGAAGGCGTGGCTGACTGGTGCCTGAAGTTGAATGCAGAATGGATGTGAGAAGTTGAAAAGTTCATCCGGGGGGTCAAAGCCGGCTTGTGTGTGTGTGTGGATTGGTTAAGGTGAGTGAATTGGCATTGGATTGGCTTGGATGCCCTGAAGTTGATGAGAGAATTACAGCATGGGTCACCATGCGGCGGATTGCTCTTTTATAAACCCCACGGAAACTTCCAGAAAATCCGCACGCATCATAAAAACCTGGCGATATCTACTGCTTCTAGAAGAATCCAGAGGGGTTTCCCAACCGCCAAAAAGGTCGCCAAGACGCCAAACTGGCCCCCAAAAAAGATGCCCAACTTGGGTCTACTGCTAAAATTTCGCCAAATTCTCATAAATCACCATTATAAAAAGAGGGGGCATTGCTTGTGAATAGTACAATTTTAACATGAAATAAATATAACATAAAGTAATATAAATGCATTAAACACTCAAATACAAATTATTTACACTATTTACACAAAATTCGTAACAATATCATAGCTACGATATTAAAGTTAAAAGTAATTTTTCTTAATTTCGGTTCACCTACAGCGATATGTATCAGTACATTAATTCATTAATTATTTATTTGTATGTCAAATTGGAAGATAATTATCTAAGAAGAATTTTTTTAAAGTATTATTTTCTAAAGTACTGCATTATGTACTGTTCTCAGATCTGCTGAATACTGTATTCTACTAAGGCAGAAGCGAATCTTCGAAATTTTATCAGTTAATGATTCTCGTTATATAATTATGAAGAAGGTAGACAAGAAAAATTTTTGGCTCTTATTGCAATCTGTCGAGGGAGCCTGTTTCAAACTCTAAAAGCTTTTCACTCAGTTCTGTACAATTGTGGCAAAGGTTTATTATCTCTTTCGAGGATTTAAATCTTGATCATAAGCGATGTAATTGCAATAAAGTAAATCTTTATTAAAATAATTTATATAAGTAAATTACAATGATCCTTCAAATATTATTTTGGTACTTATTTCTCAGTATGTAAAATATCTAAAATAAAACAAGTAATATAAAAAAAAAAATTTTAAGTCAATACTTACTTAGATCAAAGAAACAATTTTTTTTTTTGCTACTTTTTTATTAAATAGTTACAATTAATATAAATATGTATATACATATGACAGAATCACAACATTAAGTGGTAATTAATTTTTAGTAATTATCATTAAAGTATCGTATTGTCATCCAAAACAATTGTGTATATAAAATTTCAGTTCAACTGAATGCTTTAAAAACCTTTTCAAGTTTTTGATACAAGTCGCCAAAAGGGTCACTAAATCGCCAAAAATGCCAACGTGGCTGTATTTATAATTCTTTAAATAATTAGTTTTAATCAATTAATTTTTATTAATTATAATTAAATTACTGTATTGTTATCCAAAATAATCATATATATAAAAGTTCAGCTCAATTGAGCGCTTTAAAATGTATTTTATTAACGATTGAAAATTCCACCAAGATAAATAAATAAACAAATAAATAAATAAATATATATAGAGAGAGTGTGAGTTAATAGTAGGAATTGAAAAATCAATTTAAACATGAAGTAATATTGAACAAATATAAGAAATTTCAAGCGTTGATTTAAATGTAAATAAAATTAGTGAAATCAATTTGCAAAAAAAAGTTAAATATTTTAAAGAGAAAGAACAATGATGATATTGTCATTTGTGTCTCTGAATCCAAACAAAAGATAAAACAAGTAATATAAAAAAAGTTAATTCCTACTTCGATCAACAAAGAAAAATTTTATTTTAGCTATTTCTTATTAAATAGTTACAGTTAATATAAATATGTATATAAATAGGACAGAATCGCAACATTAAGTGGTAATTAATTTTTATTAATTATCATTAAAGTATCGTATTGTCATCCAAAACAATCATGTATATAAAATCTCAGTTCAACTGAATGCACGTGAAAAAAAAACCTTTTCAAGTTTTAACACAAGTCGCCAAAATGGTTGCTAAGTCGTCAACGTGGCTATATTTGTAATTCTGTAAATAATTAGTTTTAATCAATTATTTTTATTAATTATAATTAAATTACTGTATTGTCATCCAAAATAATCATGTATATAAAATTTCAGCTTAATTCAGCGCTTTAAAATGTATTTTATTAACGATTGAAAATTCTATCAAGATAAACAAACAAACAAATATATAGAGAGTGTGACATAATAGTAGGAATTGAATAAAAATAAAGGTAGATACTGTATCACAGTGAAAATACTAACAATGTAAAAGTTTTCAGAAATACAAAATCAATGAACCCTAATAAAACTGCAGAAAATGATACCTATTTATTTCCATAAGCAAGATAAATATACTAAATTAATTTTTCTACTTCATACGAGAGTAACGATTGACGTTCATTCTGTCTTCTGTCAATATTCCCAACAATTGTCATGACAATAATCGCTCCATCTCAATGGAAAAAAAGAATCTAATGGTCGCTGGTATTATATATGACACATTTATCTTAAAGAGCTATATAATTTTGTGGTTCAGACAGCATGAATTCTCAAAATGACAGCCTTTCATTTCGGATTTATATCCTATTTTCAGGATTTTTGTTCACAGTCATGCATGTATAAGGATATTTTTATCAAAAAAGTGTTTCGAAACGGGTCACGGGATAACATCTGACTTAAAAATGTTACATATATATATATATACGTATATAAACTTCAATGCTCTAATTCCTTATAAGATTTTGTTAAAAAACAGCTCTGACTGAATTTTAATTTATTTTATTGATATACTATTTTTAACTTATTATTTTAGTATTTTTTTTTTGGTTTATGAGACACACAATTTTTACGCAACACTTAAATTTCCTTCTGTGAACTTTTGATGGGGAGGCGGTAGCCCTAATGGTTAAGGGCACGAATTCGTAGCCGGTATGTTATGAGCTCGAACCCAAGTGTCACTGAAGATCCGCCGTGTAGAGAGGCTGATGCATGTTACATCTATGGAGGCTTAAAACCCTCCTGTTGGCGGGGGCTTCAGTTTGGAGAGGAGGTTGCCAGCTCAGGTGTTTTCCTATTTACTTGACAGAGATTCAAATTTAAGGTCCATCGCCAGTAGCCCTCACGTGTCCTCTTTATAGTTCGATGTTAATAAACACCCACTCCCCCAGTGTGAGTATATATATATCCGAACTTTTTCGGTCATAAAAGGCACCGTCTACAACAGGGATGGCGAATCAGTGGCATGCGTGCCACTGATAGCACGCGACACAATATTTTGGGCACTTCAATCAAAACAGCTTGCATTTTAGTTCAAAATAACTAAGTTCACAACGAAGTATTACGAACAAAAATGCATACACGTTTGTTATTGTTTTAACTTAGTTACGCCGTGGTCTACAATTGCTAATCATGCAAGGTTTGCTTAAGACTTTTTACTATTGTTTAGCGTGGCTAGTTTAACACACACACACACACACACACACACACACACACACACACACACACACACACACACACACACACACACACACACACACACACACACACACACACACTACACACACACACACACACACACACACACACACACACATCACACACACACACACACACACACACACACACACACACACACACAGCACACACACACACACACACACACACACAAAGTGCAAGATAGTAAATGTAACAGAGAATTTCAAACTTAGTGGACGAGAAATATGGCAGAATTAGTATAGGAGACAAAACGGTGTGTTTTATGTTCTTGAACCATGATATGTAGAATATTCTGTAAAAATGCATTTTGAAACCAATCCTTTTGTCAAAAAAGTGAACCAGAGCAAAAATAATTGCTTAAAAACCGTTTGGAATATGACTCCGATTCAGCATGTATTCTGATAAGTGAGTGAGTGAAATATTAACGTCGCACTGTTCAGCTACTCAAGGGCTTTTGGTGCTGGACCCGTAATTGACACCTGAACTGGCACCCCCTCTCCTAACTTCCACACCACACAAACGGGAGGACGTTTCAGCTGTCGACAGATTTAACACATCGCTGCCCTACACGGCGGGTCTTTAGTGGTTATGAGCTCGAACTCATGACATGCCTGCCATGATCCGATACCTTGACTACTGGGCTACGCAGCCCCCATGTATTCTGATAAAAGTGACTTCTCACAATTCTAATATTAGTTATTTGTCATTTAATGCACCATACAAAAGTCATACTGTTGTTACTTTAATTTGAATTAAACCATTTACACAGTACAAAAAGAATTTTTTCGTAGTAAATAAAGAGTTTTGAGAGTTGTTAATATTAGTTTTATTTTATTTTCCCAATAATCACAAATCAAACACGCGTTAAGCCGCGTCAAAATTATTTGACGCGGCACGTCTATGCATCATTAAAAGTTTCTTTAGGAAAAAATGGCACGTTCATCTATAAAGGTTCGCCATCCCTGGTCTACAACTTTTAAAGAAACTTAATTTAAACAGCGAGGGCATACATTGATATGATCCCCAGTCGTGGGTACTTCATGGTTTCAAAGTGGATAGAGACAGGAGTCTGCCGTTCCCATTCTAAGCTTGTAATACTGCAAAAACTCATGACCAGAAGTGAGTCTAAAACAGGCCATGCTGACTGCTCAAGAAAAGGAACGAAAAATTCCTGTGTTGATGTTGTCAGAAAGGAGCTTCATTTCTTTCCTAAAGTTCTCATTATATACAGACTGGAACGTTTGGATTTAATGATAATACCGGGTGTTTCTAAAAGAATATCTGAGTTTTAACACTTTATAGTATTCATTACGTATAACATATTAGTATGACTCATACATCGAATGAAAGAGCAACTCAAACAGTTTTGTTAACTGGCATGTGTGCGCGAAACGTATGCTAATTTTTCTCCCTTTTTTCACCGATCAACGTGCTAGTAGAAAAATGGCGACTAGTAAACAGAAAGCGTTTTGTGTTCTCCCGTTTGCAAAGACAGAATCTACTATTACTGTGCAACGAGCGTTCCGTATTAAGTTCGGTTGCCAACCTTAAAACGATAATAACATTCTTAGTTTCATCAGTTTGAAACAATTGGCTGTCTTTGTAAAGGGAAAAGTACGGAACGACCAAGGCTGTAACTGGTAACCTACTGTAACTGGTTCTGCCTACCATGATGCTCTACAACTATGGCTATTTCATCAATTGGAAGAAAGTGAACTAAATAACTTCATTTGGCAGCAAGATGGTGCACCACCTCACTAGCATCTATCTCTCAGTACGCGATTGGTTAAATATCACTGTACCCAACCAATGGATTGGCCGCAAAGAGCCTCTCGATAAAGCTTGCATCTTATGGCCTCCATGTTCACTCGATCTGACGCCATGTGACTTTTATCTATGGGGGCTCATAAAGGATTGTACGTACGTTCTTCCGCTACCAGCTGACCATCCACACTTAAGACACAGGATTGAACGCGTTGCGGGGAACCTGCTCCCGAAAAGTTTTGGGATGAACTCCCCTTAAAAAATTGGTTTGTCCCGGGGAGGAATGGGGGCTAAATTGAACATTTGTAAACTGGTAGGTAAAACTGTTTAGTTATTCTTTCATTCACAATGTATGAATTATACTTGTAACTTATATGTGATAAATACTATGAAGCGTTAAAACTCCGATATTCTTTTAGAAACACCTGGTATATACACATGCAATTATATACAACGCATATTAATCTTACTTTGATCAAAAAAGTTATTATATTACGACTTTATGTACTTTGAATAAATACAAGATAATACTTTTGATTTATTAAAAATTTTAATTACAATACAAATGCTGAGGAAATACGTTAAATGAACAAACAAAAAAAACCCCCTTCTTTACTTAATAGTTTCATGAAGATAACGTTAAAGGAAACCTTCCCCCTTAATTTTTTTATATTTTTCCTTCCCCGGGTTTAAATTTATCCTAGTTATGATAGAAATTACTACCAGATAAATATTCAAGATGTGCATTATGAACTAATTGCAATTTCGCGATTGAATTGTATTGTATAATAGCCTCAACCTACTGGACTAATAGCACTTTATATTACCTAGTCAATATACCCTCTTCGATATTAATATAGAGGCTGTTGAATATTAGGTGATTATCATTTTATTTTATTAATAACAGAGAATATTTTGTTTTTAAAAAAAATTTTTAAAAACTTTGACAAAAAGGGAGGACTAGCTCATAACGTTCGGAATTAGCATTATATTAAATACTTATATGTTTTTTTAAAAATGAAAAATTATGACATATATTTTGTTTAACAAGATCCCTTTTAAAATTTATAAAACATAAATTAGCAATTGCACAGGTTTGAAAAGCAAATGAAATTGAAACATGGTAAGTGGGAGGAAAGAAAATATATATTTATTATGCATAACATTTATTTTGAGCAAATCATTCGCTTTTATTATTCATAAATTTTACGAATAGCTCTATTTCCGTTGAATAATAAATCTCAGAGTTAATAGGCTTATTTAAAATTATTAAAAACGAATGGGATCACATCGGCGAATATACACATGCCGCTACAATTATTTATATTTCAACAAGCTAACAGAAATGCTGAGAATGATCTCTACCTTTTTATAAGAAACACACAAGAGGTCGATACTTAAAATATCTCAAAGAAAATGAATTTATCAGCTATTTTGTTAATAACAAGAGAGAGAGAGAGAGACTATGCCTGAACATCTTCCTCTTTTCATGGAAAATTTTTTGGATCTTACGTTTTGAATCAATGCGGTATTGTTTTTTTATCTTAGCCATTTTGTGTAAGAAAAAAAAAATTGAGCAGCCAGAAAGAAAAAAATTTAAAAGAAAGAAGAGGGAAAGGTCTGCCCGGGGGGAACCTTATGGGTCAACGTGCCATTTTTTCAAAGAAGTTTTAATGAGGGAAGACGTCGTAAATAAGACGTGATTATTGGGAAAATAATAAAAATAATACAACAACCAAAACGCTTTATTTATACAAAAATACTTTTTGTATGTATAGTTGTAAATATTTTAGTTTTAGTGTAATTCAAATTAAAGTAACATTAGTGTGACTTCTTTTTCAGATTGGGTGACAAATAACTTATATTAAGTTTGTAAGGTGCTACTTTAGTAGAATGCATGCTGAATTGGGGTCATCTGCCAAATGGTTCAAATATTTTGGTGCGGTTCGCTTTTTTGTCAAGAGGATTTGTGATTAGTTTCAAAATGCCGTTTTACAGACTATGCTCTGCATATCACTGTTCCAGAACATAAAACACACCGCTTTGTCGCCTTTACTAATAATGCCATATTTCTAGAGTCACCATGTTTGAAATTCTTTGGTACATAATCTCTGGTACGCTTACTATTTTGCACTTTTTGTTCTTTTGCTGAACTAACCATAATAAATAAGTTATAAAAATCGTAAATATAGCACAAGTAAACTTTAAAATATAGTTGTGTCAACGAAATTGACTATGCTATGCGTAGACAAATTTTGCATCATAAACAACTGTAATCAACGACGTAACTAAGGCAAGACATTAACAAACGAGGGTGCTTACAATCACTCGCGCTTGTTTGTAATACTTCATAGTGAACTTTGTTATTTTGAAACAAAATGGAAACCATTTTGATCACTGGCGTGCCCAAAATATTGTGTCGCGTGCCATTGATGGCACGTGCCACTGGTTCGCCATCCCTGGTCTGTGCTATAAAAATGGTAAATTTTAAATATCTAATGTTAAACATAATTTTAGTAAAATAAGAATAAAAGCTTTAAATGCCTTTTATGAAGATTGTGATTCCTTCGACATCAAAATCTATCCACCAATGGAAAAGAACTTTAAAGGAGACGGGAACTTTGGTATCTCAAACTGGCATGTATCCTTAAATTTTCGTGATAGAAGACACTTTGCGTGATTCCTTTTGTAGGAGTCCTAATAAGTCTATTAGACAAGCTAAAGTAAAACATTCCATTCTTTCGAACACGTAATTGACCTCTTTACTAATGAAGTCAGTGTAACAAGTTTATTAGTTCAAGTGACGCTTGAAATGTAATGCGCGCATCAAAAGTATCTGTGTAGACCCAAAAATGAGTGGTTTTCCAATCCACGGATGAACAGTTTATTACATTCTGATGGCTAGTTCCGTAATAATAAGCCCTAACTTTTGGATACTTTAAGCCCGTACACCAATGCTTCTCAAACTTTCAATACGTTCGAACCAAAATTCAATCACAATTTTCTTCGCGCCTCCCTCAATACAATAACGATGTATTGATTGCAATAAAACGATACTTTGACTCTTTTGACACAATACGACTTTAAACTCTCGACCATTGACATATATAACCATCTATCTCAGACAGTGAATAAATTGTCGTGGACGTATATATACGTTCTTTCGAAATACGATTTTTTTGCTCACTGCTATTCATAAAATTATTCGGAATGCAATAAAATGACTCCAACAGTATTTATGAAAGATTTACTTATTTCCAGAGAATTTTCTTATTTATCTCTTCTTTCTCCTCTCCCCAAATACACCACATACGTGCGCACACATGCAAATGGTGGAACCAGAGTAAATCGCATAACTTTTAAATCCAAGCAGTTATGGGATTAATTATAAACAGTGCACCACAAGATAAATGCTAATTTTTGCATATAATTCATATATGCGATGTCTGTAAATTGCAATTATTAAACTTGTTCTTAACTTAGTATTGATAAATTAATTATCAACACATTGTGTAGTAATGATATATTTTAAAAGTGTATTATATCAGTGTAAATGGTTTTTTTCAGCATGTTAGAATATATTTTATTTTGTGTAGGTTTTACTTTCAAACACATTCATAATTTCCTTTTAAATAATCTCGTTTTCGGCCTTTTCAATATGCTCCGCCCCCGTTAGTCATCACGCCCCTCAGTAGGGGCGCGCTCTACAGTTTGAGAAGCACTGCCGTACACCCTGTATATCTCGTTCTTTTGTTTTCGTTTCATTGATGGAGTAAAAACTGGGAGACAGGGGTGTTACTCAGATGGTGACCTTGTCTCTCATTGAGCGGAACCAAGATTAATTTCTTGCCAAGAATGTTTATATTATTCAAGAAATCTTAAGAATTAGAAATATAACTTTCAATTCCAATTTAATTTCAATATCTAGTAGTTAAATAACTTTTTATTTTGTTGCATGGGCTGTAGTTAAACATATGATTAATACAGCGAATATGTTTGGTAATTTCAACGAGAGATAAATTATGTTATCTGAGGTGGTACCTCACTTTCAATTGCTATAGCAAACCTACGAAAGATTTTGAAAACGTGTGTGTGTTATATATACATTGATTTGTCATTATGTAGCATGCCTTGTTTTGGATTTATTAATGTAATTTTAAGAAATAAAATTGAACATAAAATACGCGCGCGCGTGGTGGAAGCAGGTTAAAGCGTTCAGAAAAGAAAATTATAACACACTCACAAAAAGAAATATACATATTTGTTCTGTTGTGTAAACTAATTACTATCAATTTTAGGAATTTTTAATTAGAAATGTCTCAAAGTAGTGCTGAAACGGCTGGTAGAAATGTAAGTATAAAAAGCTAAAATTTCCATATTTAAAGTATGTCTGGAATATATATAAATTAAAGCATCCAGATTCTAAACTTAAAAAAAAGGTTAATTTTAATGCAATCAGTCATAAAATTTAGCTTTCATATAAGCTTTCGATCAAAAAGGCAACCTAAACATTTTTTGATAACCTTAATTAGTTGTTGGGTAAAAAATATTGGCATGAACCTTTTATTTCGCAATTAATAAAACAATGAACTAATTGTCTAAAAAATTTCTTTACTATAAATTTAAAAGTAGCAATGAGATTTCTCATTTAAATAAATGTTTATTGTCTTTATATTTTGTTTTTATTAAGACAGATAATATATTTCACATCGGGATAATAGCCTTTGTCGCTCCGTATCCCACATAAAAATATCAACTGTAACTATATTTCACATCATGTAATCCTTCGAGCATGGATTCAGGAAAAACTTTACATAAACACTTCTATTATGGCCTTTTTTACAGAGATTAAATTTTAGTTCATTTTTATTCGAAACCTTGTATAACCAAAGTTTTAAGATAATAACGTAATCAGATACGTAATAAAAGCAAACAAGAGAGGAAGCTAAGAAGTAATACAATAAGTTCACGCAATATTTGAAGGTAGATATTCTACGTTTAATATCTACCTTCAAATATTGCGTTAACTTTTAATTCTTGGGGTAATTACGTTCTATCGCAACAATGGCAACGTTCAAGATAACTCGCCAAGTTGGCACTCCCGATTTCGCATGTGTCGTTCGTGCTGAATTAGCAAACATGCAACCATGTGCTTTCTTTCATATAATGTCGCCAATACGGTTGTGGGAACTTACATACTGTCGCAACTTATTGGCGGCATTATATGAAACGTAAGAACTATGCCTTGATTCATTTAAAGGAATTTCAAATATATTTCATTTTTTTATTCACAGAAATTTACACACACACACACACACACATCCTTATTTAACATTTACTACTTTATTAGAACCTAGTTTTAATATATAATTTATATGCAAATTGCTTGCTTACTTGTAATCATTGCAACCCTTTGTCACAGTTTGCTTATAGCACATCATTTTAAAATTCAACATATTTTTTTGTCCCTTTTTCAGCAGATGCAAGATTTTTTTGTGATTTATTTCCATGAAGGAAAAGGTGAGGGGGAAAGCCCAGGTGTCTTCTTCGTCACTTAACCGTCATTCAAAATTACGAGATTCGTCATAATTTTCGTATTGCTTTGAAGTGTGAGACTAATAAGCATTGCTTATCGCAACCTATTGGCGACATTATATGAAACGAAGCAACTTGTTGCCAATTCAGCGTGAACGACACATAGGAAATCGGGGTTTGCCAACTTGGCGAGTTATTAATAGAGTTGGCGATTGCTGCCATATTACATAAGTACCTGAAGGCAACATATAAATCAATGAGGGTGAATTTTTTTTTGTATGTTTTTCATCTATACTCATGATTGCATATCTTATCGAAGTTTTTTGTCAGACACTTGTATTTAAAAACCATTATTTTAAGTTTCTTTTGAATATAAAAGCAAAACATTTCTGATTTTCCTTAACTACTTTTTTAACAAAGATTTGGTTGAAGTGTAGAATTGGTGGCCCCTCGATGAAGCCAATTTTTTTGGCTACCAGAATCAGTTGTCAAACTACCTATATGTAGATATAGATGTCCCGAGAATAATGAAGCGAAGCCGAAGTAATGAAGAGCCGAATTCATTCTGGCATCTAGATAAATATCGCCAAATTCAAGAGGCCACCTATTCTACACTTTAGCGAAAGGATTTTACGTTAATTTCGTCCTAATTTGCTGTAAATAATTTTTTTCTTACATATTATACCGTCGACCAATCTCGCCAAATCAGAATATGTTGCCAATTCAAAAAACGTTGCCAAATGCTGACATCTTATTGTTGTATTTCGACATAAGTGAAGACGATTTCTACTATTGAGTGCATATTGCGCTTTGTGGAGATCTTTTGATTTGACGAAATTTATCAACACAGTTCAATACATAAATACAAAACTTTGCTTATTTCTTAATTGCCATTCAAACTCATTTTAAAATATCTTAACTTACCTATAACATAGTTCCTCCTCTAATAGTTTTAGAACAACTATTTTACGAGCGTTTGAATTCATATGTTTTTCGAATTGTAATTTTCACTGAAAAAGCTAACTGAAGTTTTCCTGCAAGACTGAAATTTAATGAATACTTATTAAAACTCCCTAATTTTTTTTATTTAAATATAAAGAATATTATTATAAAAGGTAATTCTTCTTGAAGCAATTCCCGCAAACATGATGCAATACACGAAAGCAGACACATTCCGATTTCATTATACATTCATCAGGCATTCCTTGTCTACAAGCCATCAAGTTGACGCTAAAATCTCAAATTACTCTCTCTAACAAGCATTTTATCCTTTAACACGGAAAGTTAAGAGCTTTGCACAGTAGCAAAAGATCTCATAAATCATTCCTTTACAACTTTAAGAATCCGTTTCTCTGCCATTATAATTTTTTTGTTTTATTTTACATCTCACTTCATCCATCTCTTCAAAGATCTCTCTACCTCCGCCATTAAAGTATGGCAATTACTTATTCATGGGAAGAAGAACGTTTCTGGCCAGGGAGCAGTACCAGCCAAGTTTAGAGGAGCTAAAAGAAAAAATCTCGACGGTGCGTAAGCTTGAATTAATATAAAAACTACTAGAAATTTTACATGACTTTTTATCAAGTGAGTAATTTATGAGTATTTGAATATTGAGTAACAGCCGTCTTCTACAAGCAACGATAAATGGCTTAAAAATACCTTGATGGAGGGAAATGCATAGTTTTTTTTTTACTGAAGTTGAAGTAAAAAATGAATGTAAAGTATTCTGTGAGTTTGCATATAATAAAAATTTATGAGTTACCTTAAATGTAAATAGGTATATTGGTTCTCAATGATTAAAATAGAAATTTGTTTTACATAATAAATTGTCCGGATATCAAATTACGTGATATAATATGGGGACTAATTTGATATCGGTAAGCTCATTTTTGCCAAGTTAGGCGAAAACAATAAAATATAGTTATCTTGATTTTTAATGTTTGGTACTGTGCTAGCCATCCTTATTACGTATATTATAATTAATTTATTTTTGTTTACTTTTATGGCAGTAAACCTAATAATTTCAGATGATTTTAATTTGATTTTTTTTTAATTCCTACTATTAGTTCACCCTCTCCCTATATTTATTTATTTATATGTATATATATCTTGTTCAAATTTCCAATCGTTAACAAAATACTTTCTATTCATCCATTCAAGTTCAAATACATTTTTTAAAACTTGTGGATGACACTTGATGTTAACAGTTTTTCAAATATTTTAATTCATTAAATAAATTAAAAAATGAATAAATAGTAACAAAAATAATAGTTCAAGAGCATATACAGAAAAGAAAATCTGTCGTGGTGTCCCTGCAGCGCGATTGGTAGCACATTGGACTTCTAATCTAAAGGTCGTCGGTTCGAATCCCACCTGAGATGGCCTAATTCCTGAGAATGTGATTTCATTTTATAGTACATTATTTTATCAGAATAATTAAATTTTATTAATGGTAAATAGTAACAAACAAAAAAAGTAGTCCAGCACTCTATATAGAAAGGAAAATGGAAAATTGCAAGGAAAATTTGCTTTCTATTTTGTCACTTAATATTGTGATTCTGCCTTATGTGTATTCATATTTATATTAATTGTAACTATTTATAATAAAAAGTAACTAAAATAAAAAAAATTTTTTGACCTAAGCAGAAATTGACTTAATTTTTTTTTTATATTACTTGCTAGAAATTTAACAATTTTCATATTTTTACGTTGTCTATAGATTGCAATTTTTGTTTCCCTTTTTAAAAAATTTTTTTTTAAACATTGTTGGTAAAATTTTTTTAAAAAGAAAACGAGGGCTCCACTTTCAATTTTAATAGACCGAAAGGATTTTAAAATTTTTCCACTTTCTATTTTATTTTCTAAGAAATCTGGTACCTCCCCCTCTCTCATTTCTTGATTAAGATTCATTCTTGTCGACCGTCAGGAAATGTGATAAGTAAACCAGTGTGTGTGTGTTTAAGTATGCAGGGTGTCCTAGAATTATTGGGACAAACTTTATGCGGATGCAGGGGACATATCTCAAGGATTCAGACTTGCATAACAGCACATGGTCGGAAACGTCTTCGTTGGTACTAGGTGGGTGCTCACCAAAGCTTTGGGGAAAACGGCAACGCTTTTAGTGTCATCGCCCGCAGAGGGTATGGAAAGCAACGAAACTAACACGATATGCACCTGATTTAGGGATTGGCAGAAGAAAATGCATGGTCAGTAGAAAGATTGTATCAAGAAAGATACTCAGAGAGATGCAATGGACCACCAGATTTTTTTCTAATTTGCATCACAATTTGTGTTAATGTGGATTTTTTAGAGGCATAGTGAGGGAGGACCACGAGTGACTCAAAATCCCAGCTTGGAACAAAATGTGTTGGATACCGAGTCCGAACCGTCTCTTCTACCTTAAGCGGATCTCGAATAAGTGTTATCTTTTTTTTAAAATGAAGACTTCCCCCTCCCTTGGTGGTTTGTTCTGGATAGATTGCTGAATTTTGTGCTCCCGCGGGAAACAACAAAATCCAGAAGAAATTGATCGGCCCCCCAACCATGGTTCGAGGGGCAAACGAATGTTTTGCCAAAAAGTTGAAACTTTTTAACATCTTTTTTGATTTTTATATCTTCTACCAACAGCTCATGTAAAATCTTCGATTAATAAATATTCAAGATAATCTCAGTGTTGTGTCTCTTCGTTTCTTATACCTATCATACTGTTTTCCCCTGACGTTTTTGACCATGGATTGCTATGAAAATCTAAACCTTTTTGTACCTTTAACCTTCAAATTATGGGAGCCTTATATAAAAAGCAGATCTGCAGTCACTAAAATATATATTAAAAAATAATTTAAAATTTTAATTAAAATTTATTTTAATTTAAAAAAGGTTTTTTATAAATATATTTTTACAAAAAAAGGATTGAGACATAATTTTAAAAAATGTATATATTGCTGATTTTTGATATTTATTCTAAGGGTGAACACTAGAGATTTTGTTCTTACTGAGAGGGTTTTAAAACTGTCTATGTTTTCAGGTTCATAGATTCCCCTTGAGAGCTCAAGAATTTAAAAAAATTTTCAACAAGAAGTTTTTTTGTGTAATTAATTAATTGTTTAAAATATTCTTTTTTTATTCAATTTTTGAAAGTGATCTCAAGTTTTTTTGATCACTTACCCTTAAAACGAAAATAATTGTAAGTTGTAATCTATATAATATAAATGCATAGCTCTATGTGTGGGAATTTGTGTGAAGTCGAAAACAATATTATTTGTTTTAAAGAATAAGCTTAAATTAAGTTAAAACGCTACATTTTTAATTGGTATTTAATGAGTTATGTGAGGTAGTCTCTTCTCGAGTTTTTAGAAATATTTTCACTCCAATGTCTTGGTACTCATAGATTACAATGTTGCGATAAATGATAAATACATTTGTAAGTGTTCTTGAGTTTTTCTTATTTTGTGTACCCTTCCTATCCTGCTTTGATTTGAGCAGGAATAATTAATTTTTCATGATAATTTGGATAAAGTCCCTATAGTTTAAATTTTCATCCTAAATATTTAAATTGAATAAAAGCCAATTATATATATATATGACACAAACTACGCAGATCTCTTGAATTTGCAATTAAATATTGATAATCATATTTTAAAATGTAATATTTATGATAAAAAAAAGGCTTTTGATTTTAACATTATTAAAGTGCTTCTTTAGGCAAGCAATTTCTACACCTCAATTTATACAAATATTATATTTAGTTACAAAGAAAAAGGGTTTAGTTACTCATCATACAGATGAACTCCAATAATTGAAAACTGTTTTATTAATACTGTTTATAAACCAGTTTATCCTGCTAACTTTGAATTTACTACATACATATATTTATAAAATATTTTAAATATTAGATTATCACAAAATTTTATTTCATAGACTTTCCCCTTTCAACTTTTCCAATTTCTCTCTTTTAAAAATTATTCATTTAGAGTTTTTTATACTGAATTTTTTAAATAATGTAACTTGTTAATATTAGCATTTAAATCTCTAGTTTAAATTATTCCCTTATGTCTTTATTGATTCCACTTTTATGTTTTCGAAATTTTAGTTGTGTTTTTAGAATTTATGATTATTTATTTATTTAATCGATCTATATTTCCTGCTATTTCATTTATATAATATACTTTCAAATTTGTGATATTTACTATATTATCTTGATTACTTACCATATTACTTTACATATACTATTCGAATACACATGTAAATTTTAGGCTTAACTTATATTTAGTTTTGGTCTTTGTTCTTCATCATTTTTATGCTACTATTATATATACATTTTCAACTGAAAAAGGAAGTTTAGAATCCTATAAAGCAAGCTTAACTCTACATTACTGCCCTAAGTCAGCGACATTTTTAGTGAACTTAATAGTTTTTCATTCTGGTCCATTAACTTTTTCTTCGAATAAAAAGTTTCATGTTCTTGGATTCTAATATTCAGAATTTTATCATCTGATTTTTATAATATATTTAATACAAAGCCATCATTGTTTTTCTTTTTGATAGTTTTTTTTAAATACAGTTGGACCTCTATATAACGAAGTCGCTAAATCCCGGAAAAAAGTTCGTTATATGGACAATTCGTTATATAGAGGTTCATCTTTTAATATACTTTATAAACCACATAAAACAAATTTCAATTGAATAAACACTATATATTAAAAAAAGTAATTATTCACACCTTTTTTAAAATTAATATATGTTTAGTTTATGTATCTTACCCATCAAACAAAAACAAAAAAAAAGAAAGAAAGAAAGAAAAACTGCAAGGAAAACAAGAAAAAAGAATGTCGAAGAATTCACTATATTTTCAATATTAAGAAAATAGCTTTGTATTAAAATTAATGAATTTGAAGGACATTTTATAATTTAAAGCATACAAGTAATATTAAACATACATTTTATGATTAGAACAAGGGACAACTCCACTGAGGGTAAAAGCGGATATCGAAGATGCTTCTAGTGAACTGGGCAATGAGGGTTAAAGGTTACACTTCTTGGATGAAACGTGCAGAACTGTATTGCTCTCGGCGAGTTAGGATCTAATAAAACTAGTTCAAGATTTATGACTACCATAAAATGTGTTAGAGAAAATGAATACTTTAGATTTAATTCAGAAATACTTTAAAAATAGGGAGAAAAAATTGAATCACAAAAGAAAAAGTTAGTTATATAGAAAATGCACTTCGCTATAGAGAGGTTATTACGAAGAAAATCGTGAAACGTTCAAGGTTCCAGGAAAAATTTCGCTATATAGAAAAATTCGCAATATAGAGGTTCGACTGTATATCATAAATTTCGTGTTTATTTAATATGTATTCGTTTTTAAAACAAATGTTATATTATTAAAACAGTTAGCTGGATAAACGCAAAATTAATTCATTTCATTTACGCTTAAGTTAAAATGAAATGTGCACATTCAGTTTATATACTATAAATAGGAAACATTAAAAAATATAAATTAAATTCCCAAAATTGGAGCATAAAAACAAGTTGCTATTCCTCAACTTCCGAATTAAGTTTTGAAATTTTTATGAGTAGTAATCATTAAATATTTTAAACTCTAACATAAAAAGGGGAAAAAACATAGATATAGTTTAAAGGTTTTTGTATGAGCATACAAAAAGAATAATTATCCAGAAAGTGAAGTCTTATTACTTTTATAAATGATTTTACGATCAATTATTTGTTTTTCCTCAGAGTACTTCTCTTAATTTTATTTTCGGTATTTCTGCACTTTTCCTAATATTTTGCTTTGCATAAAGTTCATTTAAATAATTCTGTCAAATAATTTTTTAAAAGTTTTCTAGGGCAAAAATGCATACTATCTGATAAATACTATAAAACCCTGAATAATCATTTTTAAGTAAGGAAATGTAGTTTATTTAAAATATATTTAAAGCAAGGGAATAAAAATATATATCCGAATAAAAATAATACATTTTATCAGCTTTTTCTCAAAGCAAATGCTTCTTCTATTCGAAGTTTTGTTTTGAATGAGCCTAACATTCACTCATCGGACCACACATTAAAATGCACTCACAAAAAACGCAGCTTGGCGTGAAAAACTGGTATTGCAGTCGGTAGTTGGCGTGTTTCATCAATCATCACATTATAGGTCCTACCAAGCGTAAAGCTACGAAAAAGAAGATCAATTTCACGATTCTCGGTTTCTCATCGGCCGTAAATGGTAGAGCTGGGCTCTTAAGCCTCTCTTAAGAAATAAGGAACTTAGATGACACTTTCTTTTTGTGTGGTGTAAAAATAAAGATGTCAGTGGTACACAGAGAAGGTCATATTCAAATAAACCAGACCTATATATATATCCAGACCTATTTTTGGAAAGATATTTACGGCTTTAAACACCAAAACTGATGTAACTAAAATATTTTTACAAAAATATTGAAAATACTTCTGAATCTAAATCCAATAGTTAATTCTATGAATTGCATATTTTTTGGAATTGAATTTTGTTTCTATACTACGAATTTCATCTACAAAAGTCTTCCACTTTCTGAAAATTTCTTTATTTGTTATTTCATATAATGCTCTTTAATTTATGGAATTAACAAAAACATTTAAGCCATATGCAGTATATTATTGTAACATAATTTCGTATTTAGTACATTTATAACTAATTTTACATGCCCACACACACTCACGCATGTACGTACGAGCATGTATACTGTAATTAAAAAAAATGTTGCTTCATTAAAAAAATGAGAGAACGCGATAGAGTTTACTTCGTTGGTAAAAGGTTTATCGACGAGAAGGAGTCAATGATTGAAATTTTAGACAGAAATATGTAAATCTTATTCGGGAAAATACAAAATAGCAGCATTATTTAGTAAGGCGTTTGACCACCATTATTCCTAATACATCATGCCAAGCGCCTAGGTATTGAATAGTAAGGTTCTTTATCATGTCTTGCGATAATAAACCGTATGCTAATGTTATTTCTGTATATTACATGGTATGAATAGAGTTCTGACTACTCGCCCCATGGTATCCAATACATCCTCGATTGAAGACAAGTTTGGTGAAAATGCCAGCCATGGAAAGATATTGATATGTGTAATACTAATCTAGAATCGATAGGCAGCAATATGTGGCTCATGTAGTAAAAATACCGCTATCGCAACTGGCTGCAGAAATTCTTGGACCGTTAAAGAATCCATGAATAACATCACAAAAGTGATTAAACACCATACGCAATTGCACCCTCCATCATGACATCAGGTTTTCTGGATGCACTATTTTACGCATATTCACATGTCTTAAATAAAAGTTAAAATTATAAGTTATGGAGTTAGATGTCTCAAGAAATAGAACGACCAAAGTTTGCCATCTGTTAGTGGATGGGTAACTGCTGCTAGCCTTACTTTGTCTATCTGGTAGATAAAAAAATGTGAGGAAAGATCAAGATGTGTTTTAAAAGCCTGGACAGACACAGTATTTTCAATAAGGTCTAACCTGACTTTAATTACATAAGTTATAATGAACGGCCAATATTTCTCAACCGTGAACAATTTTAATTGTTTTTAATAAGTGTGTATTTTTAATTGGTAATAGTATAAAAAATAAAACTTGCCAAGTTGTTCTATGCCTTTGTGCATGAAAATTGTTGGATGTATTGAAACATAGGGGTTTATTTTCTATACTTTAAAATAGAAATGTTCCCTAAAATAAATTTTCTAAAAATATCACATTATATACCGTTAATTTCACGGTCATAGATAAAAAAAAACTATTCCAGAAATCTCTGATAACACGGGTTTTCAAATAAAATATTTTCTTATGAAATTTTCATGCTGAAAACGTAATGCTTATCGATATTTAAAGCTGATCTTGAAGAATACTTTTTTTTTGAAATATTCAATATTTGAGTTTTAATATGACGTCGAATCCAAAAAAAAACTTGAATATTTTAATATGCACCACAGTAAACAAAATTCAATAGTTTCTCGAACGTATTTTTATCACCTCAAAAATTCACACTATCTTTCTATTTAAAGTTTAACAATAAAAGCAGAGAGGGGTAGGGTCTTGACAGCAAAAAAAAGTTATTCCTTGTTTTAATCCATCAGATTTTTTAAAGAGTGTATCGATTTCTTCTACAAAACAGTAGGGGAAAATTCCCCACCAAAATTTTTAATTCCATCTTTTTTACGTTGGGAAGTTTGCCAAAAAACCCTTCTTTTTGGGGGGGGTTTAAAAAACTTTTCCTTTTTTTTAAATTGGTAAGGAGAAAACTTTGGAGGGGTTTCTGGTGTAATTTTTTTCCGGGATTAATTGGCGGAATCTTTCGGAAATTTTGCCGATCGGGGTTCTTTCGGGTGTTTTTTTAAATTTTCTTCTCCGTCTGTTTTACTTGATGGCTAACGTGGATAAGAAGCTGAGGTCAAAAACAAAATGGAACGATAGACTAAGGAAAGGATTTTTTTTTTTTGGTATTTTTTCTATATTTGGTTTACGTTTAAATTTTTTTAACTAGTGCAATTTTTTGCCCTTTTTTACTTTTTTTTTCTAATAAACAAGCGAAACCTAAATATGGTTGATTTCAGATGATAATGAAAATTAAATATAAATAATGCACTTCCAGAAGTGAAGGGGAAAATTTTTATTTAAGGTATCCCATGTTGAACCGTGATTTTCAAAGCGTATAAGTGGATAATATTTTGATATTTAGGGCACTTAGATTAGAAAATGTATATAAAACTGTTTTTAAAAATAGTATTCAATAAAAATTTTTTTAAAATATTTCGGCAAAAATTAAAATAAACTTTTTTTTTTCCCTTTTAAAAAATTTTCATTAAAATAATATTTTTTTCGAAACTCGACCCAGAGGCCCAACAGAATTTTCGAAATATAACTTAGAAGTTTTATTCATTTTTAGACAAACAGGGGGGAGATATTTTAAAAAAAAAACCGAAATTACTTCAATGGGTTGTAACTTAAAAAATGTGAATTTTCAAAATCAATTTGGGGCCCGTACAAAGGTCTGGGCTATAAAAGGGGGAAATATTATTATAATAGAAGAGTTTTCAAAAAGGGGGAAACATTTTAAAAAAAAAGGTTATTTTTAAGTTCATTTTTAAAAAATATTGTATTTAAAAAAATTTTTTTTTGTCAAAATTCTTAAAACAATTTTATTTATACTAATTAAGTGAAAAAATATAAAAAAATGATCTATTTTGCGCTTTTTTTTAAAACAGGTTCCCAACGTAGTCGGGTTCTTAAGCAAAAAATTGGGGCCAGTTATTCTAGAAAAGGGGGGGAAAACGCAGTGGGGAATGGAAATATTTTCCCCCAGAGGATCTTACAAAGGATTGCAAAGCCATAACGTTTGGGGCCTCCAAGAGTCCTCCCTTTAAGGGAAAAACCCCCAAAAGTTTTAAAAAAACTAAGATTCCATATCATAAATAAAATAACATTCATAGCTTAATACTATAAAAGACTTATAATTTACAACAAAAATGAGAAAGTGTCATTTCACATAAGTTTATTTCCCATCAAGAAATAAACTATCGCATTAGCTTTATACAGCAAAAAAGTTCCATTAATTTAATTTCTTAAACTACTTTTCTTATTCTACTGAACGATCTAAATAGGATTTTAAATGTTTTAAAAGATCGAACATTTTTCTTGTTCTCATTCTTTTTCTTCAAAATATTATTTTATTTTAATTTAAATTGTCTAAATATCAAATATTAATTCAAGATTTTAATATCACAATGAATAAAATCAACTCTCTTTGGAATTTGGTAAAGTCATCTTTATTATTTAGTTTAAGAGTAAGTTATTTTCTTTACACTAAATTTCTCAAGGCAGTTTAAAATCCCCAAAATACAGAAAATTAAGAACGGATGCTTCTCAATTGTTTACCATCTGCGTTATATATATATATATATATATATGTATATATAATCACCTAAAATTGAAACATCATTTCGCACTCAAGATGGTTTAAAGTAAAAGGAATTATATCATGTATAAAGCAGAAAAAATACTATATTAATAATTTGTGTCGCAGTTTATAACTCTTTTTAAAAGTGATAAATTTCATAACAGTGATAAATATTTCATAAAGCTCCTAGTGATTAAATTAAACGTCAGAATTAAACTTTTTTAATCTTCAATTAAGGGGACAGCGGACCATTAAAACTAATTTCTTAAATTGTTATCTTAATTAGCTGAAAATGGAATCAATACAGTAAAAGTTTTTCAAAAAAACTATTGTCTCAACTGATTTTTTTTAAAAAAAATTTTTTAAACTATTTTAAAGGGTCCTTACATAGCAAAATTAATTTTTTGTATTTATGAACTACAACAAAACATATCTGTGCATGGATTTTAAATTCAGAATAAAATTTGATGAAAAAAAATATTTTCGGAACTTTATGAAATATTTCGCCAATTATCACACATTCAAGGTATTCAAAACTGCACAAAATATGATCCGTTAAATTTTTTAGAAAACTAATGCACAAATTTGTGATTTGTATCCTCTTTTAGAAGTTGTAAAAATTTCAGACATATGACGTAATTTAAAACAAAAGGAGCATTTTACGTAACAATGAAGAGGGAAAAGTTGAGAGCTAAGAAAACCTTTTAAACATTTATTTGTTTAAAATAAAAAATAATTCAGTAATTATTAATCAAAATTACAAAAGTCCTTGACATAATTATTCTATGAAACATAATTTTAACCGAAATCAGAATTGTGAAAGTTCCACCGTCCCCTTAATGAATCATTGTGTTTTATTCGTAATTTCGATTTGAAAAAAATATATAGCAAAATTTACTCAAAATTAAAAAAAAATCGTTACTGCCATTTTTGCCTCTAAAAAGTCTTTCTGCTTAATTTGAATACCTTATTGACATATTTTATGATAAAATGATTTCGATATTGGAGGACGATTCTGATGGAAGACAATTTTGAAGGCCCTCTCTGGGTGAATTTAGACTCTCCGAGAGAGAAAGCTTCAAAATGGTGTCTCATTGGAATAATCTGACCCCGTTTGCAAAAATGTTTTTCATTGCTGATAACATATAAATTAAAGTAATACATCAATCAATAGGTATAAAAAGCTCAATTTTTTAAAATCTAATTTTGTGTTGTTATGTAATGTTGTTTTAATGCGTTTTAACCGTAAAATCCGGCGTGCAACGCTCACCTATACTTTCAAGCTGAATTTTTAAATTTTTAGGTATTTTCGCCGTATAACGCTCACCTCCTTTTTAACGAAGAAATCTGAAATATTGGTATACATTGTTTTCATGTTTTGAAGTAATTTATTCGAAGTATTCTCCCAGACCTTTGAAAAAATGGTATTTCTAGAATTACAACTCTTTTTGTTCATAAGGCAAGTCGTTCATAAGGCTCCTTTAAATAAACAGTGTTTCGATATATCCAGAAGTAAATTTTTTTTTATGCTTATCCTTTTTTGTTATTTTTAAAGCTATCATTTTAATACCCAGCGTATAACACGGATCCTTAATTTTCGATCTTATTGGTGTTCAAAGTGCACGGTTACCCCGGATTTTACGGTAATTAAAATTTTAAGAGAAATTTTTGTCACTGATATGATATATTCTTGAACACTTTCATTTTATAAGCGGGAGCAAGCATGAACAGGAATATAATTTTATTTATTTAAATACACGCTATTCTTTGTTAATAATTACTCATAATTTTATCATTTATATTCAGTTTTAATAACTAAGCACAACGTTACCAAATAGTTCAATTGGGAATAAAATTCGAATTGACTATGATATTTTCTGTTCTTTTGTAACATGTCTTTAAGTTTCTCTACTTATTTGTAGGTAAAGAATAATGAATAAAAAGTTTTGATATTATGTTTTAATGTTTTATGGTTATGGATTTATGTTTTAATAAAACAGAATAAAAGAGTTTACCAAGAGACTTATCATAACACATGGATTATTTTTGCTCGCACGCACGCACACACACAGTGGCATAACTTACACCCCGGCATTGCGGTGGGGAGCAAGGAATCTAAGGGGCCCAAGGCTTGACTGACGCGAAGTACGTATTTGGGCTTGGGGCCCTAAACCTGAGTTTGCATGGGGACCCTAATATTCTCTATTACGCCACTGCACACAACTATATTTAATATTATAATTCATCTTCAGGGTCGTTGTTTCATATAACAAAATAGAAAATCAGTCCGTTTGTATCAGGCTACTTTTCAAAAACAATACTATATCAAAACCAAAAATTCAAACATGATAAGACAAAAAGCTTAGAACACGCAAAAATTAGACAATTAAAACTATAAGAATCGAAAACTAGAAGGAAATTCTAGAGGGAAAGCAATCTTGTGTGTGATCTGGGCACGAGTCTTCTGGTCATCCAATACAGCGAGCAAACAGTGCCTCTTTCTTACAATTTAGGTACAGGGTCTGGGCAGACGAACAAGAGCTTCTCATAGTGTCTGTTTTACAAGTAGGACATAATCTATTTGTCACTTTCCCGAAACTGCTGAAGTGTTCGGCTAAATAGTCATGCCTTGTTTTTAATATGAAATGAACTCCACACGGTTACGTGGTCTACGACTAAACTCATTCCAATCATCCTTAATATTTTTTTCTTCTAGCCTTTGATTTAATTGATATAATTTTGAATTGTGTCCCAACATAATACTTCTCCTAAGGGAATCAAAACAAATAGGATCCCCTTTAATAAATAACTCTGTAGCTTTTGTTGCCAATAGATCTGCTTTTTCATTACCTTCTATATTTACATGGGATGGTATCTACAGAAACTCTATGTTTTGTATTTTATATTTAGTTCCCTGATATGTTTTCTTATACCTACAATGTTGGAATAACAAATTGGATGCTAGTATTACTCATTAAGGTATCCGACTACGTTCGGAACCGTGATTTTGCAAAAGCGTATAAATGGATAATATTTATGATATTTAGTGTCACTTAGATTAGAAAATGCATATAAAACTGTTTTATAAGAATAGTATAACTATAAAAAATTATTTAAGTACATTATTTTGGCTAAAAATTATTTTAGAATAAACTTTTTTCAAAATGTTCCCCTTTTGTGAAAAATGCTTCCAATATAATAATATTTTGCCTGTAAATAGTTCAAAACTCTGTACAGAGACTCAACTAGAATTTTTGTAATATATAACTTAGAAATGGATTTATCCATGTTTTACGACAACAGAGGACAGAAAATTTAAGAAAAAAACGCCGATAATTATTTCAATGGGTTGTAACTCTGAAATTAATGTGAATGTTTCAAAAAACGTAGTTGAGCCTCTGTACAGAGATCTGAGCTATATACAGGCAAAATATTATTATAATAGAAGCATTTTTCACAAAAGGAGAACATTTTGAAAAAAGGTTATTCTAAGTAAATTTTTTGCTAAAATATTGTATTTTTAAATTATTTTTTTGTCAAAATGTCCTTAAAATAATTTCATACATGTATTCTAATCTAAGTGACACTAAATATGAAAATTATTTATTTATGCGTTTTTAATCACGGTTCCGAACTAGTCGGATACCTTAAATTTAACAGGAAAGCTTATGATAAAACCGTGCAATATGCTATTATTCGATATTTTGCATATCTCATTAACATTTTATAAAATTTAATTTACAATTAATTTTAAATTGCATAATTATGGAAAAGCATTAATGCATAATTTCTATTATACAGAAGTTTTATAATCAAGCATATGTATATAAATTATGCATGAGAATAAATTATTCATGCAGAAATTTCAATTTGTATGTAACTTACAATAAATAGATTAATTTTATACTACATAAGTGTGTTTTAATATAATGGTGTACATTAAAGCCACTGTGTGTGTGTGGTTATATTTATTTTTCTTACTTTTATTAAGAGAAATTTGATTTCATTCAGTAAAGTTATCTCGTAAATAGTTTCTGAAACTTTCGTTAATTTCAGTATATATATAGTATTGTTTGTTATTAAAGCTGTTTTTGGTTAATGTTGAAGAATAGGACCCAAATCCGGAATATTTTATCACAGATATAAATGTACTCACACACAAACATTAATATAATATTCTGGCTTCACTCTCCTGTAAAGAATTACTCATTTCATCATACTACTCCTTTTTATCCCCGTTGACACATATTTTCTTTTACAGTGGGTGATCGGTTAACGAACATAATCCGTTCCAAGACTATGTTCGCTATCCGAATTGTTCGTTAACCGATCATCGATTCACCATAGACTTCTATGTGAAATCGATTAATTCGTTCTGGAGACCCTAAAAATTGAATTTTGAAAAATGTATAATTTTTTAGAAAGTTTTTTAAAAAATAATACATACATATAGTCTTGCATATATTAATCAGTCCTTTTCATTTTTTGCTTATGGGGCGCTGAAGAACATGCCCAATGTCGATTGCTTTTCTCTCTTTTTCAGGATTTTCCGGAAGTAATTAATAGCATTGTCGTTGTAAAGATCCCCAACCCTAACTGACATCAACTTGGTTTGGGTGCCATTCTAAGACCATTGCTCTGACATCCTCCCACTTTTTCAAAATATCTTTAATGGCAGATGTCGGCATTGGTCTTCTCGTCTTCCTTTTTGTTCGAAGAAGACACATTTTTCTGTGTTTCTTGGTGTTCTTTATTCAAAATTTCTTGGAGTTCTTCTGTCGTCAGTTCATCTTCATGTCCCATTATGAACTCTTCTATGTCATCCTCGTTTTCCCATTCCAGATCTCTACAGTTTCAAAATGTCATCCATAATTTCAGGGTGTCTCCCCTGATCACCTCCGAAATATTTTGGGGTTCGTTATCCGAACACAAAAAATCTTTCGTGAAGTGTTCGTTTAACCGATCACCCATTGTATAAAAAAGTGTTCCCATTTTTTTCTCCATCCATACTGCTGAATGATCTATTACTTTACATGTTAAAGAAAAACTAATTATTTATTAAATATTTTGAAACTTTAAAACACTATATTATAAAAAAAATGATGAGTTCGTTTAAAAATTTTAGAAAATTCGGCTTTTTTCGACCCAAAAATGTGCTTTAATTTCCCCCCTTCCCATTTTAGAAACGCCTAAAAATTATAGATCTTTTTTTTATTTAAATTTTAAATGAAATAAATTTTTTAAAAAAATGATCTTAAAAAATTTTTCTACTTTATGGGTTTGACAAATTCCGGTACGTTTCATAGGGGCCCCAACTTTTCCCCTTCAAAAACCTTTATTTCCCTTTTTTCCTTCAAATATACTAGATGGTTTTTGAAAAAGTGTTTTGGTTCAGCAATTTTTCCCGATAAACGGCTTGTGGGACCACACAAACTCGATAAGGTAATTTTTAATAGGGAATAATAGTTTTTACGTAGAAAAACAATTCGTAATATTATGATTAAAATATCAGAAAAAAAAGATGTTTTTTTTAAAATAAATGTTTCATTAGGAAATAGAGTAATAGTATGCCTTCCTCTTTTGATCAATACTCTGTTGCAAATTTGCACGGGAGAAGAACAGCTGACGATTCGAATTAATTGAATAATAAGATATTTATTAATACTAGATTGATTGATTGACTGAGTATTAACGTCACACTGTTCAGCTACACGAGGGCTTTTGGCGACGGACCACGTAATTTTGAACCATGGTCAAGTGACATGGATGACACCTGAGCTGGCACCCACCTCTCCTAACTACCACATCACACCAATGGGAGGACGTTTCAGCTCTCGACACATTTAACGTGCATCGCTGCCCTACACGGCAGGTCTTTAGTAATACTAGGCTCGAGACAAGGCAAGCAACGGTCCGATAACCTATACCACTCGGCTACCGCGGCTTTTATTAATACTAGAGAACAAATAAATGACTACATGATGACAAATCAACGTATATACAGGGTGTTTAAAAAGTCACGCACATCCAAATGGTAATCCTTATTGCTTAAAAATCAAAAGGGTTGGTTGAGATTTCTGTCACTAGATGGCAGCAGGGACCCCATCCTAAGAAGTTTTGAACGTATCAGGCATCAGTTTCAAAATACTTATCAGTTGTAGTCAGTTGAGCACAACGGGAGGTGCATGATGTTTCCCAAGAGTAAATAGCCATGGTGGAATTTTGTTTCGCTGTAAAATCTTATTGCCGTGTGATAAAAGCATTTCAGCAGAAATATCCAGGTGAAACAGCACCAAATGCATCAACGATAACACTTTTAGTGCAACGGTTCCGTGACATAGGATCGGTTGCAGACAGGAAGCGATCGGGTAAAGCTTTCATAACGAAAACGAAAGTGGCAGCTGAGGAGACCTCTTTACAAAGAAGTCCATTGAAAAGACCTTTCATCTACATGAACATCATTACAGAATTCATATCCTTGCTGAAAGTGAAGAAAGGTATTCATGCTTGCAGCAAGGCGGCGCAATGTGTCTCACTTCACGGGACAGTATGGAAGTTTTAACTGAATTTTTCGATGATCGTGTCATTTCAAAGGACTTTGGATAACTCGTTTACCGGACTTGTCAATTCAAGATTTTTTTTCCTTTGGGGATATCTGAAAAATGTCACCTTTAGGAATAATCCTCATACGTTGGATGAACTTAAGAGTAACATTCTTCATGCAGTATCGAACATTAATTCTCACACTCTTCGTGAAGTGTCAATTAATCTGGTAAAAACAGTTCGATTGTGTGTTCAGGAAAATGGACATCATTTTGAACTTTTACTGTGATTTTACCATGTCTGACACCTGACAATAAAGATAACCTTTGAACCTTTGTTTTTGTCCTTTATTCTGTTTGTTAACATAATTTATCTGTCTTTCAAACTCAACCACAAAGGTTGATGCGCGTGACTTTTGAAACACCCGGTACAAAAAAAGAAATATTATAGCAGATAATTTACAGTAATGGAAAACGTACTCGTTAAAACAAACTTTGGAATGCTCAAAAAATGGCTCTCTAGAACAGTTCCACTACCAGGTATTCAGACAGAGACATTTTATGTCTTATCACAGTCTCTGTCTTATCACAGTCAATATGCACGAATGAACTCTCTTCTGAGCTGCAGCCTCTTTCTTCTGAACTCTACTAATTCTCTCTTCTGAGCTTCACCGATCTTTATATAGACTCATGGAAATTTCTAAAAGGATTAACCTTATTGACTCCTCGAGAATTCCATGGGGACATCATATTTGTTAGCCAAATTTGTTGCCAAAGGTGATAAAGTCACCTATCTGGTTCCCTGGTCACAACTTCTTATGTTGCCACAATCTTATTTTTCAAGTTCCTTCTGAAAAGCGAACTTTGTCAGTAAAATTCAATTTTCATACAAGGAGAGTATCGCTGAAAGGAAAACAACATACGTGGTGTCTTTCAAAACATTTTTACATTGTCTTTGAAAAATTTAAACTTCCAAGATAAAGAATTTTAAAACTTTAAATGTATATTTGATACTGAACTACTGACAATCAATTTATGCTTTAAACCGATTAAATGTTATGCATGTAATCCTCGAGATTTGTTTAGTTCTTTTAAAGTAATATTAATTCTTTATTTGAAATGTAGTATTTTTTAAAATAATCTTTTAATTTTTCCAATTATAGGTTTATCTAGGAATGCTTTTAGTTATTTCCCTGACTTTCGTATGTACTTTTTCAGTCATGGTTGAAAGAAGATGTAAGCAAGTACTACTTTTTTTACGAAAACTATATCCTCAGGTAATTAAAATTTCATTTTACCCAATTTTTTTACTTTTATTTAAAAAAAATAGTATTTACGATTTATTCCCTCTTGAAATGTCATGCAATTAGTAATTCTTTCAAAAATCTTTAAAAAAATTTCTGACAACAGTAATAACGAATTGGACTTAACACGCAAACGCAAAATTTATTAATGTTACACCATCGACCAATTTTATCCAATCAAAGGACATCGTTAAATGAAACCAATTGCAGCCTACAGTGGGAAACTTTTCCCTTCCATTTTCAAACGCAATAATAATAAAACTAACGGCATTTGGCGAAATTGATCCATTATATAATTTGGAAGTATTTTTTTTCCCTTTCGAAATGAATTTTTTGCTTTTTTAGTAGGTTTTATACTGCAAACTAGAAAAATTTATATAAGTTTAAAGTATTTTGTTCATTTCTTTAAACTCTTCAATATTTGTCAGTCGATATTTTGAAAGCATTGAATGAAAAAATTCTATAAAATCGTTATGTATTAACGACACTCACAATAATATTAAACATTTCATGACAAAATTCAGAATGCCTTTTGTGCTGAAATGTTATTCATTGAGTTGAAAAAGAAATATATTCACCCAATGAGCCACGATCAAAACATCTGTGAAAATGTTGTAGAAGTTAAATGTATCATATAACGTACCCATTGATGAATTGAAGTTCCAACTATTCCCCTGGGTATGACATGTGAATGGCAGATAAACGCAGTTAAAAGAAATTGAAATTCTTTCTCCACAGGCAATGAACTGGACTGTTGCTTGAATGCGCGGTATATTGAAAAGAAATTTATCAACAAGATGACACCACAACATGGAGTTACTATCACCTATTTCTTGTGATTTGTTTACCGAGTAATAACAAGATGCAACATATGATAACATATAGATAAGGTTTCTGCTTTCCTTAAAATACTGACAGTCAACTCTTAGCTTAGAAAGGCCCATTTGAAACAGTGCTGATATCGGCTACACTATAAATTATCGTATTAGACGTAAATAATCTAAATGATGAACGTCTATATCAGTGCTAATGATAACTTATATTTCAACAGAGAAATACGAAAGTATTATAATTCTACAAAAAGATATGTACGTAATATCTCTCTGATATAAAACATTTCTTTTTTTAAATATATAATAAGGCTTCTTGCTTGTAAGTAAGAATATTTATTAAGAATAACATTTGTACGGCACTCAGATTTACTAATTGTATTCATGGATTTTCGATAAGAATTACATTTTGTTTTTATTCTTTCAAAAATGAAAATTTTTTTTCAGTTGAAATAATTTTCTTTGTTATAGCAGTAGTGGATAATTATTGTGCAGACGAGTTTCTATGAAGATAATTATTTATAGTAACTGTAGGCGATATTGCTTGCAGAATTTCATCAGCAATTTTATAAATAGAATTTCATGATCCATCTGAATACGAATTAAGAAGCTGGATACTTATAATTAAATATAATTTATGCTGTACGACATTCTTAACTTTAAATTTTTGCATTTAAAGAAAGGTTGTATTAAGATATTATCTCAGAAGCCATCTTCAATTGCAAATTTATTTAAAATATATAAGGTAAATTTGGCAAATATGGGCACATTTAAATAAATACCCATACTACACGTAATGGTTTTGAGTTTGTGCATTCACACCGCGGCGTTGTCAATGCTTCAAGTGTCATGGCAACTGTGTAACTTGTTTGTGTTGTTGAGCGGTTCACAAACAGAAGTACAAAAGGGCTATTTCCTAATGTAAGTACCTAATATTTGAAATTCGGTTGCTTGCTCTATTATAGTTATCTTACTTAAGATTTAATGTGCAAAATTAATTAATTTTACATGGAACCTATACATGGCTGCAGTCTTATGTAAGTGTGGTATCCCTTGGCAGAAGCGGCGATTTAGTTCTTTCTCCCTTCGACAGCAGTAGTGCCAACTATTGAATAATGTCATTAGAGCAAATAAGGCTGTAAAACTATGGGTAATATGGGCAGTAATTGTTCTTACTGAATCCTCGCAGTCAGCAGCATCACTTTTGGATGAGCTGAGTCCGATTCCAGCATTAAAAACAAACTGTGGAAATAATGGAAGACGTAAGAGTGGACAAGTGCAGAAGGTCTGGCTTCTACGAAGAGATTTGAAAAAGGAGGTCGTAGAGAAAGGTGCAGGGGCAAAACGCAGAGCAATAACAAGTACCAGCAAACATAGTGCATCTTGCATTTGTCCTGTTTATTATTCTAACTATGATGATGAAAATCAAGGACAGAAATGAGTGTAATGTTGTGGATCTTATTCACCCTGGTTTCAAGAGGAATGTGTCGAGTTAGAGGATGACTCCTTCTATTGTAATGGGTGTAGCGCACATGACACAAGTACAAGTTCTGATTAAATTTTATTTCTTTAAGTTTATAATAAATTTGTGTTAATTTAATAGTTTATCTGATTCTTATCATTCAATTATTTTTTTAATTTATAGATAATAAAACTTGGGCATTTTTTTGTGATAAAATTTTGTTCTATAACAAAGGTTGAATTTTACATCTTATCATTTTCCAAATGTGTAATCTGTGTAAAAATGCATTTCTGTTTGGAAAAAGTAAATGTAGAGATGACAGTTTCTTTTACCTTTTTTATAATGCAACCTGCCCATATTTTCAGCATTTGTGTCATATTACTTGGAGTATTAGTCGAATATGGGCAATTGCAGAATTCGTTGCGGAACTTCTTTATAGACATAGCAACAAGAGTTAGAGGTTTGTCCATATACCATTAGAAAGACCGTACTTTAAAGTTTGAAATATTTTAATTTAGGAAAATAGGAAAGTGTTTTAGCGTAGCATATTTTCAATTAATTGTTTTGGTTCCCTTATTTGCCAAGTTTACTCTACTATCTTTTTGCCTTTACTTATATTGTAACAATTACATTTAAAAATAAAAATAAAATATCCTAAGAAAAAGTAACAGTTTTGGTAAAATTTGCATGCCTTCGCTTACACTTTAATTAAATATTAAATGCTCTAGTTTAAAGATGAATTGTCGCTTTCACAGTTGAGATTAAATTTTACAATTAATCACATTTGTGTGATACTGAATTTATTTTTATTTTTTAAAATTCATTTTTATAAACTTCTTTTAAAACAAGCTTCTTGGCCTTTGTATGGATTAAACTTTGTTATTTTTATTTGGAGAAGTTTTGATTTATTCTCTTGATTATCAGGTTTCACTTCGATTGCTGCATGTGACTACGCTTATACACACAATCTTTTGACACAATAATTATAATCTTCCCTAAATATATAGATTTTTTTCATTTACTTGGGTTTATTCTTCTAAGATAGAATGGTCTAAATGATCTATACCATTTGCTGATTGCTACTCATGAACGGCAGACTATTTCAAAGGCTTTATTTAAAGAAATATTAATGAACTGTGGTTAGGTTTATAAAAACTACGATTATGAATGTTCTGGAAGTATCGAATAATTCAGAATAGATAAAAATTGTGAAGGATAATTTGGATCCCTCTTTGTGTAGTGTTGATTCGGAATGTAAATTATTTCTTTTTATGGTGGCAAAAACAGGTTCCTGTTTATTGCTTATATCCTTTAAGATATTTTCTCCAAAGATGACACGTATTTGAAGTTAATGAATGTGAACCTAGGACTGAATAGAAGATTTTGTCTAAATTGATACTGACAAGAATGAATGAAAAGATCGGATGAATTTAGTTATGTACATAAAAAAACAGGAACGCTCCACTGGTATTGCTCCAAATAAATTTTTATTTCATTACTTTTCTTGACAAATAGCTTTCTTCACTATTGATTCTGTTGATGTATTTTGTTTTATTAAAAAATTGGAATTAGAAATTCAAACCAGGATACCTTTGTTTTGTTCATAAAGTTGAGTTGTAATTAGCTCTGCGTCGGGCTTACATCTTAACTTTTTTTTTGTATAAATCCTTCAGTTGTACGAAGCACAGATCCTTATACATTTCTATACATATAAAGGAGAAATGCGGCTCGCTCACTCCCCTATTCACTCACTTCTCACTCATTCATTCACACATTTATCATGAAATCTCTGAAACTGTTAGACCTACAGACATGAAATTTGATTAGGCAGAGATCCGTTAAGAAAGGGTTTCATGGAAATGACTCCTTAAGGGTGTTATGAGAGGCTTAGGAGATGCTATAAATCCACATCTTCCTTGAACTATTAGACATACAGACTTGAAATTCGGCAAATATGTCTCTTTTGTTGGTAAGACCGGGTATTGCGAGAATCGACTTCCAAAGGGGGTAACAGGGATGTTAGAGATAAAAAATCCGTTTTAAACTTTTAGATCTTAAGACTTGAAATTTGACAAGAATGCTTCCTCTGTTTTTCCGAGATCTGCTATAAATAGGTTTCACGGAAATCGACTGTGGGAGTTATAGGTGGACTAAAAGATATGATTATACTTCGGTTTGTGATAAATTCAAGTCATTTTAGAGAATTACAAGCAATGGCTTAATGTACAACCCTGCATCGCAAGGGGGGGGACAGTATTCTAAGGGAGTGTCTAAAGCCTGATATTACGGTTTTGAAACTCTTTGTAAAACCCAGAGCTTAGGGCCCCAAACCTGACTTTGCAGAGGGGTCCTAATATTCTCCTAGCGCCACTGACTATAAGAAAGTTTTTCAAAACAACTGAAAGCTTAATTTTAGGACATAGATATCAATAATTTGCAAACAATATATAGTCATACAACTTTATGAAATATTCAGTGAAGTGAGAGGTAATGGCTAGTTTATAATAAATATCTTCCAAAAGGTCTGTGTGTTCGGTTTATGTTTTACATAAAATTTGAGAATTACGGAATATACGTAAAATATATTTATTTCAAATGATTATTTTACGTGACTTTTGCGTTATATAACTCTCAAAACACACCATAAAGTCTGAAATGTTTGCTTTTATGGAGACATTTACAATATACATATCCTTTCTCAGTAGTATTTTAAAAAATAAAACGATTAAATGTGCGGCGAAAGATCATTTATACTTTGAGGAAGATAAACTTAAGTGAAACTATGTTACATAATACGTGGGATGTCTACGAAATAATAATGCACTAGAAAGGCTCATAATGGGAAATATAAGTCATTAGAAAGACTGAAGATGATTTAAAAATTAAGAGAAAAATAAGTGAAATAGGATTTTTCTCAGTATTCGAGGAAAAAAATAATCTTCAAAATTAACTTAAAATAATATTTCATGTAAATAATGTTATAAAATAAAATATTGACTTGAGTAATTAATGTAGCCATTATGGAGGTTTAAAAACAGGCTTTGTAAATTATTAAGTTTTTGTTTCTTAAAAAGTAGAATTTATACTACAATTAACCGATGTAGGTTTTTAAAACCCCATCTCTGATGTGTGGATAAAATGTTTTTCATTTTCATAAGTGTTCATTTATTTTCATTCATTGAAAAAGATGATAGAGTATGATGCTTGTGCTTAGGTAACTATAGACCAACACAACAGGCTATATACTGGCGAAGGTTCTCTTAAATGTGAAACATAATCAGCGTAGGAAAATGAAGCCCAACTGTTTCTTTACTCTTCTAATTTATGTAATTAATTGAATTTTACGAATAGCCTTTATGATTTTAAATTGTCTTTGCCAAAAAGAGTGTTGAACCACTTAGTCTCTCAGAAATTTGGTTATTATTTTCGTACTTGTGCTACTCGTTGTCCTACCCTTTTTCTTCTTAAATTATATCGTTAGAACTAACTTCAAGTGTTTCACAAAAACAAAATAATGTGGCCTATTAATTAAAAAGAATCTGTTATTAGCTGATTTAAATATTTAAGCGCCGAGAGAAATATTTAATTTTATTAAATAACAGATCTGAATAGTAAAAAGGAAAATTAAATCAAATATAAATCAAGAAGACTTAACTAAACATGTCATTCATTAGCATACTTATTTTAATTGAATATGAAAGAAAAACCTTTTTAGTTTTTAGAAAGCACTTTCTTAAGAGAACTACTCATGAAGTATGTTCTGATTTTATTTATTTATTCGATAGACGCTTAAAATTAGTTCTTTTACCTTGTATCAAAAATAAATGTAAAAGCATATTTTCTCTTCTAATTGCTAATTTCTTTCCTCTCAAACAAACTCTTCTGAGGGAAAAACATTTCAAAAATTTATTGGATCGATTCTGCACATTCCCGAAAATAGCATCATAAGAAAAAGATGTTCTCGAGTAAAATGACATTTTTAAATTTCCCTAAAAAGCCTTCTTGTTATATCTTTCTGAAGAAACATTCTTGCTTCGGAAAGTCTTTTTATTTTGATCAACAGAACTCAAAAAGTACCTTTTCGACCAATGAAAATTCCTCACAAATTGCCACTCCAGCCAATCCAAACAAGACTTCTCCACCATCCACTTAAATATGAATAGAAAAATTCTCTTGGCATAAAGAAACAAATTAACCATGGTATCCTCCGCAAATTTATTGCGCAGAAATAAAATACTTCTTGAAAAATAAATCTCATTACTGTCCACCGTTATTCTGCCTAAGCTCCCTAAATTCCTATTTATTCAATGTGATTAAAAGGCCTTTCGAAAGACCACCTTCGTTCTCCTCGTCCCATTAAAAGGCCTCTTTTTAGATATTTATGAAATTGATTATCTTGCTTCAGTAGATATTATTCATCTAACGATCACCTTATGATAATACGTCACTGCAGGATTCCAAGTTGATTAGGTTTGAAGTGGACCTTTGTTGACATGAACTGTAGGACTACTTTATGTGAATTTGCCCCCTTATGTAATATTTCTTTATGTTTTCGTTGTGATGTTACTCGTATACCTTTGTTAATATTAAAATGCTTGGAAATGGATTCTATTGGCAGAAAAATGTGTATGCGATGTTACATAAGAGACAGATACCATTTATTTAGCTGTTAGAGACATCAAATAAATATAAGTTCCTATATTCTGATATTGGCTTGCTTAGTGATTTACGCATGCGCAATGCTATCGCTTTTTTATATGTATATTTAATGTATATAATGATCTAAGTGTGTATCTACTTTAGAGGTAACCTTTACAAAATCACCCAGAGGGGGAAATTTTTTATTCGTACTATACAATGTCAGAAAAGAACATCGTTGTACTTGTATCCCATATTTTTTCATCTTTTCTTTCTGCGTTAGAATAAAAGTAAAGAGTGATATAAATCACATAATTATTAAGTTTACAGCTAAACTTTCTTGACAATGACTTCGACTTATACTAACTCTTTTAAGGTATCCGACTACGTTCGGAGCTGTGATTTTAAAAAAGCTCATAAATGGATAATTTTCACGATATTTAGTGTCACTTAGATTAGAATACATGTATAAAATTGTTTTAAGAACACGTTTTGACAAAAAAATTATTTAAATACAATATTTCGGCAAAAAATTAACTTAAAATAACCTTTTTTCAAAATGTTCTCCTTTTGGGAAAAATGCTTCTATTATAATAATAATTTGCCTGTATATAGCTCAAACTTCTGTACAGAGGTTCAACTATGAGTTTTGAAAAATTCACATTATTTTCAGAGTTACAACCCATTGAAATAATTATCGGTGTTTTTTCCTTAAAATTTCTCTCCTCTGTTGTCGTAAGACATGGATAAACCCCACTTCTAAGTCATATATTTCAAAATGTTAGTTAGCCCTTGTACAGAAGTCGGGCCCCATAAAAGGGCAAAATATTATTATAATAGAAGATTTTCACAAAAGGAGAATATTTAAAAAGGTCATTCTAGTTCATTTTTATCAAAATATTTTGTATTTAAATAATTTTATTGTAATACTATTCTAAAAAAATTTTTATATACTTTTTCCCAATCTAAAAACCTAAATATCATAAATATTACCCTTTATACCTTTTAAAATCACCGTCCCGAACGTAGTCGGATACCTAAATTTGAAATTATATTAATCCCGGCGTAGCAGTCCGAGGGGGCGTGTATCAAAATTCGTTGGGGCCCCCTTTCGGGGCCCTTAACCAATTTTTGCATGCTTTTTGGGGCCCCTGAAGCAGGGGGGCTCCATATCATTGAGACGGCTGATATGGGGATAGCTACACCCCTGATTAATACTGTAAATATACTCTCGCTCATTGAAGCTCATTGAGCGTTCACCAAAGAATGATACATTTTCTTAAGAGACATACTTTATTATGATTATCTAATCACTATTTAAATTTAACCAAAACTATGGAATTTAAGTTAATAACTCAGTGCTTCTCAAACTTTCAATACTGGCGACCCAACTTTCAATCATAAATTTTTTGCCCCCTTCTATAAAAAAAATATATATTGAATGCAATAATAATATACTTAGACGCTAAAGCTAAAATATGATCTTAATTATAAACCTACAAATTAATAAGAAAAGTATTAAATTTTTATATATGTTACTCTTAAGTTACATATTTTAAGTAAATTACTTTAAGAAAGGGGGTTAACTATGTCATTTTCTTCCTCTAATTTTTAAAACTGAAACGATTGAAATGTTTTTAATTTAAAAGATTTATTTCCTTCATCATCCATTTCAAAAAGTACAAATGTCATTGAAAAATAGTTAATCTATGTTGTTTTTATCTATCCAAATATGGCATTCTCGCAAACAATCAGGGGAATCTAGGAAACCTAACGAACGTCAGTAAAAAAAACATGTAAATTTGACCCGTACAATTCCTGTCAGTTTTGGGCCGAATCGATTAGCTACCGAATCCTTCTTGAATGTACATTTTATAGTTCACGCGTTAATTCACGGTTTTAAGTATTTAGGGCAGTGGATTAAAAAAAAATCATAGATATTTTTTTTAAATCCAGTGAGCATTGACGATAATAAAGCATCCGTACACTGACGAAGGCAAATTGATAAAGCTACGAATGGATTGGGGATCCTTTTAAAAGGGGCCCCAACACCGAAAAGAGATCTTCATAGATTTCACATCCGTGACGAAATTAAAGGGCAACTTTGTAATAAATCACTCTTGAATTCGGGATAGGGGTGGATGCTGAATTTTCTACACTGAAAAAAAAAAGCATTTCGTATACATTACCATTTTCAACATCATACCATTGTGAATCCGAAATTTCTGCGATGGCTATTTTGAAGACAAAATATAGATCTGAGTTTAAATATCAAAAAAAAACCCCAAGTGTCAATTTCAAATTTTTTACCCTTTCCCTTTTGAAACTTTTTACTCTGCAAGACAACCCCAGGGAAGTCACTAAAATTATTAAACTTGTTCTTATACTGGCTGAAGTTTTAAACACGAGTTTTTTTTTTTAAAAAAATGATAATACATTATTTTGATATGAAAATTAGTTGTGAGAGTAAACCAATATGACTATGTATAAAAAAATGTAAAAATTTATTGAAATGAATCCTAATTATAAACGGTTTTGAACGAATGAATCGCCCCCAGAATTAGCATTTAGAATAAATGTTAATAAAAAAGAATAAAAAAATTCAATGAATAACAATTGTGTTATTTTTATTTTTTAAAAAACGAAAATTTCAAAATGTTTTAGCCCAACAGGGGATCGATACAACGTTTAATGGCAGCGGGGGGGGACCACCCAATTTTTTTTTATAATTTTTTTCAATTTACACGATAAAAAAAACAATTTCAGGGAATAATTTAACTAAAGAAAATTTACTTACCCTTTTTCAATTTTTCTTTCATAATTTGAGAAAAATCCCAAAAAAACTGAACTAAATTGTTCCAAAAGTGCTGACCTTCATAAAAGACAAATCACAGACATTTTTTGCTAACATTAAGGAAAATTATTTGCAAGCAAAACTGTCACATTTTGTTGTTATTGTAGTTTTAAAGTTCATTGATGATCACCCAAAACCCGTTGAACTTTTTTCTTTCTTGTGTCTTTTACAGGGGGAAATGCATTTTTCAGTACCTATGGCTTCATGTTTTTTTTTATAGAGTTCTTAATGTAGCTATTGAAAATTTTCCTTTTATTTCATGTTTATTGCTTTTCTCAAATTTACTTTCCTAACATATTTAAAATTATTTTTTACGTGTTTCCCTTTTTTTGATCAGCTTTAATTTCCTTTTTAGAGAGATCCGTCCCCCCCTTTTTTTTTATTCTGCTCATTTACATTTATAAACCATAATCAGTCGTACAACATCACAATTAAAACCACTAATTATTCGGAAAATGCAGCACGTTCAAGAAAAATTTTTGAACAAAAGTGTTTGCGCCCGGGAAATCGGTCAAAACAAGTATCTTAAAATTTTAAAAATGTTTGCTACCCCAAAAAAAAAGGAAATATTTATCAATTCATTTTAGCTCCCCTTAAGACTGTCATATTAGAGGATTTTCGTCAAGGTCATTGGTAACAAATAAACAGTTTTCCCCCGAATTAACGATTTATGTATTATATGTTTCAAAAAAACTCATAAAAATAAATCTTGGCTAATTAATCCTTCAAAGTGCTCAATAGCTTATCCGTGTATCTTCAAACTCTTTCCCTTGAAAAAAAACGCAACAGAATTATAAATTTAAAACCCCCAAAAAAAGGGAAACAGATAAACCCTACCAGTAAGCCCAAAGTCAGCAAAAATAATATTTAGATTAAAAAAAAAACGTAATAAAAAAACTCTCACGTAGGGTTACAGCAAAGCAAACAAAAATTTTTTTATTGAGTTATAAGATCAAAGATAGCTAATGACGTTCAAAGTAGAATCTTTTTTTTTTGCCTTTTTTTACCAGATGATATAATAAATCATATCAATGTAAATCTGTTTTTTTTATTATATCAGAAAGTATTTTGTTTTCTTATTAAAGTAAATTAATTTTTAATCTTTATTTTCGATATCTCGCCAGGCAGCCCCCCCTTAAAACACGTAATAACTGGTAATCTAACTATCTGAAATCTAAATATACTTTTCAACGGAATATCCTCAACAATAATACTAGACTTGAATTGCACGGCAGATCCTTTTCAACTTCAACCACGGCAACTTCCAATATTGACTTCTCTGACTTCTTAGTCTTCGTATGACAACAATCTCAACCCTCCCAATTTCCCTGTTCACTTGACTTGAAATAGCATCCCTCATTAACATAAATCGCTGTTCCTTTACAGAAAGAGGTTTTATAATCATATAACGTCATCAAAGGTATATTCCTTGAGGGTTAGTAAAAATTGCGTATAGAACCCGTTGCAAATATGTACCATGACTTACAATATTAAGACAGGATCCTCAAAAATTTATTTCATCTGTAAAAGGGCTTGAAGAAGGAATTATTTTTCTTAAAAATCAACCCATATTGTGTTTTTAAAGAAAAGTCGATGCTAATAATCAAGTGAAAGCGTTTTTAACTGTTTTCGTTATTTGTAGAAGGTTTCTAATCTATATTTCCTTCAATTCTGTCTTATATTTCTCCTCATACAAAAAATAAATAAATTTTTTTGTTAACTTTTGGACACCAGTGTAGCAAACAAAATATCCTTACTTATGGAGCAGCTGAAAGTGAGAGAACAGCAGATGTATTGAAATTATTATAATAATTATACATAACAAAGGAATGGTAATTGTCATATTGAATTTTCGATAATTATTTCAGTACAGGGAAACTCCATGATGCTGCTTTCTTGTAATAAAATAAATAACTTTTAAAAATATTTCTTTAAGAATATCTATATCATTTTTATATGGTCATTCTAAAACGTCCTCCAAACTCTATTCAATGGATCAATGAGCTAAATTCATGTGATGTCATAGTCACATGATAGTGACAATCACGTGTTTCGAGCCAACGTCATGATCACACGATCAAAGCAATCACGTGTTTCCATCTAATCAGTTCATGCGATTCATTGTTGCCAACTTTTGCTCTTTGCAGGAACTTTCTTTTATAAAGCACATACATGTCAACAATAATAAAGTACATAGGTATACAAAGTGCACTTCATTTAAAAATACAAGCTTAAAATAAGGTTTTTAAAAAATTTTTGAAATGTTCTTGAGAATTTTTTATAACATTTGAACACCTTTACCCAATTATAAATTTGAAATTTTATCTAAGTTTTGCAAACAGAACAAGAAGTATAATGGATTAAATTCAGACTGATTAAGACGAACATGTTTTCGATATTGAATTCAAAACTGACATTAAACTAACTTGTACTTTTTATTCTATTCGTAAAACTTAGATAAAATTTCAAATTTCATTTTATTGGGTAAAGATGTTCAACTGTTATAAAAAGAAACTTCAACAAAAAATTTTTAAAATTTAAGGACAAATCTTGTATTATATATGTATTTTTAAATAAAGTGACAATTATTTAAAAAAAAAAGGATTCTGTAAAAAACGTAATTTAGTAACAACGAAGTGTATGATCTGATTAGCTAAAAATAGATGATTGCGTTTATCGTGACTATGACGTCACATGAGTTTTTGATATGATTGGCTAGAAACACGTGGTTGCCGTTATCATGTGGCTAATGACATCACATGAATTTAGTCCATTAGTTTAATGTATGTTTTGATTTCAATGGAGAACTTCGTGTCTGTCCTTATTTTTTACCCTTTAAGAAACGCGCTTTTTTATCACACTGACTGTTTCCATGGTAACTCCAGTAGCAAGATCGGATAAATTAAATTATTTTAAGACTAGTTCACAAGAGTAAACAGCATTGGTACCACTCTAGCGATAAAGTTTTATTTGAATAAGTTTCACAAGAACCCCAAACTTTTTAGTCGAGAGTTTTATCGCAGCATCCCATTTAGTTATATTTTTAATGACTTTTTTAAAAAAAAGTCTATTTTTTCTTTCATGTATCAAAAGAAAAATTTCAATATTTCCCTTTTACTACACATTAAAATAGATAGTTGAAAGAACACATTTTAATTACTGAATTCACACACGAGGAGAGAACATATATATGCACTGTAGACGGTTTCAACCACGCTTCATAACTCAAATTCGAATAAAAGTTTTACGAAATCATAAAAATAAATGGATCTACGTTTTACGATTACACTAAAAAGGATGAAATATATTTTGAAATTTCTTTTTCGCGTTGTAAAATATTCCGAACGATCTTCACTGACAGGAAGAACATGTGGCAACATTTTTAAGAAGCAAAAATATGTAGATGCAACTTCCAAAACTGCTATACAGACAATGATAAATTTTACAACATTGGTGAAATTCGTATGAAATTTTCAAAACACATGTAACTTTCAGAATGAAGTGCCTTTTTCGAATCTGTGAAAATAGTCACTCTGTAAAAGTCAAGTATTCCAATTCGGATTTAATAAGTATTTATCTCGTAAAGAACTGAGTTATTGCGCATTAACTAGGATTAATAAGTCCTCAACGTAATGCAGGATTTCCCCCCACAAAATGGGCTGCGGATTGGTAATTACTAGTGCAGACCAAGTACATGCCACGGGAGATGGTATCACTTTCTAGTATGGCACCATATAGGTCAGGGGCGGCGAACCTTTATGGATCATCGTGCCATTTTTTCTAAAAAGTGTTTAATGAGGTATAGACGTGCCGTCAAATAATTTTGACTTGTGATTATTGGGAAAATGATAAAACTAAATACTAGCAACACAAAACTCTTCATTTACTGCAAAAAAACCCTTTGCACGGTATACTTGTAAATGTTTTAGTTATACGTTTTATTCATATTAAAGTAACATTAAAATGGGTTCTGTTGTTGCAGATTGAACCACAAATCACATATATGGATTATAATATGTTACTTTTAGTAGAATACATGATGAATTGGAGTCATCTGCCAATCGTATTTTAAGCGTTTAATTTATTTTGCTGTGGCTCCCTTTTTTGACAAGAGGATTTGCTATTTGTTTCCAAATGCCGTTTTACAGACAATGTTCTGCATACCTCTGTTCCAGAATATAAAACACACACCGCTTTGTCGCATTTACTAATATTGACATATTTTTAGTTTCACCAAATTTGAAATTCTCTTTTACACTTACTATTTTACCCTTTTTATTCCTTTACTGAACTAGCCATGTTAAATAACACCTAAAAATCGTAAATATAACACAAATAAACTTTAAAATACAATTGAGACAATGAAATTGACTATGCTATGCATTATAAGCAACTTTGCATTATAAGCAATTGCAGTCCACAACGTAACTAACGCAAGACAATAACAAACGAGTGTGCTCACACCGCACCGCAACCAATCACTCGCGTTTATTCGCAATATTTCATAGTAAACTTTGTTATTTTGAAATAAAGTGCAAACCATTTTGATCGCTGGTGTGCCCAAAATATTGTGTCGCGTGCCATTCATGGGACGCGTGCCAGTGATTCTCCATCCCTGATATAGGTGGATATCAATTGTTACAATGCAATTTTGACACCCAGTTTCCTCTCCAGAGGGAGGTGAGCTCTGACGTTGCGAAATTGTACTATGAATTTAATTTTGCCGAGAATATCCCAGCCAAATAGGCACTCTAAGGATCTTTAAAATGTCGCATAAGCATACGACATAGATGCTGTCGATTTTTTGCATCATAAAATTCCACAGACAGGATCAGGCAAACTTGGGGAGTACGAGGCCAGTGCCAAACCAATTACACCAGCTAGTCAACTGTAATGTAGAAATTAGGTGCCAGAATGCAGATGCGTAGATCGTCACTTGACTCAGGTTCCTGTTTATAAGATCAGTCATAAATAGCCCTCTGGCAGTTCTCGAATGGTTCAAAATCATATTCACTCACATTTTATTAACTCTAAGGAAGAATTAAATAAACTCCGAATCCTAACATGTGAAAGGACAATTTCAAACGGGCTTCTAAAGACACGACAGTTTAGTGTTTAAAGATAAAGTGTTGTAATATTTGATACATTCATGAAAAATAGAACCCTCATCTTCAATTTAAATGAAAAGGATAATTTTTACATAAAATTATTTAAATAACGATGTTTTAAGTATTCATATAAAACACATAACATTACAAAAAAAAAGGAATTTGTTTTAAGTTATAAAAAAACTTTGTTTTTCCTTTTTTTCTTTAATTCTTTGAACAAAGCAAAAATAGAGAAAAAAAATCTGATTAGTATTTAAAAAGGATGAACAAAAAGTATAAAAAACCCTATAAAAGTTAAAATGTAGTCTCATTTTTTAAAATTATTTATTTCTATTGAAAAATAAAAAAATTCGGTTTGGAGTAAATAAAAAAGGCAAAGGGGAAAATGATGAATTTTAAAAAAGACGAAAAGTTTTATCGTTAGGAGGAAAAAATACTTGATAGTTAAGAACAAATTTGCGAAGGAAGCTCATTATCAAATTCTCATTGATTTTTAATGAGTATTTAATATTCGAAAATTAAAAACTCTTTAACTATTCGTTATTATACTTCTACACGTAGTTTTTTAAGCAGTTCTTATAAGGGAATGAAACTTCCACAAACATAAAAATTAATTTTCAAATAAAAATTATTTACACATGGGAGAGTTCTAAGAAAACAAGCTATCCAACGGTTTATGTTGTATATTCTCTTTTTCTGAATTCAAGATTTAAGAGTAGAGGTGCATATAAGAGCTTAAAAAATATTTTTGTGAGAGAAATAAAAAAAAAACTACTGTTGGGCCTCCAGTTTACGAACTTTTTCCTGGAACCAAGATTCTGATATATTAAAAGATGGCTGTCTATTTAACGAATTTTTCACATAACGAACTTCTTTAGGAAATTATCGACTTCATTAGAGGTCCGACTGTACATATTTACCGGAAAGTTCTATACAATAATGTTATTTCAAGTTTTCACTTGTGGGCACGTATTTATTTGAGGCATGTATGACCGTCTCCTTATCATTGTATTTCTACGCATGCACTCTTTTTAATTAATCGAAAAGTTTCTCATACCATTAATAAGTGAGACATGATTGGGTGAACATGGTTATTAATTAGGTTCAATTACGATACTATATTCTATACAATTTCCAGCTAGAAAGAAATGCTACAGAAATGTATTTTTAGTGAAGATTATGTTTCAAACAGAATAAATAAGCAGGAGAAATTTTCGAAAAATTTGAAACAGGTGATTTCGGCTTTATTGATAAGATACGTTCTGGATAATCATCTTTTCTGAATTTGCGAAGACTTTGAGGTATTTTAAATTATTTTGGATCTTGTTCGAAACCTAGGATTGGTCTATTAACATTTCAGATGGGTGCCACAAGAGTTAAGAGTAAAAAAAAAATTCGTATAATTGAGTAGAGTCATATGCACGTCACACGAATGCAGAAAATTGTGTTTGCTTTTAAAATTTAATTGCATCCCAAAGATCAAGTCTTAATGAGTTTTTTGCAAAATACTTTTTCCCCTCCTCTTTTTGAGAATATTTTAAATGTCTTTTGAAGCATTATCATAAAAGCAAGTTATAAAACAAACATAGAATATTCTAAATTCGAAAAAAATATATAACGTAAAATTCGGTGTATGACGCGTACTTTTAACAAAAAAATAAAATAAAATAAGAACGAAATTTACGGATGCTCGTTATACGCCGGGTATAGAATAAAATCTTTTTTTTTTTTAAAAAAAAAAAAGATGAGCATTGAAAAAGTATAAGACTTCTGCATACATCGCAATACTGCGTATTTTAATATTAATGGCTTTTATTATGAACTTAAAAGTTTGTTGTTCTTGAAGTATGCTATTTTTAATTTTCTAAAGATTGGAACAATACCTGGAATAAATGACTTCAAAACATAAGTGTATTCCGCAGGTACGTTTCAGGTTTCTTTGTAAAAAGGGAATGTGTGTATGTCTAAAAACTAAAAATTGCAGCATAATAGTAAAGGTGCGCGTTATACGCCGGATTTTACGGTAATTTTACATAAAACTTTACTACTCTTTCTTTCCTTTCGAATACTCTTACGCATTCAAATTGATACAGTGCTCAAAATTTGGAGAGGACAGCAGAAATATCATGGATTAACATTGTTTTCAAGAATTCATATTGGCTGGTATAAGGGAGTCTTAATTGAATATTTTCTATCTGTAAAGGTACTACAAGATTAAAGCGAATTTTTCAATAATACCCATATAAATTTTAATATGAAAACGTTTTATTTTAAATGTGTTGAATGGATTAAATCCATGCGACGTCATACTCTCTTAAAAACTACAAACAAGTGTTTTCAGCCAATCAGTTCAAGCGCTTAACTATTGCCAACTTTTACTCTTCTAGCAAATTCTCTTAAAAGGCATATATTTGTAAATAATAATAACACACGTCGAGGTAAATAAAATCCACTTGATTTAGAAGTACGCGTATAATAAAAGTTGTCAATCTGCAATTTTATTTAAATTTTTCAACAAATATAAGTGTAATGTCAGCTTTAAATTCATTACAGAACGTGATGGCATTCATCAGGTGACCATCATGAATGAGCTCAATTCATGGTGGTCATGTGATAAAGACAAACACGTGACCTTCAATGAATTTAAAACAGACATTAATCTAACTGTACTTGTTGTTCTATTAGTAAAACTGAGATAAAATTTCAAATTTCATAAGTGCGTAAAAATATTTAAATGTTATGAAAAAAAATTTCACCAAAAGGATTTTAAAATTAAAAAAAACATCTTACTTTATATGCATGTATGTTGAAATAAAACGCATTTCGTATACATACATACTTTTTAAGAGAAAGTTTCTGCCAAGAGCAAAAGTTGCCAACAACGAAGAGCATTAACTAATGGACTAAATTCATGTGACGTCATTAATCACATGATAACTGAGCCACGTATTTTCGGCCAATCAATTCATAAATTAATGCGGCGTCATAATTAAAACATAAATATAATCACGCATTTCCAGCCAATTAGTTCATGTGCTTCACTGTTGCCAACTTTTGCTTTTTGCAGGAACTTTCTTTTAGAAAGTAAATATTTGTCAACGATATAATAATGCACATAATTAAACAAAATGACTTAATTTAAAAGTATTCGTATAATGTAAGTACTTTTTAATTTTGAAAACTGTTTGAAGAATTTTAACACTTGAATTCTTTACCCAATCATCAAATTTTAAATGTTATCTAAACTTTACAAGTTGAACAACTAGTATGTCAATTTTTAATCAATGGGAAACACGTGATTGCCGTTATCATGTGACTATCAGGAATTTAGTCCATTAGCTGGAAACACATGATTGCTTTTATCGTGTCACTATGACGTCATTTGAGTTTTCTGAACTGATTGGCTAGAAACACGTGGTTATCCTTAACATGTGATTATGACGTCACATGAATACATAAATCTAGCCCATTTGGCCAATTGAGACTTTGGTCTTTTAAAATTAGTCAGTGGTTGCTTTAAAAATGATCTAAGTTTTGTTTTAACAGTCTTGAGGTAATTTTAACCTATCTTTTATAAAGAAACAGTAACCATTACATAAAAGCAAATATATATCTCAGAAGTTGTTTCAATCCTTTGTCTAATCAAAAAGATCATGTTATACAAAGGGGAAAAAGTAAAATTGATTTACCTGTCCTTCAAGTTATTTTTATATTGTCAGCGGAAAGTGACTTGTATGATATCTGAGACAAATGGGCCGTCTCAAACATAATCGTTCTTTCCAATAATTTTAATCCTTAAGAGGGCTAAATATATGTCGGAGACATTTATTGTAATCTATCATTTTTTCCTATTTTACCATATTGCTAATAAAAATAAGGAATACTTAACGTATTATCGCAACCTATTGGCGACATTATATGAAACAAAGCACGTGATTGACAGCGTATATGATTCATGCAAAATTAGGGTTGCCAACTTGGCGAGTTATATTGAACGTTGGTGATTTTTGCGACAGTACATATATAAGTACCAAATAAGGTTACTTTTTACAATTCTTGTCTGATATACGTAAAATAATATTGCTGAAAAAATCTCATATCATATTATAATCTATATAGATGACACTGAACATTATGATTCAAAAAAATTATGTTTAAGAAATAAAACGATATTGCTTTGATTTGAAAAAGCTAAAAATTACTTTTCTTATAAAAAAGGTAGATGTGTCAAATGTCACATTAACAACATTTAAGAGCTCATGTTTTTAAGACCGAGTTATTTGAATGCCTTTGTTATTAAGAGATAGATACATTTTTACACTGCATTGAATTGACAGTAAATTGATATTAGGCAATAGGTGTATGTATACTACATTGATTGAAAATCTATTTCTGACGAACGTCAACTGAAATAGAAATTGGGAGTTTGTGGCGATCATGAAATTAGATGAAAGTTTTGATATACTACTGCTATTAACGCACAAACAGGTTTTATCTAAGATAAATTTTCTTCGACTCTATAAAATCGCTATACTAATCAAACTTGCAAGGTGAGTTCACAAAGTTCAAAAGCAAAAAATTTAGAAATGCATATGAAGTTGTCCTTTTATTTTTACAAGGTATTTGAAATTTATGGTGTGCTTTATAGTGTTGCAAAGGGCACAACAAATAGATTTAAATGATATGTCAACAGAAGAAATCGAAAGAGTATTTGTAGATTTTGTATTAATTTAAAGTTTAATAAATCAATATGCTGGTAATCATAACCTAGTATAAAAAAGTGTGTGCTTATGACCACACAATAGAAGTGACAACTTCAAATTTTGTAATGCTTTTTCAGGAATTAGTTAGGTGAATAAAAAAACAAACAAAAGGATATTAGTATTGTAATATAAAATTATTTATTCATATGTCTATACTCATAAAGTAATATTTTTAGCGAAATATACAATCATATTCGTAAATTAATTGTATTCTAAGAAGGAAACAATAGGTTTAGGGTAGCTGAAATAGGTTATAAATACTTTAGTTCAAAATTTAAATATCTAAAAAAAACTCCGTCAAGCGTTGTTCCGTACTTTGTCGTGCTTTCATTTGGATCATTTGACATAATTAAATTGAATTTTGATTTTAAAAAATCTATTAAAGGCTTTGATTTGTCTTTTGAAAATCTGCATTAAAACCCCCACTTAAATTATTAGGAAATTTGTTCAGAAGAGTTGATCCGGCTTCAGTTTAGGCTACTTAATTTTTGTCAATGTATTCGTTTATTTTCTCTACATTTTGATTTGGGGAAATATAAATAGTAACCACATTTTAATTATTTGTCTATTTTCTGCTCTACATTCTTCTGCACAAATTTCTTCGCTACATGATTCATCAAATCCAAATATGATTCAGTAGTATTGTTACATTGGTACTGTTACCATTCAGTACTATTGTTACATTAGTATTGTTACCATTCAATACTATTGTTATCATTCAGTAGTATTGTTACCATTGTTACGAGCGTTACAAACTAGAGAGTAACAATGCTTGGCTTTTTAAAACGCATCATTCAAGTTCGCTCTCCAACAAAACGCGCCTGAAAAAGTTATCACTTCGAAAATGCCAGTAACTAAAATTTTCAATTTAGTGAATTTTTTTTTATTTCCGAATTTATTATTTTTATTATTGAATTTTTATTCCTAACTTGTTATTATTTTAAATTTAATTTACCCCCAAAATATGGATTACCGTAAAATACGGCGTATAAAGCTTTCCCGTGTATTGCATGCATCCATAATTTCAAGCTACCTTTTTTTTTTTTTTAATTTTTAGGTATATTATCCGTATAACGCGCACCCCCTTTTTTTACGAAGGAACCTGAAATGTATGTGCGCAATGCTCTTATTTTTAAAATAATTTATTTGAGGTATTATCCCAGACTTTTGAAAAAAATATGGTATACTTTTAGTACAACCCTTTAAGTCTCTCTCCATTACTTATGACATTCTTTTAAATACTTAATATTTCGAATTATATAAATGTTAATTTTATTTTATTCTAATCTCTTTTATTTTTTATTTTTTAAGCTTTCATTTTTATATCCGGCGTGTAACGCGCACCCGTAAATTTCGATCACATTTTTAGTGTTGAATTGCGCGTTATACGACGGATTTTACGGTATGTATCTTTAATACGGTTTATTTCTCTGCTTACAATTATTTAGATACATTTGAAGCTTATGATAATTAATATTATAAAATTTTGCCGATTAGTCTAACTTTTGCAACAAGTGTACCCTTAAATTAAAATTTTACTTGGAATTTACCAGCATCCAGGATGAATTGCAAATATTTTACAATACACATTTAAAATGTGTTCCAATTATAAGTCATACAGGGTGGAGCGTAGAACTTCCTTTTTTTGAACATGTTGCAGTGATGTTCGTAGGGACGGTAGGGGTTTGCTGGAAGGGGTGGAGTGGGATATTTGAGGTTCTGCCCGTCTCAAACATGTTGTGATCGAGGCAGCAGGGCGCTTTTGCTGTGAAGGTCTAACGGTCGGTCGGTGGTTGCAGTGTAACGTGCCTTTCGTCGACATTTCAATATCCTTCCACGAAGTAGTGTTCCTCCTGATGGAAAAGTGTTTCAATGTGGATGGATGCCTTCCTAGAAATGAGGAATGTCTCCGAAGAAAGGAAAGGACCTCCGTAGACCGTTGGAACAGCTGAAAATGTGAAACGCGTTCGTGTGTCAATTCAGACAATGTGACAATGATCCAACAGTTCTTACCTGTTCTCCAAGAAATCTTGATAACGTGGTTACAACAAGATAGGGCCAGAGCCCCCATCTCCAGGGTTGTCATAGATGTTGAGCAGCCTTCCCCTAATGATGGATCTCCCTGCGAGGAGATGTAAACTTCCCTCGGACTCATCTGATTTATCCTCTCCTAATTATTTCCTGTGGGTTTATTTGGTCCCTGGTTTATAAAGATCGCTTCAAGACCCTGGAAGACCTACGGAACAACATCCTCGCCGAAACTGACAATATCCCTGTCGATTTGCTAAAAAAGGTGGCACAAAGTTTTCGAAATCGACTGTATCAATGTATTGATAATGAAAGGTTAAATTTAATCGACATTATGTTTAAAATTGTATAAATTCTAAAGTTTAATGTTGGACGGCAGGTGAAAATAACAATTAAGTCGAATGAAACATGCAGTGTGTTTATTACATTTTCAAAAAAGAAAGTTTCCACGCCTAATAATGAGAGAAGATAAAACTGGAGAGAGAGAGAGAGATATAACTTACAAACTTGTTGCCAATCGTAAGTAATAATTTCCAACAAATTTCACACAGAATTTTCATAAATTCAAACTTTATTTATAAATAAGGAATACATAAAAAAGGTTTTTTTTTGCCCCCTTCCAAAAGCGGATAATTTGTTCAAAATACGCTGAATAAATTTGATGAGACAAGCAAAAAATTTAATAAGCAAGCAAATTTTTTTAAAATAAATTTTAAGGTCATACAGAAAAAAATCTTGTAGAGTGTTCACATACACATGATGGTTGATCAAAAAAATTATAAGTCGAATAAAGAAATATTTATTAACAATAGACAGAAAATACAAACAGGAATTAAGAGGCATACATGCCTCTCACATTTCGACATAATCACCAAGTTAATTTAGGCACTTATCAGAAAGCAGAATCAACTTTTTAATCCATCTTGGTAGAAATCAGGTCCCTGTCCTTTAAACCATGTCTCAGGGGGATGATTTCGCAGCATTGTCTTGGAATATCGCAGCACATCAGAAACGATATCTTACATACTACCATAGCTCAGTCCCATCTCTGATGTTAATTCACGCAGAGTTACCCATCGATCATTTTGAATCATTTCTTCAATTCGTACCGTGCTGATTTCTGTCGTTGAAGAACTTGGCCGGCCGCTCCCTGTGATATAGCGGCTTTCGAGATCCTGCCTGCCTGATTGAAAAGAGTGACACAATGTTGCTATATATTGTCTGCTCATTGCAGACACATTCTTTGTCCATACAAATTGAATCACGGCTCGCACTTCCAAACGAGGTCAATTTCATAAGAGTCTTGCCATTTCAATCATCCTGAACCATCTGGAAACTTTTACTACCTGCTCACAAACCAGCCGTATGACATTTTTCTCCACTCTGGGGAAACAAAATTTCTAGACAATATGTAGTTTTCAAACGCTGAGGCTTGTTAACCTTTTTTCAGATCATCCCTCGAATATCAAAATTCCATTCAAAGTTTTTAGAATCAATAAGTCTCATTCAACACTTTTTATATGCATATAAATAATTCTTTATATTCTTTGAGCTGAATAAATTCAAATGGATACATAAATCTGAAAATCCGAAATCTGATCCAAAGAGCATAGATACAGAAATAAATCTTTTAGAAAATGCTTTTTTGGAGAGATTAAAGCTTAAGGAAGTATTCAAATGTGAATTTGAGATTTAGAAAGTTTAATCTTTTGTAAATCTATTTTCGGTTGTCTCGGAAAATTTTCTTTTGTCTTTCTATAAATAGAAAGTAATCCTAAAACATGTGATATTTTCTGGGTAAGAATGAAGTCAATGTTTCAAATGGGAGCGCAAAGCTGCTAAATTGGGACCAACTAGAATGTAGTTTTCTAAAAAAAGTAAAGAGTAATCTTATTCGGATAGCTCGTTGGAGTATTCAACTAAAAATTCTCCTGTTGTCAGTAAGCTGATTAGAGGAACAATTTGCTCCTTAAAACTGAAGAAAGATTAAATACTTCACAAAATTTAGTAATATATAAAAGGTAGTAAATTGTAGTTACAAAAAAAAATCGTAAGCATTTAAGAAAAAAGGTCAACAAACAAATGAGAATGCAGAAGCTTCAGAAACTGGTTTAACTTGAAGAAAAGCATGCACATATATCTTTTTTATTTATATCATTTACTAGAATTTTAAAATGGTTTGTTTTCAGTAAAGTAAAAATTCATACATATTATTTGAAGCATTTTCAATTGCATAAGGTAACTCAAGGATTATGCGAAAATTTTCTTATTAAATCACATATTTATTTTAAAATTAAGTGGTAAACTTCTTTTAAGAACAAATTAATAGTTTCTTAGAATCTTTAATGGGGTATTTATTTCTAGTAACGGTGTATTAAATTTTTTTTTGGAATTGATTTTAATTTAAGAAAAAAACATCATTTAGATTTATTTTCATTTTTAACATCATTTTTATTGGTGGTTAGTATACTTACCACCAAAAAATAAAACCTAATTTTTTTTATTATTTTTTTGTTTTATATTTCATAAAATATGTTTTGTAAATAGTGCAAATTAGAAAAAAATAGCTTTTTTATTCATAGATGACAAATTACAATATTATTTTCCATGAAATTTTGGAAAACGCGAAGATACACATAACTGGACATCACAGGTTGTCAAATTAGTCGAGCATAAACAACAGCCTTAGATATTTTTTGGCTTCCACCTACACCTGTACTAATCAACGACTGTGGATCAGATAAATCAAAGCGTTTTCCCCAGGAAAATCATGATAAGTTTCATCATCTTGTTCTAAGTCTGAACCTTCAGGATCAATTGGGAGGGTAAAAATAAATCTATAGCTCTCTCCGTTGTGTGCTTACTCCTTACGCTGTTCATATATTTTCACTGCAAGAGTAAAAAATTATAGTTTGAAAAAACTAAAAAAACACGTTTTATAGCGAATAGAACTAAAAAGTAAAAAAATAATTCTTAATGTAAGAATAAAATGATTAATGAGAAAATTAATGTCATTATGGTAAAAGTGTGTGGGGTGCTTTGTACTACATTTGTACTACACTAACTCTGCATTTCGGAATAGAACTAGTAAGAAATTATATCAATTGATATCGAGCACCCCACGCTTTTACCCCGATGACATTAATTTTTTCGTTAATCATTTTATTATTATATTAAGAATTATTTTTTTTTTTACTTTTTAGTTCGATTAACTATAAAAGCGAGCTTTTAGTTTTTTTAAACTATAATTTATTTTACATTTTTTTGTTTAATCTACAATAAAAGCATGTTTTTCAGTTTTTTAAAACTATTATTTATTCATTGATGAATTTATCCTTGACTTTGATATTTGGAGCTGCAATAATGTGGCTGCTGGAATTAGACTTGTTCTTCAAATTAGCTAACGCGAAGTGAATAGAGCTGAACTTTGGGAAGTAAATCTTTCCATGGAGTTTTAAATTCAATAAATTTACTTTCAAAATTCACACATCGATAGCAAACAAAGGTAAGGGAAATTGTAAGGAAAGAATTGTATAAAATGATTCCTCGAAAAAAGTTTATTAGACGGAAAAAAACGAAAACTTTTTTAAAGTTTGTAATTTTTAAGCAAATTTTTCAATATTTGGATAGATTACGAATAATAAGGTTTGATACCCGGAAAAAAAGCTTCGTGTGATTATTTTTTAAAATGAAGAAGTTATTAAATATTTCATTAGAATCTTGAGTATTTTTTTGAAAAATTTTAAAAAACATAAACAAAAACAAAAACAAAGATTTTGGTGTTTTATTTTTTTAAATAACTGATTTTAAAAGAGCAAAGTATGAACTTTTTTAGTACAGAATTTTGATTCATTACAATGATAAAAAACTCATTCAAAACGATTGAAAAATTCTTTTCATAAAAATACATCAATATTGACTCATTTTAGAAAAAAATCGAAACAATGCAAAATAATTACTTTGTAAAAAAAAAACTATATCGTATCGTGGCGAAATAAAAACAATCTTTCCGATTCAGGAATTATTTTTTGTCTGATTTTGATACGGAAAATAGGATTGTAGTTTTAAAAACGAAGAAAATATCGAAAATCTTTCCTCTTCGGTTTTGGTGTATTGGCGAAATAAACTGCATACAGGGGCAAACTATTCGCACATTTTAACGTTTTTAATTAATATCTTTTTAACTAATTGCTATATGGGAACAAAATTTTTAAATTATTGCCATCGGTGTTTGACAAGTGTGCAAAATTTTGAATTAATCTGACATTTTAAAGTAGGTAAAAATCGAGTTGCAGGATTCCACCCGAACAAATAACAGTGCAAGTTAAATAAAAGTTTGTAATAATAATAATAATAATAATAAAAGTTCGAACTAAACTAATTAAAGATTTACAGTTTTTAAAAAAAGGTAAAAATTGCCAAATATAATTAGAGATTTTACTTACAATAATATATACTTGTCACAACTCTAAATACATGGAAAATAATTAAAGAAGTAAAGGCAAAAATGACTTCAGGATAGTGACCTCTCTTAATCTTGTTCTGTGGGCGGATATTGGTCACACACGTAAGGACTTATAATTTCTTAAAAAAATTTCTAAACCTACTAATAGATGGCTGCATACAAGTGAAAAGTAGTAACATAGCTAAGCATGGACTTTTAAAGATTAATATAAATGGTGTTAAGTACATTTACCACGGTCTTAGAAAGGGTTAAGCGCTCTATACTGCACGATTTTGTTTCCTTTGTAATATTGACAACCTCAGCAAGCAGTTTTGCTAAGTCCGCTGTCTTATGCAAAAATCTTAATTTGAAAAATAGTTTGATCCTAAAATATGCCAAGAAGAAAATGACGAAGAAACATTTATCGATATTAATATGACAGCCTCCCAACTGCCTTAAAATTCTCACAATAATTTGATTCTTTTTGAATTCGTGATTACGAGTAGATTGATAAAAAATGCTGAATTTTCATATGAGTTTTAATATAATTCAATATAATAAGATAAACGTATATTCTCTCCTTGCATAATATGTTTTTGAAAACTAACTACATTTCTTGTGAAAGCAGGTATATGCAAAGAGTTGTAGGTATAATTTATCGGTGGCTAAAGCAATAGTTTCTAAAGGAATAAAAGCATACGAATTTTGAAAAATGTCTTGGAAAAATTATATTCAAATTTCCCCAAAATTGCCAAACTTCTTATTTATTTATTGCTTACAGTTTAAAAGCTTCTTCATGCGATAAGAATAAATTCGTCTCTTTAAATGTATTTCTGCAGAAGATTTAATAGAATTAGATTTAAATGTTATTTTTATTTTTCTGTATGTATATTTTTAACATTTCCCTAACACATACCTAACATTTCCCTAAAGTATAAAAGATGTAATAAAAAAATGTAAAAAATAAATAATTAAATATAACACACTCCTTAACTATTAAAAAATAATGTAATCATTATCTTTTAATTATTTTTATTAGAGATTTCTTAGTAAATTATTGTATGCATTTACGAAATATCTCTTTTTACCAAGCATTTTTTTTGTTTGTTTATTTTCAGGGCTCTGTCAACGCATGCATAATGTGTAACAAATTTTGAATTCCGATTACATTAAATCTCTTGTGCGTGAGACAAAACGCAATTATACACCTTGTAAAATTTCTAATCCACCCTGGAACAAATTTAATTAGCCCTTCTGTAATTAGATTTAAAAACAAAAAGAAATAAAATAAAATCTCCTTTCCTTTCTAATCATATTTGTTACATACTTAAACCAGGCTCTTTAAAAATGGAAAAATTGGACTAACCTGTAATATAGTCATAAACGTTTGCGAATGAAATAATATGAGCTTGCGTCAAAACACAGAAAAGGACACTTTCAATTCGTTTTGTGTTCTTAATGGCTTAATTATTTCCTGCGATTAATTATACAAACACATTTCCCCTTTCATTTTGGCAGAATTCTGAGGACATAATTTTTAGAAGCAAAGGATTAATGGTTTTGTTTGCATTAAACCAAGCAAACACTTTTCTCTTCGTAATAAATAATTATTTTAATTTGCCTTTGCGATGTTTTTGGCTTTATAACTAATTTCCCGTAAACACAATACAGTTAAACAAGCTGGTTTAACAAGCATTAATTAAAATGTTCGCTTTCTTCTGATAAATTCTTTGAAAACTGCTTATAATTGTGAACAAGAAATGATACGGAGTATTCACGCTTCTATTTTTAGTACCCGGACGTTAATGTGTAAGTGTAATGTTGGCCTGCATTTAAATTAGTTTTAAAAACAAATTGTGGTGCTTATACATTTGGGATCCATTTTAACATATACCGTCAAAGCGCTTGTAAAATTTATATTTAAAAAAACGATTTAATAACTCACGAAGTTATTCTACAAAATAATGCATTGTTCTATGATTTATTCATAGAGATCATATAGAATCCACATACTTGAATCAAACAAATGTGTTTTAGAATTTCAAGTGTTATAAACGCAAATAAATTACAATGTAGTTGAAAAGTTTATAGAAGATAAAACGTGTGTTATTCACACAAATGTGAATAATTCCACAATGAAAGTGAAATGGAATCTGGAAGATCTGAGAGGCAGGTAATCCACCGTACTACTACAAATGCAGACAATTGTAATTTCTGGATTGCACGTGTGACAAATGGTGGGGAAGTGAATGAAGACTATGTGTGTTTTCTCTCTTTACCTGCATTTGTTACTTTCTTTCTATTCACTGCACATGTGCCTTAAATTAATCGCAGCTTCCGTATTTAAAAAATAAGGGAATAGCTATACGGAGGTAACTCTGAAATTTTTGAGATACGCTCAGACGAGAAGTTACAAAACAAGATTAATGGTTTGATTTAAAAATACAAAGTATTTCAACACAGTTGATGACTTTTTGTAAACTTACTTCAAGTTGTTTTGCGTAGAGTAAATTTTGGACAGAAGAGAAAATGGAGTTAGTGCAAGAACATTATCGTGCTATGATTTTAAAGCTGGATTAAATCAAGAGAAATAAGTTCAACGAGTGCAATTAGCATTTGGTGATAAATCTCCATGCTGTGTTACTGTATTCAGATGGTTTAAAGAATTTTGCAGTGGTCACAATTCTCTTCAGTATGAAGAACACACAGGAAGGCCGCGGTCGGTAGTAATCCCGGATAATGCGTCTGCCATACGAAAAATGTTAATGAATGATAATCGCTGCACCTACCAAATGATACAGAAGGAACTTAACATTGGATCCGCAGCCATATACATAATTATTCTTGGAGAATTACATATTAAAAAGTATTTTGCCTTTGGGTTCCCAGTAATCTAATTGAGCACCAAAAAAGGGCGTGTCAGAATCAGTAAAAAAACACTTAAATTACTAAATGATAATGGACACCGCAACATTTCTAAAATTATAACGGGTGATGAAACGTGCATGCCGTTTTTTGACGTTCCAGCACTTCAAGAAAGCAATGTATGGATCTTTGAAAATGATCTCACGCCAACAATGGTGAAAAGACAACGAGCAATGAAAAAGTAATGTAGGCCGTTTTCTTCAGAAGTACTGGATTGGTGCCATCAAAGCCATCTAGTTGGAAGGATAGAAGACAGTAACAGCAAACTGGTATAACATTAAATGTTTTCCAGAAATTCTTCAGAAATTAATGTTAGGGGACCAATGCTTCCCCATGACAGTGCATCTTCCCATTCAGCTGGATTCACAGCTGAGTTTCTTGAACAAAAATAAATTGAAGTGATAGAGCATCCACCTTATTCTCCAGATCTAGCTGTATGTAACATTTGATTATTTTTAATCTAAAAAAGAATTTAAGTGGATGTCGTTTTCATTCAGAAGAAGAGATTGATGTGGCTATAAATGCATTTTTTTCATCAATTCCAAGAAATGAATGGTTTGAAGCCTTTAACTTCTGTGGGAAATTCATCTGCAAAAGTGCATTGATGCTGGAGGAGACTACTTTGAACACTCCTAAATTTTTGTAAGTATAACTTTAAAAACCTAGGACCTAGGAGTATTTCAAACCTTTCAGAGGGACCCTCGTATATATATACATTAGTAGACAAAATTGTGGACGATTTTTAAAATTGTTATGTTTTTTAAGTTTGTTTGCTTATAGAAAAATTTACGTTGCACAAAATGCAAACTATTTTATATCATTTTAAAGAAAATTGAATACTAAATTTAATACAAAAAAAAATTCAAATATTTGCAAAGAAAAAAAAGTTGTGCTGCAATAACTGTCGGTATACATTAAATACTGATAATAGCAGTGAATTACCAGAGCTTAGGGAGGTTACCTTTACTTTTTATTACAGCTTCTCATTGATGTTTCATTGAGTTTAAAATAGTTTTAAGCTCTTCCTTCGTTATTACATCATGTCAGGAAACAATAATATTCTCAATTAGTTGTTTTTTATTTCATGGGTACTTCATTCAGGCAAGAATTTTCAAACGGTGCTCCAAGTTTTCGATAAGATTGAGGTCAGGACAACAACTCAATGATATTATATTGCTTTACTGTGTGGCAAGGAGAACAATCTTGTTGAAAAATAAACGAAGCATTGTTGGTAAATAGATCCCTGATGGAAGGCAGAAGTTTAGGTTCTAGAATGGCGTCAATGCATTTTATGACATTCAGTGTCCCATAGATGATATGAAGGCAAGCGATACCATCTGCTGATATGCATGACTAAATGATAAAACTATGTGGATACTTCACAATTGCCTGGATGCAGTCAGGATGTAGCATTTCTGTTATTCTACGTCTTACATATTTTAGGCTATCACTACCGAGAGAGAATAATGACATATTAGTTTCATCCCTCCATATAACTTGTGACCAATAATCATTTGTCCAATTAATGTGTTCCATTGCCCACTGTAATTCCTTTTAGCGCTGCTGTAAATTGAGATACGGCATTTTTCGTGGAATTCTACATTTTAGTCTTACATTTGCTAATTTACTCCTGATTGTTTTTGAACTGAAAGAAACACCAGCGTCACTCAGATCACTTCTGATGGCTGTGCATGAAATTCTTTTATCTCTGAAACATAGTGTTTATCTTCTTCTGTCATCAAGAGATGTGGTGCACCTTTTTTGGCCTTTTACTGCTTTTTTTATTAAATTTGTCTTCTAACATCGTAAACAAAACTTTCAGTCACCAGATGTAGTCTCTGAACTAACCGCCTGTTATGTAATTTTAACAAAGGAAATGACTCTTTCTCGTCACACATGTGTCCAATCTACTCTTTTATTTGGATGTCATTGCTTTTTGATTAAATATCTTTGTTATCCTGGCCAGGAATCAGCCATGACCTCAATCCTATCGAAAACTTGTACCACCTTTAGAAACCTTTTGTCCGAATGAAGTACCCATGAAATAAAAAAAAACTAATTGAGGATATAATTTGTTTCCTGGCATCATGTAATAACGAAGGAAGAGCTTAAAACTATTTTCAGCTCAATAAAACATCGATGTGAAGCTGTAATAAAGAGAGAATAAAGGCAACCTCACTAATTCTGATAACTCACTGCTATCATCAGCATCTAATGTATATCGACAGTTATTGCAGCACAACATTTTGTGCTGCAAACATTTAAATTTTACTTTTTTTGTATTGGATTCAGTATTAAACTCTCTTAAAAATGATATAAAATACTTTGCCTTTTATAAGCATGCAAATTGAAAAAACATAGCATTTATAAAAAGTGTCCACGATTTCGGCCACTACTGTATATTTATTTATATATACAGGGAATACGTTTAACGCGAAAACGCTTAAGAGGAAATATCGGTTAACACGAAATAATACAACGGTCCCGACAAACTATTCTGTATTTTGATGCATTTTTTTTTTCTTTTTACTTAACACGAAACGAAAATTGCTTAACATGAAAAGATTTCCCTTTTGGAAGAGGGAGGATATTGACTAAATGACACTGAATGAAATGTTTGACAAAATTTTTTGTATTATTGAACTGTTCTGTACTGTATCATCGGAAGAATTCGTTGTAGTAGATGATGCTAGTCTGCGTACAGGCCCAATTATGGCAGACAAAAGACATATTGAAGTTTGTTCAAAGCTCAAAATATATCTATGATGCAGATTCAAAATGAAAAATATGCAGTGAAAATGAAACAATGTGTAGCTCCTGTTCGCACGTGATCCGAAATGAGGAACATAATGAAAAGTATGCGCAATTATCTAGACGCACATTCCAATGGTGAAATGAATAACAAAATGGACGACATCGAACAATTTGTTGTTATTTGATGCCAAAAAAGACAATAGAAAGAAAAATATCAGATTATTTTCTAAAAACTCAACAAATGTTTGAATTTTTAAGAAACTTGAAAATTTAGTATTAAATTTCATGAAGTTTTTGTTTTGTTGATTTTTATTAAATACATGCATATATACATATCTATGTAAATAAAATGTACTCTAATTCGCTTAATTTTGTTTAATACATGTTTTTTTGTGCAATATCCTTTAACACGAAATTCATTTCCAGGAAAATATTTCAGTTCAATTTCGTGTTAAACGATTTTCACTGTATATCACTTTTTGCTGGAGAAGGAAATGCATATTTGATTCCTTTCATGAATGATAGATGGCGCTATTATTATACTTAATTCCCCATTTGTTCAACAGATTTTTACTTCTTCGTAAAATAAATGACACCCTATTTAAAATTGATTTTAAATTTATATTTATTTTGTTACTAAAATATGAATGTTGTATGTTACATCTATTTTAATAGCGAAATATTTTTTACTTTTCACTTTTAACAAATCACCATGAATGAAATTTGCGCTGTTGGTTTTAGTTAATTATACATATATACCTCCGATTTCCTACTCAATTATGATATGCATTTCAATAAATCCTAAATTGATACGTTTTTCTTCTCCTTATATTTCATTTTAAAATTATTATTAAGAATGGTATACTTTTTATTAGACCTTTTCTCCGATGAAGTGCAGTTATTCGGCATTGCGTTGCATCGTCGAAAGTATAGCAAAGAAATATTTAACCATGCTTCCTCTTCAGTAGTTCATAACTGTAAAAACGTTGCTAGTGCAGGACTTAGTGCAAGAACATCTTAACTGCGACGATCATGTTATCTAATATACATATACATATTCAACGGGGTTCATGCCTAACGATCTACGTGGCCAAAACATTCCAGAGAATTGTGCAGAATATTCCACAGAATTTCCGAAATGAAATCAGTACGTGAATAGCTCAAATGCAAACTGCATTGAATAATTTCTATGATATTAAAATATAATATATAATATATATATATATAAATATAATTTGACGCATATAATTTATAATATATTATAAATTATATATATATTTGGCAAATTCAACCGCCTGCTGGGCCTGGCGCATTTTGTTAGCCCAACTACTCTCTGTTATAATATATTATATTTATAATATATATTATAGTAATATTACAATAATAATAAATATAAATAAATTCATAGATACAATATTGTTAACATAAATAAATAATTATACATATATATATTTCTATATATATTTTTTTCTCTGTCTCTCTCTTTTATATATATATATATATATATATATATATATATATATGTAATGTATCAATGAGAGGTGTTCACTTTGTGATTTGTAATCATGGCAATCAGAAATTGGCATATCGATCATATCTTTTGTTCTAACATCAAATGAGAAAATTGAACATGTCAAGAAATAACCGAGAATTCATTATTCATTTTCCAAAATAAATTGTATCTATTTTTGTATTTATTTTTCTTTAAGGTAGGTATCTATCCTACCGACTTTTCTGTAGTGTAACAATACATTCATGTTATGAAATGCAGTCGTGGCAGTAAAAAATTTTCTTATTGTTGATCACAACATTGTTTATTTAATTTTAACATCAGGAGAGATTTTTTTAGCGTGCTTTTCGTTCTAGTGTCAGAATACGAGAGATGGAATAATCTCTTCCCCAGATAATTTTCAGGAAAAGCGTAGTATAAAAAAATATAAATGCGTGTTCAAGTGAAGGGAAATTTAAGTTACCTTTATAAATTACGCCAGAGTGTTTTAGGAGAAATTTCAACCGCTTAGTAAGGCACATGTAAGCTTTTATGATATTCTTTTACTAGGATTCACCAATTAATTTCTCAAAAATTCAATGTCTAATCTTTTAGTGCTAAATGAAATTTGACGCGTTTCGAAGTAGAGTATTCGTAATTATGATTGAGATAAAAATATAATTTATTACAATTTTGAGTAAATTATAAATTATAACAATTTTTCACTCACCCTCTCTCTTTATGACCACGCAATAACGGAGGATTATCTGAATCAAAGTAAAATTGTATGATTTTGTAAGTAAAAAAATGGTGTTTTTTTCTCATTTATTAAACATTTTTTTCTCATTGTATTATTCATATTAGACCAGTTAAAAATTAATGAATATCCGATATCTGTACGATAAACTCAAACTAAGTGGCCCAACAGCCCATGAGGGCCAGGGCCTACTGTGCCCATCCCAGTGTACGTGACCATTAAGCGCTGAGGTGCATGAGCAGATGTCCCTATCAGGTGATCAATCTGAAGCAAGACCCCCAGTGTTTCTCTCCAAGCAAGCTTCGAACTCATTTATCGACCCACAACAGTAGAGATGAAAGGCTGAGTCGACCTTGCTCAGCCGGAATAGAATCCGGACCTGTGGTGTGGTAGCGCGGTACGCTACCACTCGACCATTGGGCCTATATTTGCACCATATATTTCATTATATTCCTTTGAGTTGGTTGATTTCTAATCGTATAAATTTGTCATTTCATATTTCTCCAGAAATTATATTCTTAATTTTTAGCATTTTATGCATTTTATTCTTTACATCAATAAAATAACAATGGCATAATTTATGAATGCTCTACTGACTTCCGTAATGAAATCGATTACACTAATTTTCCGCTTATCGGTGCAATGTCGAGGAAAGTGGCTGAAATGTTCTGTGTTCTCATTTATTATGTCTCTCCAATCTGCAAGAGCTTCCGCAAACAGCGCGTTAAGAGGAAAATAGCGAATAAATAAGAAACTGATAAGAAGACTGGAGAATTTTTGAAAATAATATGTTAAAAAAAATTGTGTGATTTAGTTATTTACCAGCTTTAACCCTCTAATATTCTACACTAGAATTTTCAGCATCATTTGTTACCCTTTTATAAGGCACTTAAAAATATTTTTCATTTTTCTAAGTAAATCAAATCATAATGAAGCACGTTCAGAACTGATTTTTTTAAATTTATCGAACAATATTTTATCATAATTAGTGCGTAAGCAAGAATCTAAAAAAAAAATATTAAAAAGAGAGGCAACTGAAAGATAATTTTCAGATAATTATTAAAGTGCCATTTTTTTTATATCATAGTCCAGCGTTTCTCAAACTGTGGTGCGTCCCTTCTAGGTGGGCATGATAACTTTAGGAGGAGGGCGCGAGCATATTCAAAATCGTAAAAAAAAGACTATTTAAAAAAAAATTATTAATTTACTGAAAGTAAACAAAATACATTCTGACATAATAAAACGTAAAATACACATTTGTACTAATATAATAAATTTGTAAACGTATCAGTACTGCACAATGAATTTCATAATGAATTTAACACAATACTATAAATACAAGTTTAATAATCACTAGTAAACAACATGGGCTTGTTATGTATAAAAAATAATATACAAAAATTATCATTTATCTTGATAATTTTTTTAAACGGTTTATAATTAATCCCTTAACTGACGATAAAAAGTTACACGATTCCCTCCCCAATGCCATTGTTTTCCACGTAGGCACGTGCATGAAGGGGAAAAACATAAAAAGCAAATCCTCTGAAAAAAGTAAATTCTTCGCAAACACTGTCAAGGTCCTTTTATTGCATTCCAAAGCATTCGGAATAATTTCATGGATAGAAATGAACAGAAAAGATCGTACTTCAGAAAGACGTATATATACGTCCGGGGCAATTAATGCTTTGGGTGAGCGAGACACTTATATACGCCGGTGGCACTTAAGAGGTTAAAGTCGTATTGTAACTTTTGCGTCAAAGTATAGTATTATTGAATTCAATACATAGTTATTGTATGGAAAAGGGGCTCGATGAAAATTATGATTGAATATTGGGTAGCAAATATTGAAAGTTTGAGAAATACACGCATAGTCTAAAATGTATTTAATTCCTTACTTTTCTTCACCTAACTTTACTTCATGAATTTATTTCAACGCTATAGCATATTAATTTCTTTCAACAGTTCGCTACCTTAATTCGTAATGGAGAAAAGTGTCGAACAAAAGTGAAAGACCTGGCCGTTGGAGACATTGTGCTTTTAAAGAAAGGAGACTTTGTTCCGGCAGATATTCGAATCATAGAATCATACGATCTAGAAACCGATGATTCGTACATTATTGGTGTTTCAGAAATGCGTTCTAAAAACCAATATAACGTTCAAGATGATCCTTTTGAATCGGAGAACTTTGCCTTCTTTGGGACATATTGCTTACAAGGTAAGTTAATTGAAAATGAGGAAATAATTATTTTGAAGAATATTTAAGAGCATTGTGAAGTATTTTAAAAATAACAGATAATGGAGAAATGTAGGCTCTTTATGTTAAATCAAAGTCTTTGTCCTGGCGTTAAGTTTGGCGAGTTTAGAAACGAGTTGGCGAGTTTAGTTGAATACAATAATACCCCGAACTTAACGCCATAGGTGGGACTGAGTGATACCACGCAAGTCAAATTTGCGTAAGTCGGGGTATAATTTCTCATTTAAATAAGTACATATAAATTATTTTTAGCTAGGACAGGAGGCAAAAGAAAATAATAATTCAGGGAAAATGTTTAATAAAAGCTTAGATAACTCAAATACAAAATCGCTTTTGATGTACAAGGTTTCATAAAATCTAATAAATAGTCCTCCTGCTAAAACAGTTTTTCTTCTTCCGCAAAATTTCCTCGCAGGCAGCTAATAATTTTTATTCCTTGTTTGGTTGAAAGAATACACTATTCGTTAGAGTATGGATTTTCTAAAATTTGTAACCTTTTTCAATCAAACTGATGTCTTCTGTCCAATTCCCAACCGTCGTTCGATCTTCTGATTGAACTGGGTCTAAAAATTCAAGTTCTTCAATGTCTTACAGTTGCACATGCATTTCTATGAGCTCATCCATTGTCAGCTCCGTTTTGTGTGAATCCAGCAGTTCTTGAACGACATCACTATCCACTTCGAAATTTATTTGTCTGGCAAAATCGACCACTTCTTTAATAAAATTAACAGTTTCGTCAGGCGTTGGCACTAATTCCGTCTGAGCTTCAGTAATGACACAATAAATAAATAAATAAATGATTTACGAGATTTGAAAATCGCGCAAGTCTGGGTAGCGTAAATCGAAGTATTACTGTATTCTTTAAATCTAGTTGTTCCTTGTCAATTGCTCCTTTTTGATGCTTCATTTCTAAATTAGAACAAAAAAGAAAACAAACTATATAACTATCATAATTTACCAGATTATGATATCTCATTGGGTGACATCATGATCGGTGATATATCGTATATTCTGGTGTATAAAGCGCACTTTTAATACATAAAATAGGATCGAAATTTATGGATGCTTACTGAGTACTGAAATTAAAATTTTTTCCCCACACGGAATTATGTAAAGGTTAGGAGAATGAAGAGTCAGCTGAAGTGACATTCTCATAATTAAGCAGTAACTGTGTGAAAAAGGCGAGTACATTGACTGCTAACTTTAGTGCTCATTTAAGGGAACATTAATTTACAAATCGTGATTTACCAGTTTAAAAAGTTTTAAATATCCAAATTCTTGACTTTATTCAGTAGATAAAAAGAAAATTTTTAGTTTCAATAGTCAATTCAATTTCAGTTTTTAGTTTATGTGTGTAAATACTTGCTTTCTGTGTTCTTCGTTGGTTTATCTATAAAATCTGAGCATAACATCTCGTTTTAACATTATCAAAATGCTTAAAATGTATACTGTCGTTGCTTTTTTTACTACAGTGAAATTCAAAGAAACACCGCAATGACACTTTAAAAAAATTGTAAAGCAATAAATTATAAGGATTAGTGCAAAACAAAAGTAAATGCAATTTTATTCTTAAACAAAAGAACGGAAACGAACCCAAAATTAATTCTAAAAATCTGAATAATGTTCTACAAAAAGTGGTTGGTATGATAATATTACTGAATATAAAATTAGTTTTAATATTCAAAGCATTATACAATTTACCATCAGCAATGATGTGAATTTCCGTTTTTGCTTATTGTATGTTATTTTCAAATTCAATTTACCATCGTCGCAGATTAAGTAAATGACAATGAATGTAACAGACAATAGAAGCATGACAATTCCTCTTATTTTCGACTTGATTGTTCTTTAAGATGAAGTTTTTATCTGTTGAAAACTAAGAATAGAATAGGAGTTGGTGAAAATTCTATTTTATTACATTGTATGTACACAGTCAATTCACGTAATATATATAATTATACAAAATTTTTATTTCAAATTTTTTTCGTATCCTCGTGAATGATAATAGTTTTAGAACATTTCTCGTTTTATAATTCTCTCGTTTTTCTAATATACGAAAAGAAAAATATCTTAATTATCTTTTCAGCTGCATAAGGATTTCATGTATTTCTTTAACTTTAAACAATATTTATATCATTTTTCGCATATGTTTTTACTGGCATGTATAAAAAGGATTATAAAAAAATAAAATAATGAGCGAAAAATAATTAATAAACAACATTCCATAAATGATTTTTAATTTTTAGCCTTTTTTCTTATCTCCTGTAGTAAATCTTGAAATTGAGTAAATATCTCTTTCTCAAGTATCTTTGGGCAATAACACGTACATTTTTTTCTACTAAAAATAAAGGTTATATTGTGTACTTAAGACATATGTAGTTTTTATTTTTGCGTTTTAATGGAAAAATACATTTAACCTATGTTACATTAATACACACACGGGCACGCACATATACATTTATATGTATATATGGGAAAGGTTAGCATCCTATAAAGCAAGTTTAACCCTACTTCACTGCCCTAAGTCGATGATAGCTTCCGAAAATAGTATAGTTTTCCGTTTTGGTTTACTGACTTTTCTTCATATTTTGGTTTTTGGTTCTTGGCTCTCTAGATTTCAGAATTTAAGCATCTTCTGGTTTGTAGGATATTTAACCTATCCATCTCGTTCTTTCTTTTTATTGTTATATATGAATCTGAAGACCAAAATCATTTTCGTATAAAATAATTAAACTATTCAATTCTTGTTCTGTTAAAGTTGATAAAAGACTACTGAATAACGAAAAAAAGGAAACAATATTTCAGTAGGGCATACAGGAATTTTTCAAGGGAGTGTGTGTGTGGGGAGGGGAGGGTCCAGGATCGAAAATCCACTATTCTCGTATCATGCTTCAATACATTGCTCAAAATATTCTTTTGATTTTGTCGAAATCCGGAAACATAACACAGAAAAAAATAATTAATTATTGAATGAATAATTAGCTTTAATTAATCAAATTAATTTTTAATAACAAATACTTAATTAAATTTTAAGTACTATACACATTGGATTATCCTCTCCCCCTTGTGTGCGCCACTAATATTAATATATAACTTTTCAAGATTTTCTTGCTAAAATGCACATAATTTAAAAACTTTTGTTCGTATTAATTCTTTTGATAAGGAACTAGAAATTGAACTCAATGGAATATTAAGAGTTTAAAGAAGATCCATAAAAATAGACATGATTCTGCATGAGATTCACCTGAACAGGCAGTACATACTTATCTAATCTCTTGTGTTATCATCGAAATATCATTCTTTTATTTTAACTAAGTTTTTCCTGAAATTATTGCTTCGTAGTTTTCATTTACTCAAATAAATATATATAGAAAACATCCTACTGGTGTGTAAACTCTTAAAACATGCCATTCAATGAAAACAACATGTATACTTAAGTGATGATTTAATTTTCAGGTTTTGGAAAGGGAATCGTCTTAGCAACTGGTGATCGCACCGTCCTTGGTCAGATATTCAACATGGTAGTAGCCTTCGAGAAAAAGCGACCGTTCATATACACTAGGGTTCAACAACTGGTTCGATTCTTAGCTGCCTGCGCTGTTGGCTTAGGAGGCATTCTATACATCAGCAGTTGCAGCAACGGTTGGTTTTGGTTAGATACTTTAATCTACCTGATGATTGTCACCATCCTCATTATTCCAGATTCTACTCTTTTTAATGTAACGGTTAGTAAAAAATTTTTTTCAAAGAATTGAAATTTTTGGTAATTTAAGTTCGTGAATATCGTCATAAAAGTTTTACAGAATCGAGTTCACTCACTGCTGTTTCAGATAGATTTCATAATGAAGAGAAAATATTTGTATTTCTGAAAGTTAAATTTCAATCTCATCATTTAAATATTACGAAATATTCTAATACAGTAATACCCCGAACATTCGCGATAGGTGGGACTGAATGATAACCGCGTAATACGAGGCATGATTTCGCATATAAATACTATAACGATTCTCGCCACACAGCTGTGAATAGGCTTCTTTGTGGAAATAATCATCACACGTGCATTTTTGAAGCTGCATCTCGAAAGTTATTGCGTGGTTTCCCGCTACCTTTAACATCACGAGGGATCCTTTCCCGCCACTAGCAGGATGTAACTGGAGGCTAAAAAGGAGCCGACCCCTGATCCCCGAAGCGAGAGAGAGGGGAGGCAGAGATGTTTTGAAACCTTCGAAGTAATCATTTTTAGTTGGGGCCAGAGACGGAAGAAAATACTAATTTAGAAAATTTTTAGGTAACACTAATCCAATCTATGTAATAAAATCTTAGGTAACACTAATAGAAGATCTCAAACAGAAATTATTTTGATGTGAAAGGTTTGAAAAATACTAACTATAATCTGCAGGCTAAAAGATTTTTTCTCCCTCAAAATTACGTTGTAGCACGCTAATAATTTTTTTATTCCTTGTTTGGTTAAAAAAATACGATATTTGTTGGAGTCTATAATTTTTAAAATTTGTAACCCTTCTTCAATTAAACTGAGGCTTTCTGTCAAAGTCCCAACCGTCATTCGATTTTCTGATTGAACTGGGTCTAAAGACTCAAGTTCTTCAATGTCTAGATCTTGCTCATGCATTTCTATGAGGTCATCGATTGTCAGCTCCTAATTGTGGGAATCCAGCAATTCTTGAACGCTATCACACTATCCACTTTTAAAGTTATATACCTGGCACAAGATCGACAACTTCTTCTATCACATTACCAATTTCACCATTTTTTTCCCTCAACAAAAAACGAATCAACGAGATTTGAAAATAGCATATAAGTCTGGTTCGCGTAAGTCGAGATATTAATGTATAATCGACTAGTTCCTGTATGAGACTAAGCATGTGTCTAAACTTTTAAATTGAATTATATACTGCCAAAAGTTCTGGATCAGAAGTAGACCAATTTTTTTTCCCCCCCTTTTTTTTTAAGGAAAATTTTGGGAAATTTTTTTTTTTTTTTGGGGTTTAAAATTTTTTTTTTTTTAAGTTCCCCCCCCTTTGGGAAAAATTTTTTTTTTGGGTTTTTAAAATTTGGTTTTTTAATCTTTTTTAAAAAATTTTCCCCTTTTTTAAAGGGGAAAAAAAACCCCCCCCTTTTTTTTTCCCTTTAAAGGTTTTTTCCCAATTTTTTTTCCCCTTTTCCCAAACCAAAATTTTTAAAAAAAAAATTTTTTTAAAAAAAAAATTTTTTTTCCCCCCGGAAAAAAAAAAACCCCCTTTTTTCCCCCCCCAAAAAAATTTTTTTAAAAAAAAAACCCCCCTTTTAAAAAAAGGGGGTTGGGGGGGGTTTTTTTAAAAAATTTTAAAAATTTTTAAAGGGGGGGGGGGAAAAATTTTTAAAAATTTAAAAAAAGGGGGAAAAAAAAAAACCCAATTTCCCTTTTTAAAAATTTAAAAAAAAAATTTTTTTTGGGGGGGTTTTTTAAAAAAAAATAAAACCGGGGGGTTTTTTTTTTTTTTCCCAAAATTTTTTCCCCGGGTTAAAAATTTTTTAAAAATTTTTTTTTTTCCCCTTTTTTTTTTTTAAAAATTTTTTTTTTTTTTTTTTCCCCCTTTTTTTTTTAAAAATTTTTTTTTTTCCCCTTTTAAAAATTTTCCCCCTTTTTGGGAAAAAATTAAAAAAAAAAATTTTTTTAAAAAGGTTAAATTTTTAAAAAAAAAAATTTTTTTAAAAATTTTTTTTTTAAAAAAAAAAATTAAGGGTTTTTTTTTAAAAAAAACCCCCAAAAATTTAAAAAAAAAAAAAAAATTTTAAACCCGCTTTTTAAAAATTTAAAAATTTTTTTTGGAAAGGGGGGGGAAAAAAAAAATTTTTTTTTTTAAAAAAATTTAAAAAAATTTTTTTTTTAAAAAAAAAAATTAAAGGGGTTTAAATTTAAAAGGGTTTTTAAAACCCCCCAAAAAAATTTTTTAAAATTGGAATTTTTTTTTTTTTTTTAAAAAATTTTTTTTTTAAGTTTCCCTTTTAAAACCCCCCCGGGTTTGGGAAAGGGGGTTTTTTTTTGGGGAAAAAAATTTTTTAAAGGGGGAAAAGGGGGGGTTTTAAAAAATTTAAAAAAAAAAACCCCCCAAAAAAACCCCCCAAAAAAAAAAAAAGGGGGAAAAAAAAAAAATTTTTTAAAAAAGGGGGAAAATTTTTGGAAATTTTAAATTTAAAAAAAAAAACCCCCCCCCAAAAAAAATTTTTTTTTTTAAAAAAAAATTTTTTTAAAATAAAGAAGATGAGTAGTATTTTTTAAATTTTGGGGGGAAAAAAAAATTTCAATAAAAAAAAACCCTTTAAAAAGAGTAATTTTATCAATGAATCTTTTAAAATTTTTTTGCCGAAAAGTAATAAAAACCCAAAATGCATCCGAGTCTTTAAAAAGAACCCCAAAAGGGGTACAAATAACGGGTTTTTTGTACGTCTTCAGAAGCAATCGCAGTTTGGGAAAAAAATTTAACAAAATCAATGGGAGAAAATATTTTTCCCAAAAGTTTTCTTGTTAAAATCGGGAAATTTAAAACCTTTTTTTTTTTTTGCTTAAAACGCCAACAGGGGCCAATCATTGCTTTTTAGGGAAAATAGAAGGAAAAGAATAATTACCGCTAGATGGGCGCTTTTCCAAATCCAACATTTTGCCGAAATTTTTTGCAATTTTTTAAATTTTCTGGGGCCATAAGGTTTAAAAAAACGGGGGCCAAAAGTATCAATATAGTGAACTACATTATATTTTAAATGTTTGGGTTTTCCCCAAAGGGGGTTTTACAATAATTTGGGAAAAAAAATTCAAAAACCTTTGAAAAAATTTCAATAAATGAGTTTTGAAAAAATAAAATGAGGAGGGTAGAGGTTAGACCTTTCCCCTCTGTAAGCAACAAAGCGGAAGGGGATCATTTTGTTCCCGGAAAGGTTTTTACTGGCTTATATGGATACCACCCCACACACCCCTCCAAATGAGTCGGTGGATCGGAGAACGAACGATATAGTTGTTATGGCGAGTATGTGAGTTGTTGCTGTTGCGTCAAGTGTGTCTGACGTATTGACTGTTGTGTCAAGTGTGACTGGCGGGTTTTGATTTCCTTTCCGCGGGGATGGGCCACGACAGCTGCGCGAAGGCTTCGTTTTTTCCAATTTCAGCCAGGGTCACCAATGCGGAAGATAGAACCCGTGACCTAAGGTTCCGTTAGCACGTAACATACCACTAGACACAAAAGTGATCATCACTGTGCGAAGGCTGTTACTGGCTTAAGCAAATGATACCGCTACAAAAGGCATAATTAAAAAAATATTTGACCATAATTTTTCCTGTGCAAAGAAATAAACCCCCGTAACAGGGGAAAATTTCCCCCTGGGAAATTTTCCTGCCTACAGAAGGTCGACCCGATAACTGTTTTTTCCAAGGTGTCATATCCTTACATTTTTAATGTTTTAATTCCCTTAGAATTCCCCGATCAATTTAAAAGCGTATTGCCCAATGATATCACACTAAAGGAAATATAATTTAAAAGTTTTTGTTGTAGAGAACCTAGTGAATCACTTTTGCGAGTTTTGGGAACTTAGATATCACCAGGGCTTACCGGGGAAAAAAGAGTTTTCAAAAAATTTAAAATTTTAAATTTTGCTTCCCAAAAAATTTTTTCCCCCAATGAACCAATGGAAGGAGAAAACGAAGTACAAAAGCTCAGGATCAGTTCAGCGTCATCTTTCCCATGCGACCATAAAAACAATTAAAATTATAAAGTTTGTCGGCAATAGTTCTTATGTAATTTTAGAACGATGTGCATTCAAAGTAATAAAAATCTTTTAGTTTGTTTTTTGTCACTGTTTGGTAAAAAATTCAAACACAATATTTTGGTTTGCTGAATCAATGTTTTTGTTGTTACCCATAATGATTAACGTTTAGTAATTTTATTTAAATCTATTAATGAGGTCTCTATGACAATGATGTATTTTCCATCCCCCTTTGGGTTTGAGACGGATCTAACCGGGGAAACCTTCTTTTTAAATTTTCCCTTTTTCTGTGGTTTGAGTTAAAACCCCCCCGTAGAGGTAAATTTAAATTTTTGCTAATTTGATTTCTATTTAAATCATGGAAATGGGTGTGTTTGAGTGAGACATTAGTCCTTTTTCCCCATCATTTAAGCAAAATTGAAAAAATTTTTTTCCTTTTAAAAAGGGGGAAAAAAGATAGAAGCTTGTTGAAATGGTTTTTAAAGGGAAACCCAAAGGGAAAAATCCAATAGTGTTCTACCATCGGATCAAGAGATAATTGTTTGATTATCTTACAAGCTTAAGGTAGGAAACTAATAAGGGTTGTTCCCACATTTTATAAACTTTAAATTGATCATAAGTTGATCAGTTTGAAATAAAAAATAATTATTTTTATAACAATCTCTGCCTATTCGGTGTCCCAAACTACATCTACAAGTCCGGGTTGCGATGGGCTTGTTTTGTTTTTCTCTGTCAAATGAGATTTATACTTTTTTTATTTAAAAAATTTAATTCAAAGAAATTGTTCAAACTAATTGAAAAAATATCCAAGTTGAATATATCGAATAGTCATATAGTTTTTATCTGAAAAATCCATTGTATTTTTAAGTTTTTTAGCTAAGTTTCCATGTTTTAAATATAATAGGCTCCTTCCTTAACATTATGTATATTTTTTTGTTTGAAGAAATTATTTTTATTTGTTAAATTCATATTAAAACCTAACCTTTTTAACAAAACTTATCAATGTCTTATATATTAAATCATTTTATTAAGCAAAACCATGTAATTACAGCTATGACAAATAATTTTTATTATTGTTGTATGAGATTGTCCTTGTCTTATCTTTACATCATAAAGAAGATCCTTTGATTGCTTCTTAAAAATTTGTTTTGAGTTTAATCTGTCACGTGATGTCTAGTAGTTTAATTTAAGGAAGATATACGAAATTAAACCTACGCAAATCTTGACAACTTGTATTCATTTGAGATCTACTAATTTAAACTGATTGAAAGCAAGGTCATCTAAAAGTGGTAACACTTGAAGATTATTAAATGCTTTAAAGTTATCTTTAAAGTACGAGGTCCGTTTGTTTTACAAAAATAACGACAGTATTTTGTTTTAAAAACCAGAATTTTAGGATTGTACATACTTTTACCTATTTTTCTACATAGCTGCCGAGTTTATAAATGCCCTTTTCAAACCTTAGAACTAAGTTTTGAAAACCCTCTTCAAAGAAGTCTGTCGTCTGGTCGGACAGCCGAGAATTCAAGGCCGCTTTCACTTCTTCGTTGTCACTGAAACGCTTCCCACCAAGACTGTGTTTAAAGAACCGGAAAAGGTGAAAAATCACTCGGAGCAAGGTCGGGGCTGTATGGTGCATGATCCAAAACCTCCCAGCCAAAAGATTCGATTAACTCCCGAGTGGTTCGAGAAATGTGAGGCCTTGCGTTATCGTGGAGGAGCAAAACACCTTTTGACAGCATGCCGCAACGTTTGTTTTGCAATGCTCTTCGGAGCTTCCGTAGAGTTGAGAAGTAGGCACCTGAGTTGATCGTTGTTCCTTGTGGCATAAAGTCCACCAGCAAAACACCGCACCGGTCTCAGAACACTGTTGCCATAATTTTGCGTTTTGACAGCGTTTGTTTGGCTTTGACCTTGACGGGAGAGGATGAGTGTCGCCATTCCATCGACTGTTGCTTTGATTCCTGGGTGATATGAGATACCCATGTTTCATCTCCAGTAACGATTCGACTCAACATGTCATCCCCTTCTTCCTCGTAAGGAATCAAAAAGTCCAATGAAATGGCAAACCTCTTCTCTTTGTGTTTCGCTGTGAGTTGGGTACCAACCGAGAACACAATTTTTTAAAGTTAAGGTTTTAGTCAAATTTTTACACCACGACAAGCGTGGGGGAATTTTAATAAAAAGGGGGTTATCGTGAATCTCCTGTTCTTATGAATTTTTGTTTCAGCTGCGCTAAAATCATCAGGATTAAGAGGGCCGGCCTGAGCGTTCTTCGTCGAATGTTTGTTCCCCATCTTTAAACTTCCTCGCCGTTTTTTTAAATTTTGCTGTCCTCGCTTCTTCCCATCTTTTTTCGGGGGTAATTTTCACCCACATGTTTCTCGCATTAAAAACGATAACATACCTTCTCCCCGGCGGCGTTAAAATCCCTTAAACATTTTAAAGGCCGCGATCTTACGACTGCTACAGACTGGAATGGCCGGTGTGTTGCAAGGATGCAGGTCAGTGAGCAGACTCGTTGCGGCAAACGTGTGACTAGGTAACTATACGCCCAAGGTTATTTAAAAAACCCTTTAAAAAAGAAAAAAAGGACCCTTTTTTTCCAACTGAAGAAAAATTTTAAATAAAATAAGTTTTCTTGTAAATTGTTTTAAACTATTTTGATATTAAAACTCTATTATTTTACCATAAACTCTCAAAAAAAGAATGTCAACACAATTTTTTTAAAAAAGATTCCCTTAATCTCATTTATAATGTACCTTAGCCATGCATTTTCAAGTGGGTTTAAAGGTATCAATCGTTCGGAACGTGATTTTGAAAAAAGCTATAAATGAAAAATATTTTTTTTAAATTTCACTTCGTTGAAAATGTATATAAAATTGTTTTATGAAAGTATTACAAAAAAAATTTATTTAAGTACAATATTCTGAAAAATAACATAAAGCCCTTTTTCAAAATATTCTCCTTTTTGTAAAAAATGCCATTAAATAATATTTTGCCTGTATATAGCTCAGACTCTGTCAGGGCTAACTAGAATTTTTGAAAAAAATTAAAAAGTGGGTTTATCCATGTTTTACGACAACGGGGGGAGAATTTTAAAAAAAAGGCCGATAATTATTTTAAAATGGTTGTAACTCTGAAAATGATGTGAATTTTCAAAAATCTTTGAGCCTCTGTACGGGTCTGGCTATATACAAAAAATTATTATAATAAGCTTTTTTCACAAAAAAACTTTTTGAAAAAGGTTATTCAAATTAAATTTTCCAAAATTTTTATTTAAATAACCAAAAAATGCCCAAAAAATTTTATACTGTTTCTAATCAAGTGCATAAATATATAATTTATCCTTTATGTGCCAAAACCCGGTTTGAACTGGGTTTCAAAAGGTTAAGGTTTTACGATGTTGCCTTAGTTTGGCGTTGATGAAATAAACACCAATGCAGGGAAAATTAAATTTTTTTAGCCCAGAACTCTGTTTTGTTGTTTTGTTTTTTCGTTTTAAGATAAATATCAAAAATGTTTCAAAGGGTATGTGTTTTTTTTAAACTGAATACCTTACACTTTTTTTGGAATCTATATTTTTTTAAATCGCCCCAACTATTTGAAAAAGTATTAAATTTTTTTTAAAAAAACGTATAGGCAAGTTTAACGATATCAGCCGAACGCATGGCATCTAAAAAATGCTTGGTGAAGAATCTGGAATCAGCAGGAATTCTAGCATTAATATCTACAATTTGCTGTGGCAAAAAGGATGTTATTACTCAAAATATTCAGACCATTCGCTCTTTATGGTTGGATACGGAGATTTTCCATTTTGGAGAAGATCATAAAAACTCAGGTAACGTTTATTTCATTAACCGGGTTTTTTCAAAAGTTTCACTATTCGCCCCCAATTTTTCAAAATTTTTCCCGCGCGCCCCTCATACAATAACAATGCATGGAATTCAATAATACTATACTTCGATGCTAAAACTACGATACGACTTTAACCTCTTAAGTGCCACCGGCATATAAAAAGTTTCGCTCAGTCAAAACATTAATTTCCCCGGACTTTTATATACGTCTTTTCAAATACGTCATTTTTTTTCCCGCTAATCATAAAAATTTTTCCCAAGGCTTAGGAATGCAATAAAAAGGGCTTTCAAATTTTGAAGGATATACTATTTCAGTTTTTGCTTCTTTTTTTCCATGTCCCTAATACATCACATACCCCGCTTACGTGAAAACGGTTGGCATTGAGAAGCGAAAAGGTACATTTTAAAACGCAGTTAAATGATTAATTATAAATTAAAAAAATTTTCAAGATAATCTAATTTTTTTTTAATTTTATGTATGCAATCCCATGGGTCACTGGTAATTATTAAACTTGTTCTTAATTTAGTATTGTTAAAAAATTTATCAAATCCATTGTTTAACACTGATACAAAAATGTAATATATTATGTAAATGTGTATTTTATTTTATATATATATATTATATATATAATTCAGAATGTATTTTTTTGTTACTTTAGAAATTAAAAAATTTTTTAAAAAAATTTTTTTCAAAATTTTTTATACTTGTCCCCCCCCCTAGATTGCCCGTTAAGGGGGCGACCCTTTGGAAACCTGATTTTTTAAATTTAAAAAAATTTCACAGAATAAATACTTTTGTTTTAATGTTATAACCCTATTTTTTATTTTGTAAATTTTTTTAAAAAAAATAAAAGAAGCTAGTAACAAACGAAATTTTAAAATAAAAAAAATATCAATGCCTTACTATCTAGTTTTTTATTGAATTTTGCAATTAAAAGAAATAGGTAAAATAAAAACTATATCTTATTTAAAATAAATAAAAAAAAAAAATATATATGTAAATACATTTTTAACATAAAAGATTTTAAAAATTTGTTCATTTTTTTAAAATTTTTTGGTTTTTTATTTTTATTGTTTTTAATTATTAAAAAATTGCATTTTAAATGCAAATCTTTTTTTATTAAAATTTTAAAAATTTGATTTTTATTTTCAGAGAAATCCTTTTTAAAAACTCGAAAAGTGGGCCATTTTGTTAGGCTTTTAAATTTTAATTGAATGAATTAAATCCTGCTTTAAGTTTTCAAAATTATTGTTTTAAACAGCTTTTTTAATTTTTTTTAGTTAAAATTTCTGAATTCTATTTGGCTTTTAAAAAAAAATTTTTGGGGTTTAAATTTTTTTTAAATTTTACAATTCTATAATTTTTTTATTTGTGTTGCGTTTTGCAAATTTACAAAATTTTATAATTTTTTAGAGATAAGAAGAAAAACAATTCCCCTAAATAAAATTTTTAAATTTTAAAAAAAGATATTTTTAAAATCTTTGAGATTTTTAAATAATTTTCATAAGGGGCGTAACATTTAAACAAAGGTTTTTTAATGTATTTATTTTAAGAAAATTGAAATTGTTAGGCGAAAAAATATTTTCTTTTAAAAAATTTTGCAAAAATTATTTAAATAAATTTTTGGGAAAAAAATTCCTTAAAAATTTTTTTTCAAAATTTCTCCTTTTGTGAAAATCCTTCTATTATTAAGTTTTTTGATATGCTAGACCTTGTTCGGGAAAAAGTTTTTAAAAAAATTCACATTACAGGTTCCACCCTTTGTTTGGCGTTTTTTTTCAAAATTGCTTCCCCTGTTGTCGTAAAATATGCATAAAAACCCTTTCTAAGTTATATATTTAAAAATGTTATTTGAGCCTTGTAAATTGGGGTATATACGGAAAACATTTAATAAAGTTTTTTTAAAGAAAATTTTTTAAAAAAAAATTATTTAAGAATTTTTGCCAAAATATTAAACTTAAATAATTTTTGAAAATGCCTAAAACTTTTCCGTTTTAAATTAAAGTCCCCATAAATATCATAAAAGGGTCCATTTATGCGCTTTTAAAAATCACGTTCCGCGTAGGGGTCCCCCGGGGGCCAAATGTGAAAATTTTGATTTGGCTGAGAAATGGTTGGCGCTTTAAGTTTCAAAAAATTAGGAATCATCAACAAAGGGGTTTCTTAAATTTTGTTTCCCGCGGCTTCCTTTAGATCAGGGATACACGCCCCCCTCTTTGTGGGTAACTTTCCCCCCGTTTGGGAGGAAAAGTGCAACCCAAGTACGTATTTTGGGCTTAGGCCCAAAACTTGACCTGAGGGCCCCCCCTAAATTCCCCAACCCACCCCCAACAATTTGAAATCCCTCCCCGATTTAAATTTGCGTCAAAATAAATGTTCTATTCGAGGTTTTACATTGGGGAAATTTAGTGATCTAGTTTTATTTACACTTTTTTCTATCTTTACAGGCCTTTCAAAGTCTGTAAAAGAGGAAAAAATCTACATTACATGAGAGACTCTGCGGACTCCCTAGAGCAGCGGCCCATCAAGACTTTTTAAGTAGCCCGATCATGGCCCATTCCTGGGGAAATTTACTATTTAAGAAAAATGTTTTAAAAAATTTTGGGTGGGGGAAATTTTCTTTTTTTTGGGGGGTTTAAATTATATTTTTTCTTTTGGGGTGGTTTTTTCGCAACGGGTAAAAATTTTTGGGGAATTTTTTTCTTTTTTCATTTGAAGCGTTTGGGTTTTTTTTGGGGGGAGGTTGTTTTTGGGGAAAAAAAATCAGTAATTGTTGATTTTCAGAAGTGCTTTTTTTTAAAAAAATCCCAAAAAAAGAATCATTCAAAAACATTTTTCCCCAAAGATCTCTTTAAGAGGTGAAAAAAACTTTCTTGAAATCTTTGCAACAGAAAAAGGTTTTTCGTAGAATATCAAGCGGTAAAAAAGAATCCTATGAAGTGTGTTATATTATTGGTAATCGTATGAAACCGTCTACTGATGCAGAAAATGTGAAGGAGTGTTTCTTAAATGTTTTGAATTTAAAATAAAAAATGTAATAAATAATAAATAAAAAGAACCACACTGGAGTTATAATATTTTAATCAATTTTCGACATTTTGAATTTCCAAGGTTCTCTTGGTCCTAAAACATTTCTCCCTCCACCCCCCCCCCATTTATCCTTATGTTGCGGCCCCCTGAAATTCATATGTTTGCGGCCCCCGGAGAGAAAAAATTGTACCCCTGTTCTAGAGAGGACATGTGAACCCCAGGGGCTCGCGAACCACAGTTTACGTACCGCTGGTCTATAACCTACATTTTGCTTTTAAGTGCGACAAAAATCATTCAATCGAAGAAAGAAAAAGAATATTATGGAGGCTTAGATTTATGTTACCAAGTCTATAAATGTGTTTATCTAAACTGCAGCAATACTACAAAATATAGTTATAGTTCAGAAAAAAAACAATAGCATTTTAGACTTCAAAAAATGGGAAACGAAATGAAAAATAAGTAAAATGAAAATACTTTGAAAAGTTTTTTCCGTTTCTGCTCTCCGTGCAGTGATCGAAGGCACAGCAAACCATACTGAATGGAGTCATGTGATTATCACGTGATTTAAAATGAAAGAATCACGTGAGCAATAAATATGTTCTGTTTGCGTGCTGAATACAGTTTATGTTGATTTACTATTATTCAGAATCATGTGGCAATACGCAAATAAAACTCAGAGAAGGTTCGAGAAACAAAGGAAAAATATCCTTTTAGTGATGATTCAAAAGAGAACATAGTAGTTTTTTAGTATTTTCAGTAATATATTTCTGCTCTCGCGCCCGACTCAAACTCTAAATTGAACTTTTATCAATAATCTATGTCAGAGTTCCTTGAGGAATTAAGGTAGGCGGGTGAAAATAAACAAAGAGCTGCCTAGACACTAATGGTAAAATCATTAAAATAACTTCTATGAGACATTTTGAAGTCATTAAAATTAGTTCAGTTTCAGCTGTTAAAGAAGTCCATCAATATGTTTTAAGTACCATAAAATCCGGCGTATAACGCGCACCTATAGTTTCAAGCTGCCTTTTTAATTTTTTTGTATATTCGTCATATAACGCCCACTGACTTTTTAAGAAGAAATGTTAGTGTACAATGCTCTTATGTTTTGAAATCATTTATTCATGGCATTATCCCAGACTTTTGAAAAAATAGTATACTTCTATAACTACAACTCGTTTAATTCATAAGACATATCTTTTTTTTAATAAACAGTATTTCGATATGTGTAGAAATAAATTTTTTATGCTCATCCCTTTTGTTATTTTTAAAGTTATCGTTTTTACCCGGCGTATAACGCGCACTCTTAAATTTCGATCTTATTTTTTGTGTTAAAAGTGCTCGTTATACGCCGGGTTTTACGGTATGTACACGCATAAATTGTAGTTGGTATTTTCGAAAAGAACCTGGAACGCGCATGAAATGAAAAAAATAAACTGGAAAACCAAAGGTTCTAACGCATCGACAAAAAGAAATGGTTAAGAAGGGAAAAGAAAAGCAAAATAAATTAGTTCTTACCATGAGTAGTTCAAAATGTTTTGAATAAAAGTTTTAATATCCGGCCTTAATAATTTAGTTTAAATCGACCACTTACAAATCGATATAAGAAAAAATTATTTGACTTTGAAAAATACATTTAACTCTATCCCAAATCGATGCGTAGTTTTTTCTGATAAAAAATGTTTATCTTGATGGGCCCCGTGATTTTCGTTCTTTTTAGAATAATTTACGTACACCGAAAGAAATTTTTTTCGAAATTTTAATACGGAGCAAAGAAAAGGAAATAAAACCATGCCAATGTTGTTTATCAACTACAAAATAAAGACTGAGAAGTATGTCGGTATATTAGGCAAAAATGTGTTATTTGAGGTCTCACTAAATTAGTTCAGAAGATAACTTTTTTCAACAGGATATCTTATTTCTAAGAAAGCAAAATTCCGGATTGTGCATAATTATGTAAATCGGCAAAAGTCTCGATTAAAATTTAATAAAAAACTTATAACACCTTCAAGGCCGAGAAGTTTATAAAAATGGTACGCAACATCAAAATAAGCAGCATCTTGTATATAGCTACCAAACAAGTTTGGAATAAAATTTCCACAAACGATTTAAAAAAATTCAGAATGATTTCTCGGCTTGTTCAAGTAATTACAAAAAACTTTGTGATTATTAAAATAATATTAAGTAAATTAGAGTATGTATTAATATTTTTTTTCTATCTTTACTAAGTGATAATTTTTCTAGAGGTCCATTTTTGTTTTGCTTGTCTGTTTATGTTTTTTTTAATGAGTTGTGAATGATATAAAATTCGATGTTGGAGGTCCAAGATGTTTTTTTTTTTAAAAAAAACCCTTTTAGTAAAATAAAAATGAAGTTTATTTCCTTTCAGTTACCTGTTCTTATACTTTTTCACTCTCAAAATATTAATATGGGTTTTTTGTCCTATTTGCAATGCATTTTGGTTTATTTCAGAACTACTATTAGGTATTTTATATTGTAATTGTTACTGGGATTAAGTCTTTTGTTACTTTTTCTTTCTAGAGGAAATGTGAAAAAGGAAAAAAATCTTCTAATTAATTATTTTTACTTGAACTGCTTTTTTATTTGTCTTTGAAGTTAAAATCTCCATTGCATGATCTTAAAATAATATTATTACATCGATATTTTAATTTATGAATAATATATTTTATTTTCGTCAAGCATTAATTGATAACGCATTAAATTAAAAACACAACTGTCAGCGTTTTTCAAAATTTAAGCTAAAAATTTTGTTTCAGAATTACATTTTTGGTTTATTTTTTCGACCACACAGCTATTTTAGTAAATGGCTTGATATATATTTTTCAAAAAAAATATTTCTTATATTATATTAAAAAATATATTTTCATCATTAAATTTTTCGTAATTCATTCAATAAAATAACCCTTTTCTTAATTTTCTTTGAAAATAATTAAAAATAAAAGCAATTATTAATTAAAATATTAAAAGTATGAAAACCGTAAGCTAAAGGCATAGTTACATTTTTAAATGAACTTTAATTTACCAATCAATAATCTGATAATAAACCAATGAAAACAAATACAGGTTTCAAAGGAAATTCTCTTCAAATAAAGTAGTTCTCAGACTTTTCAATGGAATGTATTTCAAAAGAATAATCCTGGAAAGGATCTCAAAACAAATTATCCAAGTTTATGGAGACGTCAATCAATATTACAATTTAAAACTAAATCTAATTTACCAATAAATATTCTAATAATAATGTAATGAAAACAAAATACTGGTTTAAAGGAAAATTCTCTTCAAATAACGCTCTGCATAAATTTTTCAAATAAATGTAACGAATAATCATGAAAAGTATCTGAAAACAAATTATCTAAGTTTAAGTCAACTTCAATCAATATTTTCTCCGCGTGGCAGTTAGAGATACAATATTTGAATGCTAAGTAGAAACCACTCACAGAGCGAATCTGAGTGAAGGCAACAAACTTATCTAAAAATTAGTTTTCAGTTGTTGTAGCTTTTCAGTTGTGCTAGAATATTCCTTTTCTGTGTAGCATTTGATTTCTAGAGCTTTCCAAAAGTCCAGAAAATTCTTTAGCATACAGGTATAAGTTGTTGTAGTTATCCTTTTTTAAAAACGATTGAAGTGTGTATCTGTAACAAGCTATCGTTGTTTTCATTTGCCTTACTTGTGCATCATTAATCTTCTAATGATTGTTAATTTAATTTAAAAAAAATTTTGAGACTACATAACGATTATTGGTAATGGAACTCGTTACTTGGAAACATGGTCAAATGAGCTGGCGCCTCACTCTCCAAAGTGCCACTATACAGGAAAACTTGTTTATGTGTGGTAGATAGGGACCGCATATAAAGAAAAAGCAAAAAAAAATATTCGAAAATTTAATAAGTACGGACACATAATAAAACAACTTAGTCGACATACTACAGACGGTTTTTATGCGGTAGAGAGGGACTGCTTAAAAAAAAAGACGCACTTGTAAAATACGTCTATTATTTACGAAATTTATGAGAAAGTACTTACCATAAAATCCGGCGTATAACGTGCACTGGTGTATAATGCGCACTTATACTTTCAAGCTGAATTTTTTAATTTTTAGGTATATTCGCCGTATAGCGTGCACTTCCATTTTTACGAAGAAATCTGAAACATTAGTATACATTGCTCTTATGGTTTGAAGTCATTTATTCAATGTATCATCACAGGCTTTTGAAAGAATAGTATAATTCTAGAACTACAAATCTATTAGTTCATAAGGCAAGTCATTTCTTTTAAATAAATAGTGTTTCTATACATATAGAAGTAATTTTTTTTTATGTTCATCTTTTTTGTTATTTTTAATGCTGTCGCTTTTATACCCGAATATATAATGCGCACCCTCACAATTCAAGTTTCGATCGTATTTTTTGTGTTAAAAGTGCGCGTTATACGTCGGATTTTACGGTACATAACAAAATAAATAATTAAATTACACAGGGAAACATTTTTAAAACATTTAGTTTCTTATTGTATACATAAAAATGTTTTCAAAAGGCACATACAAATTTCACTGCTACTCTTCGTAATCCAAAACGATCATCTTCCTCTGATTGAACTAGCTCAAAATCGCTTTCGTAACTTGAAGATACAATTGTAATTGATTTATTTTTAGACACCAAAAAGTAAGTGATAAGTTTTGATCAGAAATGTCGGGTGGTCAGTTGCTTGTGAACGTCACGATAACCAATTATGCATGATCGAAGCTCGTTTTTTGGAATTTCAAACTCCTTTCGGAATGGGTATCAATTTTGAGAAAATGCTTTTTTGATATGTTGGAAAGCTAGATCCTTGTATATATTTTATTAGCTCTCAGAGAATCCAGTTCTTCTTGTCAATAATCTATCAAATTATTGATAATGTCACTTCCATTGAAAGTTTCGCCTTCTGTCAAGCACGTGCTGCTAGAGCGTTGGGAGAAAGCAATTGAAGTATTGTTTGGAGACTGTTCATAACAAATGAACAGAACGTCTTGAAGCGTATATATGTACGTTAATAGAAAACATTACAGAGGCATAAAATCCGTTGAAATTCATATATCGCATAAAAAAGGACTGCACAAAAACAGGTTCTACTACACTTCAACCTGAGGACTTTAATCCTCAATATATTTGACTTGCATCAGCTCTTCTACTGGGTGAGTCTTTAGGAATCAAGGACTTGAACTTCTGATTTAACAGAAAATTATTTTTCTGAAATCTGTGTAACAATATCATGCTCATACATGAAAAATTTGATAAATATAATAGCAACTTAATATGAATTTATACATGATTAGTTAAGGTACTTTTTTATAAAATACAAATGAAATATACCAGTTAAAAAACCTAGATCAGCGGTTCTTAAACTTTCGATCGCCGCGGTTCTCCTTTCTGTATGTGGCGGTGTGATATCTACTTAAACCAGTAATAGCCACCAGTATTAGCCACCACACCAAAACGATCGTCTCCGCATTGTGGCTAAGATACTCGCTTTCGGAACGGAAGATGCTCAGATCGAATCTTCCTTCATTGACGACCCTACCCGTGAATAAAGAATCACAGCGGTTGTGGCGCCATCATATACCAAAAACAACCAAGCCGTCAGACACATGACACAATAAAGCCGTCACCATCACACACGACGACGCAACCCACAAACCGTCTCACCTCCAAGTGCAACACAACTGCTTACACGCTCGCCACGAATATGGTATCGTTCGTTCGCCTATTCGCCGAATCACTGGCATGGGGGTAGTGTGGCAGTGTGATACCTACATAAACCACAGTAATAGTCTCCCGCAATGATGGTTGTTGTAACGTGGTGGCTAAGATACTCGTTTTCGGAACGGAAGGTGCCCAGTTCTAATCTTCCTTCATGTACTAGCGTAACATCGCGGACCCCCAAGATTTTGAATATCTCTCCCCGACTTAATATTCTTGATCAAAATATATGTTCAAGCATACTTGCGTCACTGGAAACAATTTAATGATCTAGTCTAGTATGGCACATCTTTCAATTTTTCCACAAGGCCTTTCAGAGTGCGGACCACACTTTAAAAATCACGGCGTTAGTCAAAAAAAAAAAAAAAAGAAGAAGAAACACGTAAACCAGTAGAATATAAAGATTTTGCCCAATTTTTTCTTCTAAAGTACAAAACTTATTTGACAGTCATTATGTGCGAACATATATCGTAGTTTCGAAAAATGATTGCACGTCATTTCGTGAAAAAAAAATCTCTAAAACTTGGCTGCGAATCAAAACCCCACAGCTACTGCATTAAACGATTTTGAAGTCTCGCTCCATTTTATTAAAATATCGCAGAAATAAATTATTTTTATGATGTTCTAGAAAGGATTCAACTCATCGAGTGGTCTGTTGCTAATGCTGAAAAATATTCAACGCTCGTAATGAGTCATGTAAATTTCGCTTATAACTTTTGAATATGAAAAAATCTTCAAGTAGATTTTTCAATCAGAAAAATATGTCTTATCCGTTTTTAATAAGGTAGAATTACTTTATAGATAAATGCAAGTTTTCTTTGCTTAACAGAATTAGATCTCCCAAGTGTAAATTATTTTTCCAATAGGAAAATGCTCTAATATTAAATAAATACCTTTTTCTGACTTTATTAGTATGTATAGCACATAAGAATGATTTCAATACGACATGTTTGATATTTAATACTTCGCTCTGAATAGTATTTTAAGACTCAAGATTTTTTCTATATATTGAATAAACCTTTATCGTTATACTTCAGTGAAATTTTAAGAAATAGTTTGTTCAGTTTCTTTTTTTCTTTTTTAAAGTTTATTTTTGTAAAACATAATTAGGAATTTAATAAAAATTGTAATATTTTTGTTATGACGTGAATTTTCTAGCTAAATGGTTTAGAAATATTTCAAAAATTTCATTTCAAAGTACACAAGTGAATATCCATGCATGCAGTTAGTAGGTTTAGGTAAAAAAAAATACAGGAACAATTTAAAAAATAAAATTTTTAGAAAACAGTAAATTTTATAAAAAATCTTACCTTTTGAAATCATGTGCTACAAAAAATACTTCCTGTAATCTTTGTTGTGTTTGTCTACAAATTTCATTTTCAAATTTTTATAAGCTAATTATTAAATTTCGAATCACAAAAATTTCCTCCAAAACCTAACACAGTTAAATTTGCAGTTATACTGTTATCTAAAGTTAATGGCGTTTAATAAATGAAAACTATAGAGGCTTTGCGACTGTTTAAATATCCAATGTTGTCAATTTTATCTGTCAAAGTGGGTGTGGTCGCCAGCTGATGGTTTCTTAATAGTCATTTTTTTAAATACTTCTAATTAATAAAATGACCAGTATGTTATATCATTGGAAAGGTCTTGATTTGGAGATTTTAGAAATATCAAAAACTCAAAATCGATTTCCCAAAGGTTTTAGACTTTCTGACTGCTCTTAACATGCAAAATAAGTTTGTTGTGCATTGAAAGCGAAAACTATATATTTATATATTTGATACTTCTGCATTTTAAATTATTATAAGCGGGAAGACTTTTCAAAATAAAAATTTATGAGATAATTGGTGTTTCAACTGTTATAAAACTGTTTACTGCCTACATTCCTTGATTGTCATCATAACAGTTAGCACCACAAACTGGATGAATGCAGGGTGCATTGTGTTTGCTGGCACTTGCTGTTGCCCTGCACTTTACCTCTACGACCTCTATTGACAACTCTCTTCTTCGTAGAAACCAGACCTGCACTTGTCAGCTCTTACATCTTCCACGATTTCCACAGTTTGTTTTCAATGCTGGAACTGGATACCGGAATACCGAATACCGGTATTTTGAGCTATTTGTCAATTTTGTAATACCGGTATTCACAAGTTTAAATACCGGTTTTTCGGTATTTACTAGAATTTTTTAAATCGTCTCCACTATATGTTCAATGATCACCAACATAGCAAAATAGAATACGTTTTTGTTTTTATATCACTTTAACGGGTGAAATTAATTAGACTGTGAATATAAAGTTGCATCGTACAATCAAGAGAAGTGATAAAATATGTGAAACATCCAAGGAGGTGGGCCAAAACTATTCTATTACAGTTCAGTGCGATACTGCACACGCTCAGGATTCGTAGTCTGATATTCGTATCTATGAAAACAAGGTTGTATTTGTGAAGAAAGTGCGTAATATTTCGATATTTTTTAAATTGGTGAGTTTGTAAAAGGAACATAAATAAATTAGTTGATAATACTTCGGTTTGGTTTCATTATTTATATGATGAAAACCGCAGAACACAGACTGAATAGTGATATTTGCACTTTTTTTTGTGATTTAAATAAATAAGATGTTCTTTACTTTTTTGTGATTCTGTATATACTGTTATAATTTATAAGTTACACATTTTTTGTGATATTTACACTCTAATATAAAACTGGCAAATAAAACAAAGAAACACTTATGTTTCCTTTCCTTTTCTAAAATTCCTACTACCGGTATTAAAACCGGTATCCCGGTATTAAAAGATCTAAAGAATACCGAATACCGGTATTGTGAACTTTTGGTCCAATATTGCAATCCCTAGGGACAATAGATGAGTTACGTGCTGCTGTAATTCGTCTTAAGTTGAACACAAGGAAGAGGTTTGCGGAGAGAAAATGAACTCAAAGACCGTGTACGACGAGAGGATGGTGCGGAAGTAGGGTTGGAAAGCATTACTCATATAATTTCGGCACTGCCCATATTACACTTAATTTTACTGCCCATGTTTGCTTTAAGGACATCATTCAAGAATTGGCATTATTGCTGTCGAAGGGAGGAAGAACGAAGCCTCTCCTATTCGCAAAAGGATACTACAGTCAGCAGTAGAATTGCAGCCATTTGTATGTTTGTTGCACAAAGGATTGCAGCTCTTTGTATGTTTCATGTAAAATTAATTTTGTGTGTTAAATCTTAAGTAAGATAACTATAATATAGCAATAACCCCAATTTGAAATATATCAGGTTGTTGTACTTACTTTAGAAATGGTCCGTTAGCACTTCTGTTTAAATCGCATAACAACACAAAACCAATCGCACAGTTGCCAACACCTAGGTCTTGAAATCTCGTGGTACATGTTCAATTTCGGGATTAAATTATCCAAATCCTAGGATTAGGGTTAAACTAGTTATGAAAAATAATTACACATTAAGGTACCCGACCGTAAGGCAAGGTTCAGAACCGTGATTTTGCAAAAGCGCATAAATGGATAATTTTCATGATATTTAGTGTCACTTAGATTATAATACATGCATAAAATTGTTTTAAGGACATTATGACAAAAAATTTATTTAAATACAATATTTTGGAAAAAAATTAACTTAGAATAATCTTATTTCAAAATGCTCTCCTCTTGTGAAAAATGCTTCTATTATAATAATATTTTGCCTCTATATAGCTCAGACCTCTGTACAGAGGCTCAAGTAGAATTTTTGAAATATATAACTTAGAAGTGTGTTTATCCATGTTTTAAGACAACAGAGGGGACCAATTTTAAGAAAAAAACGCCAACAATTATTTCAATTGGTGATATCTCTGAAAATAATGTGGATTTTTCAAAAATTCTAATTGAGTCTCTGTAGAGAGGTCTGAGCTATATACAGGCAAAATATTATTATAATAGAAGCATTTTTCACAAAATGAGAGCATTTTGAAAAAAGATTATTCTAAGTTAATTTTTTTCCAAAATATTGTATTTAAATAAATTTTTTTGTCATAATGTCCTTAAAACAATTTTATGCATGTATTCTAAATAATCTGAGTGACATTAAATATCATGAAAATTATCCATTTATACGCTTTTTTAAAATATAGGTTCCGAACGTAGTCGGATACCTTAACTTAGTAAAATTATATGACAAAACTGAAAGCACAGTTAAAAAATTGGTTTAATATTATTATTTATTGAAACAAATCAAAACAAAACTTCATTCATCACAAAAAATAGATAAATAAATAAATAAAAAATAGTACATAATGAAATTAAAAAATTAAAATTTCTTGCGTTTATGTAAATAAGCTTTTAAGAAACACTGATCGTTTTGAGTTTCATCGGTCAAGCGCCTTTTTTTGGTTACAAATTGTCCTGTTGAGAAAAATGCTCGTACAGAATCTACTCTAGTAGGCTTTACCGTCATTAAATAGAAGTATGTTCTTTCCAGGTATTCGCCACGTCTCCCTCCATTTTCAAAAGAGACATTTTTCTCGAATTATTGATGTCAGTGTCTCAAATCTACGTATTTGGCTGCATTGGTACACATATCCCTCTTTGATAACTTTATCTAGTTCTCCTGCTACATTTAAGGGTTTTGTGTACAGATTGATTCAATTATTAAATCTGAATGTGAAACAATTTCAAGTGTTACTTCCTTTGTAATAAGAAATCAAGCTGTATGAGCAGTTGGATTTGAAGCGTCAAGTCTTTCAAGAGGTCCACTGTTAATTTATGGCACGTTGTGTGTGCAAATAAATGTTGGTCAGTGCATCTTGTGATTCCGACCTGGTGCCGCTTGTCTGTGAATTTAGTCCATCGTGAACTGAATATTAAATTTAAAAAATTAAAATGCATCTAGTAGTCTAGTACTCAGGGTTTAAAAATGTTCCGTTACATTATTTTTTCAATTCCTACTATTAGCTCACACTCCTATATAATTATTTTTTATCTCCGTGGAATTTTCAATGGTTAATAAAATACATTTTAAAGCGCTCAATTAAACTGAAATTTTATGTACATGATTATTTTGTATGACAATACAGTAATCCAATGAAAATTAATAAAAATTAATTGATTCAGACCAATTATTCAAAAAAATTACAAATACAGCCAGTTGGCATCATTTTTGGCGACTTAGCGATCATTCTGGGGCTTGTGTCAAAAACTGAAAAGGTTTTTTCTCACATTTTAAAACACTCCCTTTTGCTGAAAATTTTCTAAACACTATTGTTTTTGGGGAAAAATATGATAATTTAATTATAATTAATTAAAATTAATTGACTGAAATTAATTATTTAAAGAATTACAGATACATCCACGTTGGTTTCATTTTTAGCGACTTGGGTCAAAATTTTAAAAGATTTTTTTTTCTCACGTTTTAAAGCATTCAGTTGAACTGAAATTTATATACACGATTGTTTCGGATGACAATACGATACTTTAATGATAATTACTAAAAACTAATTACCACTTAATGTTGTGATTCTATCCTATGTATATACATATTTATATTAATTGTATCTATTTAATAAAAAGTACCTAAAATAAAAAAAAATTCTTTGTTGATCTAAGTAGGAATTGATTTATTTTTTATTACTTGTTCTCAATATATTTAACTATAAGAAAACAATATTTTCACATAAAAAAATTCTACGTACTTCATAAAAAAATTTAAATTTTCTGAGAACTAAATTCTTAGAAAGCTTTGATGAAAAAAAATTTCAAAACATAATTTATACAAAAATTAAATCCTAAAATTAGTTATTTTAATCCCGGGGCTGCAATGCCTTCCAACGCCCCAGTGTGAATATACCAACTCAAAACCATTACATATAGTATGGGTATTTGCTTATATTAGCCATATTTGCCATGTTTTTCCTAACAACCTTTAATTACTGTTTTATGATCTAGATATACATTGATTTCCTTTTTTTAACTGTATTAAACAATTATTTTAATATCCTGTTTTGTCGAAGGTTTTAAATTAAGAATTAAAAATGATCCAGTATTTTACTTCCTTCTTTAAAATGTATGTGTGTGTATTTTAAAAATTCCTATCCTATGTTTTTTAATCTTAAGAATATAGTGATTGTGAATAAAATATTTTAAAATAAAATATTTATGTCTTGAGTTGTAATGATCCAATATGCTATATATTTAGTAAACCATTTCTTTATTCATCAGAGATTAGGTTCAATGATCATTTCTTAAAAGACCATCTATCATTTTTCCATTATTTATCCATTCTTGATCGCTATTAAATTAGCATACAATAGTAAAATAAATGAAAATAAACTGATTTCATGCATTAATGAATTCAGTTTAATGTTTATCCTATTTTTTCAATCCAACAGAGAGCCATCGGACGTCTCCTTTGAACAAGCAACGATGAGTTTCCTAAGGAAACATGAAGCGGATTTCGATTATTATCAAGAAAAGTATAACAAAGTGTTCGAAGTTCCTTACAATCCTAATTTTAGCAAATATCACGTAAGAATTTATTATTTTTATGAATATGGGATAATATTTATGGAAGAATAGTTTTTTTCTTAACTTAATACGAATTTCGGACTCTGATACAGTTGAACCGGTTTTTGTGCGGTAGATAGGGACCGCATAAAAAAATTGCACAAAAAAAAATTCAAAATTTCTTAAATTCTTACATATTACAAACTAATTCGTGGAAATACTACAAAAAACTTTTTTATGCGGTAGATGGGGACCGCATAAAAAAAGTCGCATTTATAAAATATGCCAATTATTTACGAAATTTATGTAAGACTGCTTCCATAACAAAGTAAATAATTAAATATTACACATGAAAACATTTTAAAAACATATAGTTTCTTATTGTATATACGGATAAGTCTTTAAAATGCGCATACATAATTCATCGCTACTCATCGTAATCCAAAGTCCTGTAAGGAATAAATTCAAAATCGCTTTCGTCACACTTAAAGGTGCAATTTCAATTGATTTATTTTTTGGCAGCATAAAGTAAGAGATAAGTTTTTGCTTGAAAATGTCACGATAACCAGCTATACATGATTGAAGCCCTTTTTGGAATTTTATACTTCTTTCTTAACCGGTTTCTTTTTGAAGAAAATGCTTTTCCAATTTGTTGGAAAACTGGATCCCTGCATATTTTTATCCACTCTCAAAGAATATGGCTACTTGTCCGTCTTCATAATTTATTAAATTTTTGATAATGTCACTGTCATTGAAAGTTTCGTCTTCAATCAAACGCGGGCTGCTGGAGCGTTGAGAGAAAGCAAGTGAATGTGCATTGTCGGGAGACTGTTTGTAACAAATTAACAGAGCGTCTTGAAGTGTCTACATTTCAGTGGCGTAAAGTAACCCCCGCATCACGGGGAGGGGCAGGACTCTAGGAGCCCAAGGCTTGACTAACGCTAAATACCTATTTACCCAATTTATAAAATATTAAAGGCAAGACCTGACTTTTAGGAGAGGGGGGGTCCTAACATTCTCGATTACACCACTTGGCAAATAGATGAAAATTACAGTGGAGAAAAAAACTATTGAGTCCTGTCACGGGAAGACTCCAAGAAAGCGAGACTCAGGAGCCCAAGTTGACTAACAAATACGTATATAACCATTTATAAACATTAAAAGCGAAACCTGACGTTTCAGGGAGAAGTTTAACATTCTCCTTTGGTACTAGTAATAGCTATTAGAAAAATTACAGTTGTGCCGAAGCCTTAAATTCAAGACTGCATATAAAACTATTTTGAAATAAAAATCACGCTACAAAGTAAATCGCATAAAAAGACCGCACAATAAACAGGTTCGCTGCATTTTGTATCATTGATTTGAAAAAATATCCTTTTAATGTGGTTCACTGTAACAGATGAAACAGTCTTAAATTTGCGTATAACCCCCTATACTTTCAAGCTGATTTTTAATTTTTAGTATATTTTTCTGTACAACCACGTCCCCCTTTTTAGAAGAAATCTAAATGTTTAATAATCAACTTTAGTTTTTTAAGTGTTATTCGTGGTACATCTTTGAATTCTAAAAAGTAGTATCTTCTCTAGCACTGTAACTCTAATGCTCCAAGACATGTCATTTCTTTTAAAAACTGGGATTTCGATATGTGTAGCAGTAAGAAAATTGTTATATCTTTTGTTATTTTTTAAAACTATCGTTTTATAATTTGGCGTATAACCCCCTTTTAAAATTTTGATCTTATTTTTGTGTTAAAAAGGGCATTTTACGCCGGATTTTTTTTATGGTAGTTTAAAAAATTCATATGCTCTTTAAAAAATTTTCAATTTTCATAAATACCTGAGTCAATTGTTTTATCTATATTTTCATCCATAATTTTTTCATTGCTGAAAATATTTTCCAAAGAACTTTTTAAATATAAGTTCTTAATTAATAGAACACCCCATAAAAATTCGCATGCTTTTTTAATCTGTTTTAAATTATTGAAATCTTTTTAAAAAGTTATGTTCGTTCTCTTCGTTTTATTGTGTGAGTAGTTGTGGAGATGCGAGACTCAAATCCACCAAAACAATTACTTACAATACATGAAAATAGTTTTAAAAGCCGTAAAATCGTACCAGGTTTATACAAATAAGTATAAATGTAAAGGCTCAGATATCATTATAGATGTTAAGGTATCCGACTACGTTCGGAACCATTATTTAAAAAAAAAGGTCATAAATGGATTATTTTCATGATGTTTAGTGTCAATCAGATTAGAATACATGCATAAAATTGTTTTAAGGACATTTTGGCAAAAAAAATTATTTAAATATAATATTTTGGCAAAAAATTAACTTAGAATAATCTTTTTTCAAAATGTTCTGGTTTTGTGAAAAATGCTTCTATTATAATAATATTTTGCCTTTACATAGCTCAGACCTCTCTATAGAGGCTCAACTACAATTTTTGAAAAATTCCCATTATTTTCAGAGTTACCTCCCATTGAAATAATTATCGGCGTTTTTTTCTTAAAATTGCTCCCCTCTGTTGTCGTAAAATATAAATAAACCCACTTCTAAGTTATATATTTCACAAATTCTAGTTGAGCCTCTGTAGAGAGGTCTTAGCTATATACAGGCAAAATATTATTATAATAGAGGCATTTTTCACAAAAGAAGAACGTTTTGAACAAAGATTATTCTAAGTTAATTTTTTGCCAAAATATTGTATTTAAATAAATTCTTTTTGTCAAAATGTCGTTAAAACAATTTTATGCATGTATTCTAATCTAAGTGACACTAAATATCATAAAAATTATCCATTTATGAGATTTTTCAAAATCACGGCTCCGAACGTAGTCGGATACCTTAAAATATTAAAAATAATTTAACGTAAGACATTAGAACTGAAGGAAATACATCATAACAAGAAACTTTAACAATAGTAGATAAAACCCAAAGTAAAAAGCCAAGAATTTTAACTTGGGAGTTAGACTTACTTTCTGCTTTAATCTTTCTCTTACTATAATATACCATGAAATATTTTCTAAAAAACGTATAACTGATGATATATGTCAAAGGGATTTAAAGAAAAAAATTTTTCTTCCAATTTACATGATAAATAAGTAAATAAAAAAGATACGGGTACAAAATTATTCTAATTATCATTCTGTAGAACGTTGACGTTAAATATTAAACTAAAAGTAGTAAATTTGGGGTTGGATTCTATGAAGTCTCCTTTAGCGTAATAATTATTAATTAATTTAAGATGGTTACACAAACACAACACACATCGTTAACAAAAATAATGGGCCAAGAACATGGACGGTTTTTCAAAGCGACCCCATTCTCTCCTCACTTGGCCTGTACTCAAATTAAGTAGTTGCTTGAGGGCGCTTCTGCTGCTTGGGACAGTCAGTTATAGCTGTTATGACAAGAGAGGTTTCAGTACTTAGTTACGAGTACAAAGGTCAAAAGAAAGGACTATAAGAAAACGAAATTTTTAATTAAGTAGCACTTAAATATTCGACGAACATTGCAAATGGCTTACAATGGCTTAGTATTATAACGTTATTTAAAAATATCAAGAATGAATTCTTGTGTATCAGCTAATTAAGTGAATTTTACTGAATTAAATAAAAATTACGTTTTCGATTAAACCGAATACATAGAAAAAGATAAATGAATTTGGGTGTGGATAGGAATCTCATTAGGTCATACAAGTGTACAATAAATAAATTAAAAAAAGTGTCGCAATGATGATTAAAAACACAGCAATAAATTAAAACGGGGTGGAAAAACCTTGAGATTCGTATTTATTGAAAGCATTGATTTATTATTCTAATTTTCTAAAGCGTGTCTGATGCATGACTGAAAACGTTTCAATGAAGAAAAAGTTTGAAAGATAACATTTTCAACAGCATGGAAAAAATTAATTTATTATAACCTATTTTTATTAATTTAAAAGTGCATTCGATCAATTATTTAAGTTATTTTGAAGTTTTTAAGAGATGGTTAACAATATCTATATATATATATAACAGTTTTTAAGCTCAAATGCATTATATATAATAGAATAAATAATAGAAGAAAAATATAGCAATATATACCGCAAATCATGTTTTACAGAAAAAGAAAAGAAAATCGATTTTTTTTATTTCAGCTGGGCGCAGTCATAAATAATATATTTTGAAGTTTTTAATGTGTTATATTTCTACAGCATCAATATTTTTATAACAGTATTTCATATAAAAATATAAGCAGATAGTATTTTTATATTTACTAAGTTTTGTATTGTAATATTAACTCTGAATTTATTTTTTTCTAAGTAAACAGAAAAAAAGTTTAATATTAATAATTACTAACTTCAGTGTTTTTTTCCGTTGCTTTGTTTACGAATGATAAATATTCTGATTATTCATAGCTTCCTATATCTAGTCAATATGTGAGGTAATAATATTATCAGATACGTTAAAAAAATAAGGTTGTAAATTGTCGTAGTATTGAAAGGATTTATTTCCAAAAACACGAATAGCTATTTAAATGCGTTTTTAAGCGAGAGCTACATATTAAAAAATACGAACCACTTTCAAATATTAACGAAAGATGTTGCAATAACGAACAAGCATATGCTTGAACAGAAGTTGCGGTTTCTGATTAATCAAGATAATTATCAAATTATTACTACATGTAGAGTATTTCATAAAATCTCAATTTACGAAGTGGAAATGTTTATCTTTTAAGAAGTAAAATAGATAAGTTTTGAGATTTTGAAATTTTAGTTAAATAATTAGAATCTGTGATTAATCAAAATGTCAGTTTTTAATCAAGGAAATGTAAGAAAAATTTAAATTATTTATCGCCCACACACACAAATGTGAAATTCTTCGCTATTTATACAGAAGAAATGGAATAATGCTGTGGCTAGTTAAATGATGAGGATTTGAGGTGAAGTTTTAATGAGATCGGGAAACAAAATGTAGTCTTCAAATTATTTGATCAACTTAAAAAAAAAAGCAAATATAAAAAATAAAATTGATTTATTGATTGATCCTTAATTTATGTGTAGCAAAAAAATCAAAAAACATCATTGAAAATATGACAACCTTTACAGAACGTACAGATTTTTTTTCCTGAAGCCATTATCTGCTTTTATTTTCAGCTTCCTTCTTGAAAAATTTTAAGGGATGAAAAAATTTTAATATTTTAGCAAATATATGTGTTTTATTTTTTCAATAACTTTTTCAATTACAAATTTCATTCCATTTATAAATTAAAGGTTTAAAAAATTAAATTGTTAAATAAATATAAATCAGTAAAGAAGGATTTTTTTCTCTTTTTTTCTATGTGATATATTTTTAAAATTCTCTATTTCTGATATTAATTCATTTTATGATAAATAAATATTGACAAAAGTTTCCGTAAAAACCTTTAGCTTCTGGAAAATACAACACAATTTTTATTAAACCATTAAACCAAGTTCGAAAGAAGAGAGACATTTTAGCAATAAATATAATTACATTTTAAAATAATAAATTGCCTTACATTAAGACCACACCTATAATTAAAAAAAATTGCTACGTTTTAAAGATTTTAATTAAATAAACATTCAAATTTTTACAGCTATATATATAAATTTTGAATTTTAATATTTCTAAATAATATTAATATTTAGCATTGCAAATCAAAAGGTGGAAATTAGTGCAGATATTACTATTCAAGAACCAGCTCAAATTTTTTAAATATGGTTATAACAAGTTAACAGATCTCATAATTCTGCAGTTACAAATAAATTTTGAAAATACAGTAATTAAATGTTTTCCTTCTTTTCCTTATAAAATAATTAAAATTCATTCAATAGGTCACAGAAACTATTGGATTTGCCAAATACTAATTTAAAACAAGTACATTATCTAAAAGAATTTTTAATGTACCATGTTTTTATAACGGACTAAAAAGCATAATTTTTGTTTTCGTCTTTTTCGTTATCTTCACCTTTCTCTCCTCCTTTTCGTTTTTTCCCCATCTTTTTTCACATTTTCATGCATTGTCATCCACTTCTGAGATATGGTGCAAATTTCAAGTTTCCAGCTCATCGGGAAGTTAGTTTAAAATCAATTACAAAATTCCACCTTAACATACAAGCTTATTCGTGACTAGAGCTTCTTTTTTTACAGTTTCATGTATTGTCATCCACTTCTGAGCTATGGTCCAAATCTCAAGTCTCTAGCTCATCGGTAAATTAGTTTACAATCAATTACAAAATTCCACCTGGACAGACATACAAGCCTCCTCGGGGGCCTGGGTTCGACACTAGAACTTCTTTTATTATGTTTATGCATTGTCATTCAGTTCTGAGCTATGGTCCAAATTTCAAGTCTCTAGTTCATTGGTAAGTAAGTTGAAAATCAATTACAAAATTCCACCCGAAAAAACAAGAAAGCGAGTTAATAAAAACATGGCAAAAATAACCGTGAAAGTAAATTATTGTAATAATGAAAAATCATGAAAAATAAGGCTAAATAATGAAAAATAATATATATAATGAACATTTTTCCCCCTCTTCATTATTAAAATTCACTCGGAAGATCACGGGCATTTTAAGGGAACATTTTTCTTTCTTGCAAAGAAATACCATTAATTTAATAGTGCCATTGTTTTTTGTAGATATTTGTAGTATAATGATTTAGAATACCGTGCGGCATCTTTTTTTTCTTCTAATAAACCTTCTACGTCAGTTTTCCCATTATATACCTTATATCTTCCTCAGATATGCAATTATATCTCGTTGTTGAGTTATTAACTGCTTGCAGTGGCGCAAAGCATGTATGTGTTAAGCTACGGCCATTAGTGACACTTGCACTTGAAATCGTCCATTACGAAAAGATGTGTCCTTGGCACATTCCACGGCCTTGCGTTGAGTAATTCTCTTTTCCTTCCTGGTTGCGTGGTCACGACTTTTTTCTTGTTTGCTTTCCACTATCTTTATGGAGACCGTTTTTCATATTAGCGAAGATGCGCTTGTTGGCGAACGCATTAAGTCGGTGTTAGATAATGTTTTGTTGTGTGCTCGAGATCAAATAAGAAATTTCTAGATGATTTCTGCATTATGACCTTTGGCTGAGAATGTAGGACCATTCGTTTTCCTTATGAAAAATGTTTTGAGATGGTTTCTAAATATAATACGGAAATGGTTGGTGTAAATATTCTATGGTATAAATGTGTCTTTTCTTAGATGTTGTGAGTTATAGTTCGTGGTCAATTTGCTTAAGAGTTGAAAAGTAAATTTTCTGAAGAGGAAGTTAAGCTTTGTAGAAAGTATGAGCGATTCGTGCTGAGTTTTAAATTGTATATATTGATTTAGATTAATTTAAATTTATTCAATTCCTACTATTAACTCTCACTTTCTATGTATTTATTTATATTGGTGGAATTTTCAATTGTAAATAAAATACATTTTAAAGCGCTCAGTTGAGCTGAAATTTTATATACAGGATTATTTTGGATGACAATTCAGTAATTTAATCATAATTAATAAAAATTAATTGGTTAAAACTAATTATTTAAAGAATTACAAATACACAGCTACGTTGGCATCATTTTGGGTGACTTAGCAACCATTTTGGCGTTGGTTTCACTTTTAGAGACTTGAGTCAAAACTTTAAAAGATTTTTTTTCTCACTTTTAAAAGCATTCAGTTGAACTGAAATTTTATATACACGATTGTTTTGGATGACAATACGATACTTTAACGATAATTAATAAAAATTAATTACCCCTTAATGTTGTGATTCTGTTATATGTATATGGATATTTATATTAATTGTAACTATTTAATAAAAAGTAGCTGTGGAAAAATTTTTCTTTGTTGATCTAAGTAGGAATTACTTAAAAAATTGTTTTTATATTACTTGTGTTATACTATTTCAATTTTCAAATAAATTTCGACAAATTTGGTTTAATTTCTTAAAACCATGACTCCAGAAAGTTAACCAAATTTAAAGCTGCAATGATTCGTTTCGCTGTGATTTGAAACGAAATTGAGGAGACTGAAATATTTTTTTCGTGTTAAAAGATACTGCAAAAAAGAAAACATCACATACTTGAAAAAATTAAGTTTATTAGAGTACATTTTATTTACATAGATATGTATATTTGCATGTATTTAATAAAAGCCATTAAAATAAAAACATTTACAAAAACTTTGAAATTTAGTAGAAACTTTTCAAGAATTTTTTTAAAAAAACGAAATATCTAGTGAGTTTTTGGAAAATAAACCGATAGCTTTCTTTGCATTGTCTTTTAAGCTTCAAATTGTTAACAAATTGTTCGATGTCGTTCATTTTGTTATTCATTTGACCATTGGAATGTGCGTCTAAGCAACTGCGCATAATTTTCATGATGTCCCTCATTTCGGATGACATGGAAAAAGGAGCTGGATTATTTATTTCATTTTCGTCATTGGAATCTGCATCAATGTGATACATTTTGAGCTTTTAACAAACTCCAAAATGCCTTTGCCATAATTGAGGTTGTACACACATTATCATCATCTACTGCAATGAATTTTACCGATGATACAGTTGGACAATCCATTTATACAGAAACTTTCTTAAACATTTCGTTAAGGGTCGGCTCAGTTTCAATATCCACAAAGGAGATATTTTCGTTTTAAGCTATTTTTATTTCATGTTAAAAGAATAAAGGCATCAAAATGCTTAGTATTTTGCCGATATCGTTGCATTACTTCGTATTAACCGATATTTCATCTTAAGCGTTTTTGCCTTTGACGTACTTCCCTGTATTAGCATAAAATATAAATAGCTAATAATTGATTTAGATTCATTTTCCTCTCCGAATTTTATTTAAAAATCTGTTGCTAAAAAATCAAATTGATCCACAGCTACACGGGAGCTATTAGAAAATTTTCATTCCTGGAGAAAAATTATACTAAATGTACACTCTATAACAAAAATAAAACGACGCACCAAGAAGCAGTTGTCCGATTGTAATGAAATTTCGTATGCGAAAACATTTGTACCGAACATGCAAATGATTAAAATTTGTCCAATGAATAAATAGCGGGAGCTTCAGTGCTTCGGAACCGCATACTCATCAGCTATCTATAAGAAGCGATTCTCAATCTGATGGTGAAAGTTTCTGTTGCATTGCGATTTAGGATACCTTTCAACGACTGAAAAAATGCCTAGCTGCAGAACTCGAGCTCATTACGAGCAACTGTCAGAGTTTGAAAGAGGTCGTATCATTAGATTGAAAGAGGTAGGGCAGGCAAAGAGTAGAATCATTCGTCATATGAGTCGAAACGATGCGGTCATTAGAAGATGATGGCAAGAATGGGTGGACAATGGCAGATTTCAGAATCATGATGGTAGTGGCCGACCCAGGGACACAGCAGATCGGGAGGACAGATTGATTGTGAGATCAGCTGTCACGCGACGCCTGATTCATCGTTATCAACCATCAGACGTGCGACCCGCACACGAGTGTTCACCATGACCATTCACAGAGCGAAATTTACACCGAACGCTACACCACCTGCCACTTACGCCTGCACACTGTCGACCCACATTACAGTGGTACTTGGCTCTATCAGGTTGAAATTATGTCGACTGGGGACGTATAATGTTTAGCAAAGAATTCCACTTCCAACTGTGTCCTGACAATCATCCAAGACTTGTCTGGAGGTACCCAGGGATCCTGCTTCCCCAATTGCACGTCACACAAGCCCTCAACCAGGCGTTATGGCCTGGGTTGCCATTTCTCTTGACAGCCGGACCCCTTTGGTCGTCATTAGAGGCACACAACACAGCGGTATGTCGACGACATCCTGAGAACTATTTTGCTACCATTCCTTTTGCAGTATTCTGACCATATTTTTCTGCAAGATAATACCAGACCACATACCTCACGTGTTGCTCTGAGCTGTCTTACAGCTTGTCAAACACTTTCTTGGCCAGCCAGATTGCCAAATATCTCTCCAATTGAGCATGTCTGGGATATGATGGGAAGGTGACTGCATCTACCAGGACTGTTGATGACCTGGCCCGATAAATGGAGCAAATTTTGCAAGAAATACTACAAGAGACTATCAGGGTGCTTTATCACTCTATGTCATGTCGTGTGGCAGCTTGCATACGGACTAGAGATAGCTTGACACCTTATCGAGCTCTTTACTTTGTAACTATAAAACTCTGAAATAAATCATTCAATTTTTCTGAAATATTAATCATTTTTTCTTCTGTACATAATCTTTTGCCCTACCAATTTTTGTCTCTATCGGACCACTCGTTCTTGGTACGTCATTTTTGTTTGTTTGTTATAGAGTGCATTATTATGGAGAACTATATAATTTTGTTTCATGAAAAAGCATTTTCTTGGATACATTTCGGTCTTAAAGAATTATAAATAAATTTGAAATAATTCCAAAAATAAAAGAAATACTATTTTAAATTACTTCAATGGGTGTAATGTTTGTGATATATCTTTATATATGCTTTTGTAGCTCTCTAGTGAAATATGAAATGACTGAGAAATTTAAAATAGTAAAAAAAATTACTTAATTTTGAGAAATTTGATTTGATCAAATTGAAAAGCCATTGAAAGATATTAAACCCCTTAGTGAAAAAAATCTATAATGCAACTGAAAAGTTATCCAATTAGAAAATTTATTTTTTCATATTTGAATAGGAAAAGGAAGATTATCGTTAAATAGTATTCTTTGTTTTTCGTATCTTTTGGTATCAATGTATGAGAAAGAAGTGAAATATTACGCGAAAACACAGGTAGTATTAGAAAGCAAAAAAGAAAAATATACATTCAAGTTCAGCAAAAAGAAATAGGAAAAATTAGTGTTATTAGCAAATATATATATATATATATATATATATATATATATATATATATAAATATGAAAGACATGAATTTTTATTTAAGAAAAAAATAACATTCTCAGTTGATTTGTTCGCTTTTTATTTTATTCATTCATTTATTTATTTTTGTTATATTTTGATTCTTTTCATTCTTAAGACATTAAAGTGGTAGAAATAGTTAAGAAAAAAGTTACGTTCGATTGGAATTCCTATTATACATGTTCCGAACTTTATATGCTCATTTCATTTTGAAAAATACGGTATTTTAATAGTTTTGAGTCCTGTGATCTTGTAAACCTATAATTTTAATATTTGCTAGCACGAAAATATCTTTTTTTCAATAAAAAAGTTTGCCGTTCGCCAAAGAAGAATATTTTCCAAAACCAATAACTTTTTACGCAATTCAAATGAAAAGTCATATAACAAAACAAATCATATAATACAAATAAGAAACTGGTTAAATAATCTATTGAGGCTTTATTTGGAAAAGTACAAAAACTGTTGCGTTTAAACCATTTCTCATGGTTTCAAAAATGAATGACCTTAATGAAATTTAATACAAAATTTTCAAATTTTTGAAAAACAAAACATTTATTGAATTTTTGGAAAATAATCCGATATTTTTCTTTTTGTTTTGTTTTTTAGCACCAAATTGTCAAACAAATTGTTCGTTGTTGTCCATTTTGTTAGTCATTTCACCATTGGTATGTGCGTCTAAATAACTGCGCTTACTTTTCATGGCGTTCCTCATTTCGAATGACATGCAACAAGAGCTGCATAATTCATTTCATTTTCTTCATCAGAATCTGCATCAATAGTATTTTTTGAGTTTTAAACTAACTCCAAAAGGCCCTTGTTTGCCATAATTGAGGCTGTACACACATTATCATTTATTGTAACGAATCCTTCCGATGATACAATGGGACAATGCAATATTACAGAAACTTTCTCAAAGTTCGGCTGATGTTTAACGTATTTTATTCATTCTCAGAAGGGTAATCTTTTCGTGTTAAGCGATTTCCATTTCGTGTAAAGAGAAAAAAAATGCAAGAAAATACATAATAGCTTATCGGGACCTTTGTAAACGGTAGAAACGATCGTAAAACGATGTTAAACCGATATTTCGTCTTAAACATTTTCGCGTTATACGTATTTCACTGTGTTTTAACGCCATCTTCACTTAAAATTCTCGAATAATTCTTTTCCCTTTCTTGGAATTATTTTACTGCTATAAATTATTCAAAGTAATGTTCTCTGAATATCTCACTTTCACCTAGACTTCAAAATAATTTCCCATTTCTCTCATACATCTTTTATTTTGAGATTAACCGTGTCTGATAAAACAAGTATTGTAACACATTTCTAAAACAACGTTCCTTAAAGTAATTTTCTCCATCATCTTCATCAGAATAATTTCTCACAGAAGAAGCTTAAAGTGAGATAAATACACTTTGTTCCCATTTTAAGTAGTTTTCCTTTTATAATCACTCTTCTTTTGCAAATGCATTGTATGAAACCATTTACCCACTCACAGCCGACTCATTATGAGCTTTGTGAAAGCGGAACATGAGTAGTTGAAACATGATTAGCATTCGAAACACAGCTTGTCTTGCGCAAGTGCCAAATCCGATAATGAGGTTTGCCAGCTCCTTCTAATAAAATCATGAATCAAATATCACTGCTTAAGCACGTACCTTTATAACAGGATTACACTGGTCCCATTATTTATACACCTCCCAACACTCATTTCACTTCACTTGGTGTTCCGAAACAAGGTTCGCTCGTAAGTATATTTAGGGTAAAACGCATTTGGCCTCCGTCGATGCTTTTAATTAAATGTTTCGATGAAAGTGATATTCTTTTAGGGCTGGAGGTTAGGTATTCGGGAAGTCTGGCTGTAGTTCAAAAGATTTCGCGAAAAAAGTGACAAATGATGTTTCAGAAACGCAATTTGGATTCTGAGTGTTGCCAAGATATTCTTTTTTTGTAAACTGGACAGAAAAAATAGATTGAAAAATCGATATAAAAATAGTACTTCGAATTTTTACATTGCATTAAGCAGATTTCGCATTACGGAATACGAGGATGACAGAATCCTAGTTTAAAAAATGTCAGTTAATAATATTTTTTATGAGGAGCGATATTCATTAAAGTTTTGTATTCGAATGCTTCTCTATTTTTTTTAAAAGATGTGATTTAATTACCCTGTCCTAGTTGAATACCTTCGAAAACTCTCCTGTATTTTATGAACTTTAAAATTTTAAAAAGCTTTTTTATTGGATATCTCGAATAATGTGATTCTAAAATCTAACACCATATCAGTACAAGAAATATTTCTAATACATTTTAAACTATATAATAACGCTTTCAAGAGATATTCTCTCATGTAAATTTCACAACTGGATATTTAAGAAGCATTATATGTAGATGTGAGAAACAAGTGCTGATGACTCATCCGAAATTGCTTTTCTTGTTATATTATGAAAAATGTCACATATAAACGCAAAAGAATTAATTATATATTGAACTTAACATTGAAATCTATTTACACTGACGGTTTTAAGTTTAAGAAGTTCTTGTTTTTACTAGTGATGATAAGAGACTTTCACTTTTTTGCCTCGTATTGCCATAGAGATCGAAAATTCTCTACTCACATACTAAAACTTCATTAGCAAAGTATTGTTTGATATTTCGAATAACATTTACATTTTTCACGTTAATTTCGCATATAAAAGAGAAATTTGTCTAATTTTATTGCCTAGAGTAAAATATATTAGGGTCATTTCTATAGTATGAATACCCGCCGTAAGTTTTAAAGAAGAAAGAAGCCCACTAGAGCTGAGTGGTAGCGTATCGCGCTTCCACGCCACACATCCGAGGTTCAAACCCCGGGCTGGGCAAGGTTGACTCAGCCTTTGATCCCTTCAGTGGGTCAATAAATGATGAGTGGGTCGATAAATGAGTAGCAAAGTTTTCTTGAAACTAATCACTGGGGATTTCGCGTTAACTTGACCACCTGACCGGAACATCTGGTCAGGTACCTCAGTGCCCAAGATCAGTAAAACTGAGATGGGCACAGTAGGCATTGGCCTTCATGGGCTGTTGCGCCAGTGAGTTTAATTTAAATATATCATACATGAAATTATTGCATCATCGACAATGTGGATTCTCGTATTACACTGCTGAGCCACCGTAAGAGCAACACCAAGAAAGACAAGAGAAAGCACAACAAAATTTGTTTTGTAGATAACATGTTGACCAAGGATCAAATGATTAAATTTATAGACTTCTGTGAGTGTGGTTCCTGCCAGAATCGTAGCCAGAGTAGCGCCATGTTGAGATCACTGCTGCCACACGCCTCGGCATTGATTCAAAGAGACTTTGGATGTATTCTTGGGGTACAGCAGACCAAGCAGCTTCCACACGTTGCCAAAGTTGATCTGGTGTGGCAGCTGGGGGTGTAATCTGGGTCAATCATTGAGCAACCATGGACCACATGTTTTGTATCGGTGAAAGATCTGGAGAGCGAGCCGGCTAGGGAAGCAATTCAATCTGGTCATTGACGAAGAACATTTGGACAATGCGTGCCACGTGTCCTGTTGAAATATGGCTGTGGCCAAGCCCTGAAGGTTAGGAAGGATAACTGGCTCCAACACCTCGGAAATGTAGCGCTGGCTGTTTAATGTATCGGCAATGCGTACTAGAGGAGTGCGAGAGTGATATCCAATACCGCCCCATACCAAAATACACTATGCAGGACCAGTGTGGCGGTGCATAACGCAGCCGTTCACAGCATCCTCTCTCCACGGTATCTTCAGACTCGAATCCGACCATCCTGGTGTTGCAGACAGATAGGTGACTCGTCAGTAAAACAACTTCATTCCATTCTCCCCCATCCTTCTTCCATTGGGCCATTGCAGGCGGAGACGTCTGTGGTTCTGCGTCAAGGGTAGACCAAGCAATGAACGTCTTGCGGACAGACCACTCTGCTGTAAACGGGGTTTAATGGTACGCGCAGACACTGAATGATGTGTTCCAGACTCAATGTGCTGTGCTATGGTTCGTGATGTGACTGAGCGATCCGTCGTTGCCATGCGCACAATTTGCCTGTCCTCACGTGAAGTGGTGCGTTGAGGTGGATGCGATCGATCACGTCGGTCCGTCGTACCCTCCTGCATCCAACGGTCACATATCCTCATTACAGTTGTTTGGTTTCGTCCAACACGACCACAGATTTATCTGAAAGATAATCCACAATCTCGGTAGGCAACTATCCTTCCACTGTCGAACTGGGATACTTGATCAAAAGTTGATCGCTGTTTTCTACGGGACATAACTGATCGCTTTTGAAAAAACCACAAGAAAAACACAATTGCCGAACTCGAAATCGTCGAAATCTCCAAGCCTTAAACAGCGCTTTGAGGTGGCGCCACGGACGCGCGTGATGTGTGTCTGCGCTGAAATTCTGATCATTTGTATATCTCACCTCCGCTAATGCATTTTGTAAATTTCATGTTATTTGCATGCTTCCTTCAGGGTGTTGCATTTACGGTGGCCAGCAATGCAGAATCATTTCTTTCGAATCCTAATGCCTTTTAAAAACTGTCATGTACGAGAACTGATACACCTTAAATCTGTAGAGGCCCTAAATCCTTACGTTCACAAGCTGTCGAAGTTTGGAAAATGGAATGTCAGCCCAAATGTCCTTGAGAATGAACAACGGAGCTCTTATCCCTTCAATATATTACTTCAGTAATGACAACAATACGTGTACAACCTTTACCAATATTTTAAATTTATTTAGAAAACTTTTTAATTAAAAGAGCACATTTAATCGAGTACTGTTCAGTAAAAATTTTTAGTTTTAATGTAATAAAAAATTGAAATAGTTGATTAGGACGATGAGCGTGCAATGCCTAGTCAGTCCAACTACAACAAAAAGTTTGAAATTTAGGATGATAATCTTTGTAAAAGTAGCTCACATAGCATCCTCATCGTTTGACCGTGATTCAAAATTACGTTTATTGCCAATATCCCTCGTATTGCTTTATAGTGCCACGGTACTCCCTTCACATTTTTCTAATTTATATATATATATAATCCTGCTGACGTTTACAATTAACATCTTTATCTTATTTTAATTTCAGTTACGTTCCTATTTAAAGATTCCAGCAAATAATGCGAGATAATTTGAACCAAGCTTTAAATAACAGGAATTTATATACTTACTGGAGACAAACTAATCAAACAAAATTAAAATTATTTTGTGAAATATAAAAAGCAGAACAGTAGAAAAAAAATATTATCTGGTGTTACACTGGAAGAAATTTATAGAGGATACTCATGCGATTTTTTTTTTACTTTTATATTATATCTCATTATTTCAGATAATTTCTTTATCCTCTAAATAAATATGATGTTGAGTCGGGTTGAAACAGATAAAATTTCTTTTTCAATTCCTACTATTAGCTCACAATCTCTATATATTTATTTATTTATATATTTATTTATCTTTGTGGAATTTTCAATCGTATAATAAAATACATTTTAAAGCACTCAATTGAGCTGAAATTTTATAAACAGGATTACTTTGGATGACAATACAATAATATAATAATAATTAATAATAATTAATTGATTAAACTAATTATTTAAAGAATTACAAATACAATAACGTTGGCATCATTTTTGGCGACTTAGCGACCCTTTTGGCGAATTGTGACAAAACTTGAAAAGGTTTTTTCTCACTTGTTAAAGTATTCAGTTGAACTGAATTTTATATTGGATGACAATACAATAATATAATAATAATTGATAAAAATTAATTGATTAAAACTAATTATTTAAAGAATTACAAATACCATCAAGTTGGCATCATTTTTGGCGACTTAGCGACCCTTTTGGCGACTTGTGTCAACACATCAAACTGTTTTTTTTTTCTCACGTGTTAAAGTATTCAGTTAAACTGAAATTTATATACATGATTGTTTTGGATGATAATACGATACTTTAATGATAATTAATAAAAATTAATTACCACTTAATGTTGTGATTCTGTCGTATGTATATACATATTTATATTAATTGTAACTATTTAATAAAAAGTAGCTAAAATAAAAATTTTCTTTGTTGATCTAAGTAGGAATTGACTTACATTTTTTTTATATTACTTGTTTTTATTGAAGACATTATCCATGTTTCAGCTAGTCAAAAGTTTGCGCATAAAATGATCTTCGAATTGTGGAGCAGTCGATAGAATGTTGAGTTGATACAAAGTTTCTCACATTTGAGCCTCTGATATACATTCTTAAGATTCACAAATTGTATATTCAGCATAAAATACAATTCCAAATCTTCTACGATTGTCGACGACTGGAAGTAGCTGATTGGAACAAAAAGGAAAGAAAAGAAATTCTTGTACTCATCAGTTGTTGCCTATTGAGATATCTGGTTCGAATAGATTCTAGTCATTTGTGTCGCACAGCTGCATCCAAAGTTAAGATTCTTTGATATTTTATCTGAGAAAGAGAGTAACAGAGAATTCTGTTTCTTGGTAGACTATTTTTCTTTCCTTGGTTTGCCTTTTATTTTGCTTATCAAGATAACAGAAGTATAAAATTCGAAATATTTAAAAAAAAAATTATTCCATACTAACAGAATACTTCAGAAAGATTTTTAACACATTTTCATTTAAATACGTGAATAAATGTTGATATATCATCTGTATAATTTTAAAATGTTGATATGACTTTATTTATCGTAATATAACAATATCGGATAAATATTTTTTAACTCTCATAATATTAAAGCGTTTATTTATTTTTGTCAGGGGATAGTAAAAAATTTTATGTTTCAAAGATCATAAGACTATGTAATTTAATATGTTTAAAGACATATTTCAATTTTGAAGCATGGCTATGAACTTAATAATAAAATTCTATAACATAAAATATACTTTTTTAAATAATAAATATTGTTTAAAAGTTTTAAGATTAGCTTTCGGTGAATTAACATACAATTTCAGTACATGGATCTAATAAATTCGAATTTATCTATTAATTTTATGTAATAAAGTACATGATGTAAATTGGTTCATTCAAACCATTTTTAATTCTATGCATTGATCGAAAGCGATAAATTAAATAAAGATGTCTGATTTTCGAATTAATCAATGAACATTTATTGATTCGTCAATAAATAATATGATTGTCAAGTAGATTATCCAATCGCGTACACTAATGTATCAGTCATACATACATTATTAATTTAAGATACGACTATGCCATCCAAAGGAATATAAATCTATATTCAGCAAACCATATAAAACATTATTTCGGAATTTTTACATGTGGATTCATTTTATATGCAACGTAATTGCTACCAGATAAACCTCTTATCACCAAGAGCTTAGAATATTTTCATCTATGGGAACGATTTTTCGCAGTTAGACCACAATTCCATCAAGACATTAAAATTGTTTAAATTATATCACTGAAAGATCGGATTTTATAAATAGGCTTAACAGATCCTATATATTGATCCTACATTTTGATTGATATTGGAATATCGAGTGAAAAACTTCCATTATTTAATACTTTTAATTCTATTTTATGCATTAATTTCCGAAAAAATCAAAGATTATTAGAGATATGAATATATTCATCACACACAGCAAATCAAGGATAATAGATACCGTAAAATTCGACGTATAACAAACACTTATCCTTTCAAGCTGCAATTTGTAATTTTTAGTTATATTCGCCATATAACGCACACCCTCTTTTCTACGAAGAAATCTGAAGTATACGTGCTCAATGCTCTTGTTTTGAAGAGATTTCGAGGTATTATTCCAAGCTTTGTAGAAAAATAGTATACTTCTAGAACTACAACCTTTTAAATATATGAGGAATGCCATTTCTTTTAAATAAACAGTACTTCTCGATATACGTAGAAGTCTAATTTTTTTCTATGCTCATCTTTTTTTTTTATTTTTAAAGCTCACTTTTATACTCGGCGTATAACGCGCACCCATAAATTGCGATCTTATTTTATGTGTTAAAAGTGGATTTTACTGCACAGTGGATTTTACTGCGCAAGGTTTGACAATATTTTTACACTAAAAATTAATGAATATTAACTGTAAGTCAGTGCTTCTCAAACTTTCAATATTCGAGAACCAATATTCATTCATCATTTTCATCGCGTCCCCCTCCGTACAGTAACAATGTATTGAATTCAATAATGCTATACTTTGACACTAAAGCTACAATGCGATTTTAACCTTTTATATGCCACCGACGTATATAAACGTCACTCTCAGCCAAAGCATTAATTTTCTGGACGTATATATACGTCTTTCCGAAGTATGACCTTTTCTATGCACTGCTATCCATACAATTATTCCGAAGGCTTTGGAATGCAACAAGAGGACCTTGACAGTGTTTGTGAAGGATTTACTTATTTCAGAGGATTTGCTTATCTATTCCTTTTTTCTCCCCCCCATCAAATTACGCGCGTCTACGTGGTAAACGGTAGCATTGGGGAGCGAATCGCGTCACTTTTAATCGACAGTTCAGGAATTAATTATAAACCGTACAAAAATTATCAAGGTGTGTTAATACAAGCCCATGGGGTCACTGGTAATTATCAAACTTGTTCTTAACTTAGTATTGTTAAATTAATAATAAAATACATTGTACAGTACAGATACATTTATAAGTGTATTATATCCGTGTAAATGTGTATTTTATATTGTATTATATCAGAAAGCATATTATTTGTTTGCTTTCAGTAAATTAATAATTTTTTTAAGTATTCTTTTGTTTTCGACTTTTCAATATGCTTGCGCCCCCTTCGTAAATTTATCAAGCCCCCCAAGGGGGTCGTGCCCCACAGTTTGAGAAACTGAGAAACGCTGCTGTAGGTAAACAAGTAGTTTAGGATAACAACTGTATGATTCCTTATCCATAATATCATGAAATCGTTGCTCAAAATAACGCTAAAAAAGCGTGGAAGGGAAACGTCTGTCTCATTTGTTTTCACAAGTTGACATTTGAGTGAATTCATTCTATTTTGTAGTTTATTTTTATACTAGCCATTATCTACCTGCATTGCTAGGTATTTTATGATGCTGTATATATATGTTAGTGATACCACAGTTCTAGCATTAAGCTTTCGATTGTATTTACAAACAATATTTAAACCTAGTTTCATGATAGAAAAAAAAGGAAACATTCATATTTCACGCTACAGTAGCTTCCCCCTTGGGAATTCTACTGAACAAAAAGAGTGTGTGTGCTTATGACCACACGATAGAAGTGATAACTTCAAATTTTGTAGTGATATTTCAGGGATTTGTTAGGTGAATAAAAAACAACGGGATATTAGTATTGTTATTGGATTCCAGAAATGTTTCGATGAACTTTATAAACGATGACAAAAGTGTACTGTTGTTCAAGGGTCTTATTTCAAAGAAGGATTTATTCCAGTAAATTAATAGGTAATATATTTTTTCAGTTATAGACACAGTCAGGTAACTTTGATATTGTGTGTGATTGATTTCATAAAAATTGTTAAAATTTCTATTTAGAGAGGTTATTTAAAAATGTTATTGAATTGATTGTGAATTTCTTTACAACAGTAGGCAATACTTGTATTTAAGTCATGTTTTGATAAAAAAAAATGATAAAATTATTGTTAATACCCCTTTCAACCGACACTAAGTTAAAAATAGGCGTGCTTGATACCAAAAACCCCAGATCCCAACGGCAGACGGCTTCATTTCTGATGTAATGAATTTTCTAAAAACTCCTCCACATCTTATCCCCCCTCTTTGCCTTTAACCTTAAATTCCACTCCTTTTGGAAGAAAATTCGATCCCACTTCATTCCCGGAGGTATTAAAAGCCTCTCGAAGTCGGCTGATAACAGATTCGGAGATAAAAGTGTGTTAATCCTTTCCTTCCCAGTTCCAATTACGGATGACGTCTTGGATTTCTTTCCCTGATTGGACCTGAGTGAAAGCATTGGTAATTGTCTTCACGCTTCTGATTAAACACCACGACACTCTTATTTGCTTTTAAGAGATGCTTACACTCTTTTGGTTTACGATGTGATTTTTTTTGTTTTGTTTATTTGTAGTGAGAGACTTTAATACCTTTTTTTTTCTTGATTCCGAGAACTTTGTAATGCTATTTATAGATCGTCAGAATCTTAAGATTATTTAAGATCTTTTTGGAATGATGAAACGGAAAAAAGAAGTAAAATCTGTTGTTATTTGTGTGTGATTTAATTTTGATCAGTGGATGGAAAGAAACTCATCGAGTTCCATTTTTAACTCTCTTTTTTTCATGGGATTACTCAAAATGTCACTCAGATATTTATTTAATTGATTATTTTTTATTCAATTCCTACTATTAGCTCACAATCTGTATATATTTATTTATTTATCTGGGTGGAATTTTCAATTGTTAATAAAATACATTTTAAAGGTCACAATTGAGCTGAAATTTTATATACAGGTTTATTTTGGATGACAATAAAATAATATTAAAATAATTAATAAAAATTAATTGATTAAAACTAATTATTTAAAGAATTACAAATACACACACAACCACGTTGGCATCATTTTTGGTGACTTAGCGACTCTTTTGGCGACTTGTGTCAAAACTTGAAAAGGTTTTTTTTTCTCACGTGTTAAAGTGTTCAGTTGAACTGAAATTTATATTGGATGACAATACAATAATACAATAATAATTAATAAAAAATTTAATTGATTAAAACTAATTATTTCAAGGATTACAAATACAACCACGTTGGTATCATTTTTGGCGACTTAGCGACCCTTTTGGCGACTTGTGTCAAAACTTGAATATAACTTGATATAACTCACTTAATTATAACTATTTAATAAAAAGTAGCTAAAATAAAAATTTTCTTTGTTGATCTAAGTAGGAATTGACTTAAAATTTTTTTTATATTACTTGTTGTTTTGTCATCAATATAAACTGATTTTTTTCACTTAATACATTTTCACGCTTTCAAAAATTTAATCCCCTCCATGCAGAGGGGAGGATCCATGCTAAATCTGCCGAAGCTCAAAGTCCTCCCTTTGGCATAGTGGGGAAGTTTGGAGAATGGGTAGCCAGCTCAGGTGTCGTCCTTGTTACTTGGCTACGGTTCACAATTACGAAGTCCGTCACCAATAACACTCGTGTTGCTTCAGAATGTGACATTAATAAACGCTCATTCAAAAAAATCAAAACATTTTATAGATTGCTTTTGCTTGATGCGGATTCGAATAATCCATAAAAAAAATATCATTATATCCACATAAACTTTCAAAATAACTTAACACTTTAACTGTGAATTGAAAGTTACGGGATTCGCTCCTCAGCTCTGCCGTTTTTCACATAGGCGCGAGTATGGTGTGTTTTGTAGGGAAACGAAAAGTCACAAACATAAGTAAACTTTTCTCTGAAATAAGTAAATCCTTCGCAAACATTGTCAAAGTCATTTTATTGCGTTCCAAAAGCTTCGAAACATTTTTACTGAAAGCAGCTCAAAGTAAAGAATCGTTTTTCGGAAGGATAGAAGTATACGTCCGGGGCGCATAACGCTCCGGTTGAACGAGACATATGCATATACGCCGACTGCACTAATGGGGTTAAAATCAATTTTATGTACTTGATAATGCATGTTCAATTATTTAAGTATTCTGTGTCTACACAACAGTGTCGTTTTAAGATTTCTTGTGTGTGTGTGTGTGCGCGCGTAGGCGTGGCCCAGGACCTTTGCAAAAGCGATTTGCGATTCTTTTCAATATACATTGTACTGGCTGATATACCCGTTCTACGCACGGGTGAATTGAAAAATTAAACAATACCGATTGAAAGTTAAGGAAAGTTTTAATGGGTTAATTTTACCTGAGTTGCAAATTAAACAAACAAACAAAAAAAGCTTTTTGCATAACTCAGCTGTAGGGAAGAAAAAAAAACACCAATCTTTGTTAAATTTTAAGTCTGTGCATCTAATAGCTAATAAAATGGATTTTTTTTTATCTATAACTCCCCGTAACTCTCTTGTGAGTCGATTTTTGAAAACACCTTCCTAAGCTTGATTCAGTAAAAGTAGCACATTGTTACAAATTTTGCTTATGGAAGCTTAAAATAGTGGAAATAATTTATACCTGTATGTGTAATACGTTAATATTACTTTCTGTTGCATTAATTTTATGCAAAAATTGTAATATTCGCAAGCAACGCAGTTCCTTACGTAATAATGGCGATTCAGTGGAAACAGCGAAATGTTGGCGACAGAGCCAAGATGGCATAATTTTTGGCGACCTTGTTGTCAACTTGGCGATTGATTGAACGGTTGCAGAAGTTGGTATGCTGTAGCACCATCTGGTGAAAAGCTGCAACAATGAGGACAGAACAAAAACCTTCGCTACAAAAATTACATATACATACCAATTTTCATTTTTATCGGTTGAACGGTGTTGGAGTGAAGCGAGGTCATATACAGAAACATCCATTTTTTATATATATAAAAACATACATATTCAAATACTAACCGTAGAAATGGTAACTTGCTACAAATACGTAACTTACAAAAGTGGGCACAAACCAACTCGCCCTACTGCCACTTTTCGACTGAATGAGTAATGATGATTTATAGTAGTAGTTCTAGGCCTAGACAAGGGAGACGGGCAAAACATAATGATGAAAGTCTTGTTATTAATGCTCTGTGGCATGTATTAAGGAACCCCGAAATTCAGTTTTTCTCAGAATACTTCCGCCAAAAACATTTTATGAGTAAAATTATTCGGATCGTTATCTTATTGAGACCGAGTAAGAAATAATACTAGGCCCTTACTGAGAGAGAGACCCTGTGCCTGAAGCCAGTTGGCCCGTGGCTAAAATCGATCTTGGTCACTTCAGACACTTACATTGCAGTAAATGTCATTTTCTTCGGTTGCAGAAGTATTTTAGATTTTTTCTTCCACCTGGCGTTGAAAGGAAGGGATATTTTATTATTATTTGGGCTGCTTTTAATGACAAAACCGTAAGCTTTATACACATAGAAGTGTCTTTCAAAAGACCTTTCTCCAATAGAATGAAACAACCATGTTACTTAAATAAAATTATATATATCATTACTGTTCTCTTTTCTTAGCTTCATTTTAATATATTATCAGATTTTTCTTCCACGTGTTGTATTAGGCTTAACTTTTCAACTAAGTGTTGTTTTTTCGCTATTATGTCGAAAGTTTCTGCTGTTTGGGGAAGGTTTTATCCATAAAGCATTGCTAACCCTAAATCGTTGGCCTAATTTAGCGACAGCTTTAGAAATCCTAATAGGTCTCCAGTTTAGTCCAAAGACTTTTTTGTATCTACTTGTTGTGTCTGGTGAATTCAATTTCTTCCTGCTTTAGCAACTGTAGGTTCTAGTACTTTTCAAATTTTTTATTTTATATATATATATATATATATAAAAATATATATATATATCAAAATAACTTTTGTTAACACATACTGGCTTAAAGGCCATTAAAACATTTTATAAAATAGAATTGCAGGTTATTTCGCCATAATATCTTCTAATCTCAGAAATAACCAAGACATTCTAGTTCCAAATTCTTTTCTGAAATGCATGCACCAAGAGTAACTTTCAGATATTAATTGAATTCATATTACAACAGCTTCTGTAACTGGAAATTATACTAAACAGCACCTATTTACAATTAACCCTAAACTACAAGCTGGAATAAATATCTAACATATTTTTTGTTCTATGAAACATTTCTTACCACATTCAAATTTTTGAAACAAATTGAGTGTTTTTAGGAAGAAAAATAAAGAACAAATATGTAAATACATAAAAAATTTTAAATAAATATTGTAGTTTAAGAAAAATTGGTTGTTTTCAAGGAAATTTTACCAAATTTTTACTAAAATGGGTAACACTGTAAAAAAATTCTAATACATTTATCATAATTTTCTTTATACACAACATACATATTACGATGCTCATCAAAATTAACCAAAATCTAAGAGAAATATTGAAATACAAAAAAATTACAATTATACATAATAATATGAAAATTTTGATATTTTTTAAGTTTTTTCTTTATAAAACTACCCTAAATGAAAAAAATATTTAACCTGCAACAAAACTTATGGTCCACTTTATGAAAAATAGTATAATATACATTCCCACAAAATTTCAGATAGTTATCTGGTTTGGTTCTTAAGATATCATGTATCTGGTAAAGTATTTCTTTCGCGAAAACATAATTTGGAGAAAAACTCATTTAAAGTTTTATCTTTCTGCCCCTTTGCATAGAGTGATGTTTTTTAAAATCATTATAAATTTATTTCTATTTACGTAAAGATAAAGAAAACTGTTTTGGAAAGAAAACGTTCAAATTATAAGATTTTGAAATAAAAAATGCCTCATCTAGACGAAAAACGACATTTTCGAGGTAGGCAGTCACCTTAATCGGTTTAAATTTTCTTCTATTGTCCTTGCGGTGTTAAGAGATTCAAAGTACTGAATTTCTAACTATAGCCTATACCGCGTAGATTTTCAACTTGCCAAAACCATCATTTACAATAAGAACAGAGGATTAAAAATATACTGAATAATAGAAGCGTGATGGATGGATTCTCGCAAGTATTTTGGTGTTAAAAAATTTAATTTTTTGGTGCTAAAGCATTAAGTATCGGAAAATGAGTAAAATAACCTTAGATCTTTGGACATGACGTGCAGAAATTTTTCTCCAGATAGTCTAGAAATCCAAAAAATATGAAAAGTTTTCTTTTTATTTCTGCTACTATATTTATTTTCACGGTGTCTGCACAGAACATCGCGTGCAGCTGACAATGAAGCACATTTTTTCCCCTTCGAGATTCGACTTTCTTATACAGAATAAATTCCGTCTTCGTGTGTCATGAAATGACGTTAAAAAAAAAAAAGCCTGGTAAATGATTCACGCATTAATGCATCATGCTGAATTTGTGTGTGTACTTGCTTTATTCTTTTTTTTTCTTTACAAATGCCGCTAGACGAAAAGAATCCAATAATTTGTGTTAGAATCAAATTATTTAACAGTTTGCTTTAATTAAAATAACTCGTTCTTTTTAATGAAGATTTGGTTTCAAAATAATCAGTGCTAATTTGCTTTTTTAATTCAACGATATTTGAAAGTTTGAATTATTTCCCGTTTAATAAATAATACTACATTTTGATTTTCAACAAACTTGTAAGGGGAAATTTTAAAATGAAACAAAAGGGAAACAATTGTAAAATTTAAAAGGGAAAAATAATGTTTTACTTTAAAAAAGACTGCTAAACCTATTGCCTTTTATAGTCAGTGTTTGAAATCTTTTTCGGAGGGCAAAAATAAACATTTGGTCTTACCAATTCAACCCCTTTTTTAAATAATGTATAATGAGGTTACCTTCAATAAAATTAAATTAGATATACTTTAACATGTGTATTGCTTTTTAAAACCTACCGTGTCGTACAAATTAACTGAAAAATCCTTCGCTTTACATTAGCATTATAAGGCAGAAACATCAATTGAGTTTAAATAGTATTTTAGCCGCGCGGTAATCCCTTTAATTACAAAGTTTCATCTTTTTGTTCTAAAGGACTTCTTTTTAAACAAGAATAAATGAACTTGAAGTCTGGGGGGATTGAATGAGATATAATCAACTCCTTTATTATTAGAGATAAATACTTCGACTTTGAACCACTTCTTTCACATATATTTCCAACAAGTTAAAACAATATTAGTGATATTTCTGAAGTATAATGTCCCATCAGACTTTTATTTTCTTACCCTTCACCCGAAAAACCCGAAACAGTAATAGTATCAAATCTTGAAGAAGATTTTGCCCGAATTTCTCAAATATTGAAAAGTTTCATGCGTTTCCTGATATACGAGAATAAGTCAAAAAGTGTAAAGGGACTTTTGCAATTTCTCTTTCCAAGGTTTGGCAACAGTGCTAGTATCCAGTGTTGAATTAGGGAGATTCAGCAACACACTCTCCTATCGTGTAACTCAAAATAACGTGTCACTCGTTTTACCTTGCAGTGGTTAGAATGTAGACCATTCAACTTGGCAGCTCCATTGTCTATCTGTACAAAAGGTAAAAAGATGGCATTGATTCCTTTTTTTGCAGGTGTGTGATACCTGCTGTGATACTAGCCTTCCCTTCCATCCCTATACCCTCAACGACGGCGACCATCAGTGGTTGATGTCGATGGACTGCTGAATGTTTCGTCGTCACATAAGAAATTCATCTCTGTTTGAACCCTCTATCCATTTGTAGATCTTACTTCGCGATAAACAGCTGTCACCATGCTGCACTTGCATGAGACGAATAATTTCCGCAAGTTTCAACACCTACCTCAAACTAAAAAGCGAATCACTGTCCTCCTTTCCTCCTTAATGCAGATCGACAATGGGGCTGCCATGTTGAATGGCCTGGTACATTCCAACTACTACTAGTCCAGTCATATTAGTCAAAAATAAAGGTCAACTACGGAATGAAAGATAATAAGCTGAAAACTCGTATAGATCTTTATTTTGGCACTCTAAATGTTGTCTCCAAAGTCTCATAAAATCTCGTGTCCGCGTCTTAAGATATTTAAGGTCAAAGGTCAAAAAATCGTTTTTTTTGCAAATATATCGTTTTCTATGGCTTAATGCTATTTACTCTTATTATAAATATTGTAGATAATAAAATTTTCTATAACTTTTGTTTGAAACATTTTTTATACATCAAATCATTTTTGAGATAGAGGGCGTTGAACGCTCAGTGCTTAGATATCTACAGCATAATGCTAGGTCAACCGTTAGTCACATGATTTAATGCGCCGTATAAAGTCTATAAACCTTAAATATACATATATAGAATATAATTAAATAATACTTTAAGCATATTTGTCAACAACTTTTAAACTACACAAACAGTGTAGTTCAAAAGTTAATTATAAAAGAAATATATACTTGATTAATGAAATGTATTACTAAATGTAATGTAATAATTAATAAAAAATTCCAAATATTTTTAACTATGTATATTTTTAAGGTTTATAGACTTTATACGACGTATTATATATCATGTGATTAACGGCTGACCTTACGTTTTGCTGTAGATAGCTAAGAGATGCGCGTTCAACGCCCTCTATCTCAAAAATAGTTTGATGTATAAAAAATGTTTCAAACAAAAGTTACAGAAAATTTTATTCTCTCTACAATATTTATAAAAAATGTAAATAGCATTAAGCCATAGGAAACGAGATATTTGCAAAAAACCGATTATTTGAACAAGAAATGCTAAAAATTTTCTAATAATTATTTAAGACGTACTTAAATTCCTTAACGAGAAACTGTTCTAGAAAATTAAATAACCAAAAAAATTATTCGAAAAAATAATTGAGACAGAAATTATTCGAATCATAGTTTTAAGGCTACACAGTAACCTAAAAATTTCATGTTTATCAATTTTTAATTTTTTTTTTCATTTACCATTTTGCTGTGGCTCATATCATTCAGAAGTTTGCCACCAAATTTCAGATATGTTAACAAATTACGAGGATGGTCTGAAAAGTTTCCGTCCTAATAAAGATTCAAAACATTTTTTCCGAATTTTTTTAAAATTTTTCAACAGTCTCCTTGTAACTCTACACACTTCTCCCAGCGTGGCCCCCATCTCTGCAACCCGTCCAAATAGTACTCGGCGTTTTTCTCTGCAAAATAATTGTTCACAAAGGTGATTGTCTCTTCATTTTAAGAAAATCTCTGTCTCCGAGCACAATCTTTAAATTAGGGGAAGAAGTCACTTGGGGCTAGATCTGGTGAGTACGACGGATGGTCAAGCAGTTCAAACCGTAATTCGTCGATTTTCGCCATGGCAACCGCTGAGTGTGAGACGGTGCGTTACCTGGATGAAACATGATTTTCTTTTTCTGTAAATGTGGCCGTTTTTCCGCAAGTTCTGCCTTCACCTAGTGAAGTAATGATGCATAGTATGTCCTGTAAGGGGTTTTCCTTTTTGAAGATAATTGATTACAATAACTCCATGTCTATCCCAGCCGCCATCACTTTTCCAGCCGAAAAAACAGTTTTTGCTTTTTTTTGGAGCTGGTTCCCCCTTTACAGTCCACTGTTTGGACTGTATTTTTTGTTTCGGGTGTATAATGGTGTATCCAAGTTTCATCTACAGTAGTAATCCAAAACTCGGACTTATTGCGCCTAAACTGCGCCAACAGAGCGTTTGAAATGTTCATTCGAACACGTTTTTGTTCAAACGTAAGCAAACGAAGCACCCAACGCGTGGACAGCTTTCTCAAGCCTAAATGTAGATTTAATATGTGTCACGTTCTTTTGACATGTTCATACCTCCGCTATCTCTCTCACTTTAATTCGGTGGTCGTCTAGCACCATTTGATGAACTTAAGCGATGTTTTTGTCTGTAGTTGCAGTATTTGGACGTCCCGAACGTTCAACGTCTCCTAAGCTCTTACGGCCCCGTTTAAATTCAGCTGCCCAAAATTTCAATGTGGCAAATTATGGTGCAGAGTCCCCATACGCAGAATCCAACTCATCTTTGATCTGCGTAGGTGTATTGCCTTTCAAAAACAAATATTTAATGCCAACTCGATACTCGTTTTTGTCGAGTTTTCATAAAAACACTCACATCAACTCACTCAAACGACTGTTACATAACAACTGCGCGTCCAAAATGGCTGAAACCTTGGTGAGTAACTGTCAACAGATGAACAAAGAAATACACTAGCTTTTATTGACAAGTGCTGCTATCTTCACGTTGAGGTCAGAAACTTATCAGACCACCCTCATTGTTTTTAAGATATTTGAAATTTTCTGAGCTATAGTTTTGGTTTCGGTTTCATTTTAAAGCATTTTTCCGCTCTTAACTTGAATTAATTAAAGATATTTTTCAGCAAAATCAATTCTTTTAGTGTGAAATGTTTATTAATTGAAATTTTCATGGCTAAAATCAATTCCACTTGATAATGATTTGAGTTTTTAGAGTTCTCATAATTAATTAATTAGCATTCATTTCATATCCAATTTTTGTTTTAAAAATAGTTTATATAACTTCTTTTCTTTATCATTAATTTTTTCCTGTTGAGAAAATGTTAAGGCCAAAACGTTCTCAGGTTGCTGTGATTAACAATATTTCGAAGAGAGATGGATTATTACTTACTGAAAATGATTTATCTAAAAATCAGTCCTCAGATGACACTGCAATTATACTTCCGAATACAAGTATTCTGAATTCCAGTATTGTAGATGGAAAAGAATATTTTCTTTGTGTAATCTACATTATATTAAACGTATAGTAGTACTATGTTTTAGTATTTTAAAGCGTACAACATGAGCTAAAAATTCCTAAATTGCCTGATTTAAATCCGAAAAAAATTAGTTAGTACCATTATTATTTTGTACATAAATGTTTTGTATTTCAAAACTTTTGGAAATTACTAGTTAAGATTAGCTGAATGAACTGACTTCGTAACAAATGCTATCAATATTACGCAAAAAAATGTTTTCAATCATATTTAATTAAAATAGTGTTTTAATGTAGATCATACATTGAGAAATCGAAAAAACATATTAAAAAAATTAGAGCCTAACGGGCATTAAAAGTTTTTGTTTTGTGCCTTTACAAACTTTAAATGCGTTTTTCTCAGACTTTCAATTTGAAGGTATAAGTGTTTTCTAATCCCGAAGGCTTTTTTTCTGTTCATTATAGAGCCTTGAAATTTTTTGTATCTACTGCCAAACGTATGTTCTATAAAAGTTAGTATGAATTTAAGGCTGAGATTTCTAGTTATTTTTTTAAAATTCTAAACTTACTATATTAAAAAGAATTCATGTTTTTTCCAGGTATTTTTAGAAAAATAATTATTAAAATTCAACAAGGAAAAAGATTTTTAAATCCATATTAACATTTGTTTGCAATAATTTTAGACATAACTCACTTAAAATGTTTAAAAAATTTTAAAAATTGAGTATTTTATAAAAGTTTGAAAAAACTTTAAGAATTCTGAATTTTTTTAAATTGTAAAACAATCGTTGGTCAAACTGACTTTTTACTTTCAGAATCATCTTAATAATATAATTTGAATATTAAACATGAATTATTTTTACTGTCACTGTTCCCATTTTTTTTTTTGTTTTTTTGAAAAAGGGTACTGTGTAGCCTTAATTATCAAATAACTAGCGACTGCACTAATCAAGTAGTGAGGCATTGAGTCCTGATGGCATTATTTTTGGAGTGATGTCGAAGTTGAGAATATAGGATGCCCAAGTGTCAACCCCATTTTTTCGCCAGGATTCCAAACTACGAAACTTGTCACCAATATCCTTAATATTGGTTCTAAATGTAACACTAATAACCAATCAGTGAACGAAATTTTTCAATATACAGGGTAAATATTTATAATTCTCTATGAGGTCCTAAAGTGCCAGAGTAAAAAAACTAAGGCGAACATAGCAAAAAAAGAACTTTTGGCAGAATACAGAAACAATTAAGTTTTATTTAAATACTTTACAGGCGTTCTATGTGAGAAATCTTAGTTACTCAGCATACATCAATACGATAGTCCAATTCCTGACACACACTGTTCTCAACATGGTTTTATCAACGCTATTGACAGCAAGTGTTATCCAAAAACTGGGTCTCTTACATATGGCCAAGTTTTCACATCCCTTTTGACGCGTGTTGTAGTAGGACTGTAAGAAAGGATATCGTTTGATGTCAATAACGTTGATTGTACTAGGTTGAGCAGAGTGTGGTAGGAACTGAGCAATCGTACTGAAGTATGCCGTGTATAACAAATGTTTCACTTAAATAAGTTGTGACGTCTCTCGCGTCCTTCCGCTAACATAACTCCTATGTTCTTTGACGGCCACGATTAATGGCAAAACTTTTCCAACCAATACCAAGAAGATAAACGAACATAATATGTAAATGAGATATACTATAAAAAGGATAGAAGCTTTGATGATAAGATATAGCGCGGCAAGCTTAGAGATAGTTTAGTGTGGAATCATTCGATCGTTAGTGCGCAAGTTTAAAGATAGCTTAGTGGGGATCTTTTTCAGATCAAGAGTTGCGTCCGATAGTTTTGGAAAGAATAGAAGTCCTAGAAAAAAGTTGGAATCATCGTATATAAAATAAATTTATAGATATCGTTCTTTAGGTAAAGGAAGGAGATCTACAAAAGGTAATATTTGATATAAGTAATTAGATGAATCGTATTATTAACTATAATTAAGATAAGGATCTAGTTGCGTGATCTGACTTAATACACAGTTTTAATTGAATTTCTCACTTTAAATATAGTTGTCAAATTAGAATTAAGTAATATAAGTTATTTCTTAATAAAAGTTGTATTAAGAACTACTATGTCTCATCGTGCGATAATCCACACCTCATACATGAACCAGCTTTGGCTATAGTCATCACAGGATGGCTATGTCACGTAACACCAGACATATAATTCTGGGTTAGGTAATGTAGGTGGAAGTACGGTTCTACCTGAAATATTAATACCTTTCAGGGTCAGAGGAAACATTGCAGAGTTTATAGAGTGTATTGATAATAACATATACAGTTACTTGAAATCCCAAGTATCTGTCATGTGCTTCACCCAAAAAGTCATCTCAGGGGAGGGCTCCAAGATTGGTATTCGATATTTGGATCGTTGTTGGTGCAAAATACAGCCACAGTTTTGCGCAGCTCAAAAGCTACTGAATTGAAGGCTTTTCCCGCGGTCAAAAAATAAGAAAGAACTACAGGCACAATTCTACACGCGTCCCAGCAGGAAGAAATCAGGATCCCTGCGGTTCGTGTATAGATACTAAAATAGAGAAGTTTAGAATTAGAATGTCCCAAACGAGTTGGTGGATCTCATATTTTAGTTCGACTCGAACCACAGATCCAATACTATGTGGAGGTGCGCAATCCACAAAACACGATACAACTTTTGGAAGTCTTAGCTAAATTCGAAGAGATATTCTTTTAAATTAAAGAGGGTTATCAAGAACGATAATATAGAAAGGCAGGGTCAAAATGCGCATAGGATGCCTAATTTTGAAGCTAATGGTAGAAACTGGAGAATTCACAGAAGTAAGACGTAGACCAAATAACAGTAGAAGTAAGGTTTTACGAATAACGTCAAAATAGAGGTTCGAGGAGGAATAGGTTTCAGAATAATGATCAAAGATTCAGCAACAGGGGTTACTCATTTCGAAATATGAGCGAAATGATAATTTTAATAGAGGACCGTAGAAATGATAAGGGTTCGGTGAAAGAATTTCAATAGAGGCGATAGGACGCAAGGGGACGATTAAATAATGTGTAAAGGTTAATGATCAGCCTCAAGAGGGTGTCGACAAGAGACAATTAGACTCTCCGATATGTATATCACCCGTAGAACTTCCACGTTCTATTTTATTAAATAACACATTTTTTGAAAGCGCTATGGGACACCGAACCGGTGATATTTTATATCGGAAAATTATATATAGAAAAAATATTTTTCTATAAGCAAATTAAAAAATCGCGAGCCCAGGTAATAACAGCACAAGGTGCGAAATGCCAAGCTATGGGGATCTGAGATTGAATGTTCGCATCAGACAATTTGAAGAAATTGGTCATTTCATGTGTTGAAGATTTAGAATACTCATGTATTCTAGGTATCGATTTCATAAGGGCGTCAAAATCGTATTAGATTTTGATCGAAATCGTTGAAAATTCAAAAATTCACTGGTTGAAGATAATAAGGTAAATAAAGAGAGAATTTACACGTTAATGGGTCGAAATTGGATTCGAAATATAAGTTAAATATGGTGGCTAATGTTTTTCCAGAAAAACATATTAAAGTATAATTGGTGATAAAATTATTGTGCCATGTCAGGGATTTGGTACTTTACTTCGCGAGAACAATTAATAACTGAACAGAGAAAAATGACCAAATTAGGTCATATCTATAGATATTTAAGAAAACCCGGAAGATAACTCGGTTAATGCAACGATATGTGAGAATTGGTCCCACGATTTCCGTTTAATTGAAGGATTATTATTTTATACTGTGCAGCGTCATTAGGTGAAATGCGTGTATACATTCTAAAATCTTTAAGGAATGAAATAATGAGAGAATTTCATGACAAACCCAATTGCCGCCGGACACTTAGGCAGATTTAAAACGTATCATAAAATTCGGGACCGTTTGTTATTTCCCGTACATGAAAATTCATTGATTAATATGTCTCTACATGCCATATGTGCCAAGTTAATAACTATAAAAAAAACGCGTTACCAGCTGGTCGATTAAATCAATTATATCGGGTATCCGAATGAGATAGTGACGTTAGATTTTTGGAAGGCCCATTATCCTATATCGAGAATAAGACGTAACCGCTATATTTTAGTAATAACTGATGCGTTTCAGCAAATGGGCTGAAATTATACCTCTTAAAAGGCCTTACTCATCTCGTATAATAGCGGATATTTTTTTTTTGATAACTTTATATCGCGTTATGGGCTCAATAAAATTAATAGAGTGATAATGGTCCCCAATTTATATCCAGTTTTTTGAGCACTTAAGTGAAGATTAGGCATAAGGCATGTAGAGACTGTTGCATATCGACCACAAGCAAATCAGCTGAAAGGTTAATCGAGATATAGTGCAAGTATTGATTTGCAAATTATAATCAGCTGATCAACGTGCAGGATCCAATTCTTACGTAGAGTTTGCTTACGCTATTCATTACGGCGGTGAATGAAACAACAGAAAAACACCGGCTGGAATTATTTTTAGGTCGAAAATTGATTACACCATTCGAAACTGTGAGTTATGATATCGGAAAGTTCAAATTCAAAATTCAAAATATAAGAAAAACTTTTAAAGAAGCTAGACTAAGTACGAAAGACAAACAGGAAAGGTGGGAAAAATATTATAACCAGGCGTAGAAAAGAACTTATAAAAATAAGGTAAATGATTGGGTCTTATTACTTACACCCTGTAAGTTCAGCAGCTAACAGAAGTATGTGCTAAATTTAAACAAAATTTGAGGGACCTTATAGAGTCTTAGAAGTTAAAAGTATAATAATATTGTAATATGGAAATCAGGAAAAAGATTAACAGTTAACACGTAGATCAAATAAGAATATATCGTCATAGAAATGTGACGGGTCGAAGATCAGAACAGGTATCCCAAATAGTATAAGATCAAGTCAGGAAACTAGTACTTCGGAAAAATTACATCAAAAGAAGATTAAATGAGGTCACAATATGGGAAGAAAATCTGCGGTGAAACGTAAGTTAAGGAGGCAAAGGGATTGGTAACCAATCAAATCTAAAATACAGAGAGGACCCATAAAAACAAATCACTGGTCAGCAGATCACACTACCTATGGACGTTCATTTGGGAGATAGTAAAACAAAGGTTTAGATAGGGAGTGATAAAAGATCAGGTGTGTCCGGGGGCAAGTGGACCACAAAAGGAGAGTAGCAAAGAAAGGGAACAAATAATATTAATAAAGACAAATGTCATCCCGGTACTATTTCTAGAAGCAGGAAAAAGAACAAAGAGAATGCACAGAAGTTCAAGTGAAACAAGATACAACAAGGCCGACGGAGAACAGAAGAACCCCGACCAGCCAAAGGGAAACAATATAGGGAAGTCAAGGAAAGAAAGGGACATTGAGATTACAAGCCACAACAAGAAATTCCGAAGTACACAATAGCGAGGAAAGAAGAGGTGGTAACACCTCATCGTTGGACGTGATGGTGGGAAAACATATAAAAATCAGGTTGTATTGTTTCATTTTTTTATGATCTTCCAACAAAGTGGTGGTCGGAAAATTATTGCAAGAAGGAAGTCTCGAGGCGATGCTTAAAAGTTATAAGCCAAGTCAAACTACTACAATGAGTGTTTATTTAATTTTGGAACTTTTGACTTGTTAAAAATTTTTTCTGAAAGAAAACATTTGTAATCACACATTTGTTTGCTTCGATGTATGACTTCGTGGGAGGATACCTTGAAATTCCTTTGGTTATTGTTATAATAGTTTATTGAAAATGTTTGCTTAATTGTATAATATGTGTATATATATATGTTGTTGTATTGTTACGTATTATAGGGCCATACAATAGATTTCAGGGGAAACGCACTTGGCGTAGTCGGGGCACTAACAATAATAATAACTTGGCGCTGCGCGGCTCATTTGGGAGGTTTTTGGAACCAGATATATGTGGGAATGGAGATGAAAAGAAAATTTATGGTGATATATAAATAATATATAATAATAATTGTGAAATTGATTGATATTATGGAAATAGGGAGCTTTCAAAGTTTTCATTTCAGGAAGATTTGACTGAAATCCTGCAAATTATATGAAATTTATAAGCTTCAACAAGAAGGCGAAGTTCCAGCTCCATATGCAGTGTTAGATTCAGGGCTGGTCTGCGCACCCAGAATATTATTGTTTTTAGAAATTTAAGTGTACTTATATAAATATTTTAAGAAATTGAATGTTAAAAAGTGAGAGTGGGCATAAATTAAACAGTAGTATTAATATTTGGCCTAGTTATGGGTATTGTCCCCGGTTTAAATTTAAATTGACTAATTCTAAGATGGTAATGAAAATTAAGTCAAGGATAAATAGGAAGTGATATAAAAAGTTAAAATTGGAATTAAAATTGCAATGAAAATTAAAAGTCAAGATAAATATTGGAAATTATAAAAGTTAAAATGAGGATTTAAGATTAAAATTTAAATAAAACAAAAGCGAAGAAATTTGAAATATAGAGATTTAGACACATGTTGTGGGCATTGAGGGCCTTAAGTAAATCACATTTTTTATAATGGCCTAACGGAGGTTGGCGTCGCGTCCTTCCCGCTAACATAACTCCTATATGTTCTTTGACGGCCACGATTAATAGCAAACTTTTCAACCCAATACCAAGAAGATAAACAACATATATGGCAAATGAGATATACTATAAAAGGATAAGAAGCTTTGATGATAAGATATAGCGCGGCAAGCTTAGAACAGTTTAGTGTGGAATCAATTCTACAGTCGTTAGTGCGGCAAGGATTTAAAGATAACAGATGTGGAATCTTGCAGATCCAAGAGGTTAACCCGTCCGCGATAGTTTTGGAAAGAATAAGTCTATAGATAAAGAAGTTGGAATCATCAAGCGCTTGTGAAATAAATTTATAGATAATGAATTTCTTTGGTAAGGAGGAGATCTCTAGTGTATTTGATATAAAAGTAATTAGATGAATCATCATTATTAACCTCAATTAAGATAAGGATCCTAGTTGCGTGATCTGACTTAATACACACGGTTTGGTAGATTGTTGACTCTCACTTTTTGAAATATAGTTGTCAAATTAGAATTAAGAAGTAATATAGTTATTCTTAATAAAAGTTGTATTAAGAACTACTATGTCTCATCATTTTGATAAATCCACACACCTCTAGCTTACGCTTGGAACCGGCATACGACATGGTCATCTGGGATGGCTATGTAATAAAGTAGTCTTGTATTATTCTGTTGTGTGGCTTTTCTGGTGATTGGAACCACCCGTTACTGTTTTTTTTTTGCTTAATTTAAGTGGGTTTTCTTGGGACAAAGTGTGTTTGCTAACTCCCCTCACGGATCTATAAGTATGTATCAAAAACTTACCGTCTTCTGCTTTTTTTAAAAGTAGGCTGCCTACCTTCGAACCCATTTTTTTTATAAAAACAAATTTTTGAAACAAATTGAGTGTTTTTAGGAAGAAAAAATAAAAAAAAATATGTAAATACATAAATTTTTAAATAAATATTATTGCACAGAAAAATTGGTTGTTTAAAAGGGAAATTTTGCAAATTTTTTTACTAAAACATAACACTGTTTAAAATTTCTAACACAATTATCATAATTTTCTTCTTTATACACAACATATATATTGCAGTTGCTCTTCAAAAGGAACTAAAATCTAAGAGAAATTATTAAAATACAAAAAAATTACTAGCAATTATAAATAATAGTATGAAAATTTTGATATTTTTTTAAAGTTTTTTCTTTATAAAAACTACCCTAAATGAAAATATTTAACACAACAAAACTTATCGTCCACTTTATGAAAATAGTATAGTAAACATTCCCACAAAATTTCAAAAAGTTATCTGGTTTTCAGTTCTTGAGATATCATGTAAAGAATGGTATCCTGTGGTAAAAATTTCTTTCGAAAACATAATTTGGAGGAAAAATTTCATTTAAAGAGTTTTATCTTCCGTTTTGCATAGAGTGATGTTTTAAAATCACTATAACTTTACTATTGTAGTAAAAGAAAAGAAAAACTATTTTTGGAAAAGAAAAAATGTTCAAACTATAAGATTTTTTAAAATAAAAGAAAAATGCCTCATGTAGACTAGCTTGACATTTTCAAGGTAGGCAGTTACGCAGCCAAATGTTTTTGCTATTTTCGTAACTGTTGTTTTCTCACTACCTTCAAATCGGAGGAGTATGAATATAAGCCAGTATAAGAAATTTCTTAAAAAAATTTCAGCTTCGATAATACATTTGAATTCATATTTTACGAGAACGCTAATTCCATAACAATGAAGTCGCTAAAAGAATTTTTAGTGCAAGTTGCTTCATTGAAATCTCATTTAAAAATGTTGTTGAAAACATTGTGGTTTTGTTTATAAGGTGATTTATTCATTATTAATTAACAATCCCTTAGAAAAGAACACCAAAGAATTAGCGGCGAACCTCTAAATCTTAAAGCCCTACTGAAGGGGACAGGACAGAGCTTACTTGCGCTGTGGCAACCTTCACTCTAAACTTCCATATTATGTTAAAGTGCAAACCTGGTACCTTGACAGATTTAACACATCAGTTATAAGTGAAAATAAAGAAAAATGGAGTCTAGACCTAATCATTAAGTTTTAAATAAACAAAATAATCAAATACCTTTCAATGCTTATAATTCATTAATTACTTGTTATTCCCTTAAGACAAGAATTTACAATCTTTAAAATAGTTGAAGTGTTAGTTAATGAAATTTATTTTCCTTAAAATTGTCCGTTTCGCTGAAATTTTTTCAAAATGATTCGTGGAACAAGGGGATTCTCTAAATGCTTAAATTAATGCCAGAAGTCATTAAATGTAGTTTTAAGAGGATCAAAGCAAATTTATTCAAACGAGTTAATTGGTTTCTTAATGAGTCAATGGTTTTAATTATTTTTGAGAAAGAAAAGGAGATTAGCGTGTGACATTCACTGATGAAATTAAATATCGAGTAAATTAACCAAAAAATACATTTCAAAAGTAAATCTTAGTTACGATAGTAATTTGATTTCCTTTAACTACTTAAGCACTGAAGGGAATGATTGGAACTTAAAAAAACAGAGTAATGTTTGAAGTCAGGCGATTTTATCTTGAATTTCTTCTTTCTTTTTAGAACCATTATATATAAAGATGAATCCTTTTTTTTTCCAAAACTAAAATATTTTATTATTTCTCATTAAAATTACCCAGTGTCAATAAGGAGTCCCAGGGTTGTTAATTTTGTTTCGAGGGGTGAAATTATGAACAATTTTCAAACAGGTAGAATTCTTTTAAATTTAAACTAAATAATTCGAACTTTTACACATTTTTTAAAAGAATATGGTTTCAAAATACAAAAAGTTTAAAATAAAAATTATTTTTAAAAAATTTTATCAGATGAAAATAAAAATAATTTTTTTAATAAATATTATAAATTTTTATTTTACGAGCTATTTTAAAAATAGACCTTTTGTTAAAAACTTTATAGGTAATATGTTATACTTTAAAAATACTAATTTAATAATAGTTTTCTTTTGTATTTCAAAATATTTCAAAAATATTGAAATTTAAAAAAAAAATTCAAAAGATTTTTTTTTTTTTTTAAAAAATTTAGTTTATTATCCTATCTATATAAAAATACTACAGTGTAATAAAATGTGTGTGTATTTAACTTTATCAATCAACTTATTACTAGTACTTAAGTCTACTATTTTAGAAAATAGCATGCGCAACGTAAAACTTAATTAATATTTTTTTAGAAAAGTTTCTTAAATTTTATATGCTTAAAATTTTTTAAAAATTTGATTATATTTTAAAAAATTTTTCCTTTTTTATTATTCCTCTATAAAAAATGTGTAAAAGATTCAAATTTTTAATTTAATTTTAAAGATTATATATATTTGAATATTGTTTATTTTCAGCCCCCTAAGAAAGAAAACCCCCGAGACCCCTTATAAAAAAAAAAAAAAAAAAAAAAATAAAAAAAGGTTTCAGTTAAATAAAGGTTTACTTATAATTCTCCTGGGAAAATGCTACAGCAAAAAATTAATAAGACGAAAGAAAACAGCAAAAAAAACTATTGAAAAAAAACAGAAATATTTTAATTTCATATTTTACAAATGCTTTTTTGTCAAACCTTTGGTTAAGGCAACATCTATACCAGGGATGGCGAACCGGGCACGCATCTATTTATGGACGCAACACTACTTTTGGCACGCAGTGATTAAAAAAATTTCATTTTTTTTTGAAAATTTCAAAAATTCACAAAAAATATTACGAATAAACCGGGGATCGGGGAGACACTCATTTATTATTTCTTGCCTTGTTTTGCTAGGAACAATTGCTAAAGATGTAAAAATTTGTTACCCTAGCACAGTCAACTTCATTGACACAACTGTATTTTAAAGTTTATCTGTGTTATATTTACGATTTTTAACTGCTGTTTAACATGGCTAGTTCTGCAAAAGAACAAAAAGTGCAAGTTAGTAAGTATAACAGAGAATTTCAAGTATGGTGGACACAGAAACATGGCATTATTAGTAAAGGCGACAAAGTAGTATGTGTTTTATATTCTGGAAAAGTGGTATGCAGAACATTGTCTATAAAACAGTATTTTGAAACAAATCACTAACTCTCTTGTCAAAAACGTCAACCACTGCAAAAGTAATTAGTCACTAAGAAACCGTTTGGCAGATGGCTCAAATTCAGCATGAGTATTCTCTCAACAAAATGCAACACCTTATAATTCTAATATAAGTTATTTGTCGTTCTATCTGCAACAATAGAAGTCACACTAATGTTACTTTAATTTGAATTACACGAATAACTAAAACATTTATAGCTATACAGTGCACAAAAAGTATTTTTTCGTAGTGTGACGGGCTCACGCTTCTTTTCATTAACATGTGCTTTGGGTTCTTTGGGCCAGAATTAATGGCAACTCTTTTCCAACCAAACCCAAGAAGTGAAGCGTGAAGGAAAAATTCAAATTAGGAAGCTTTTAAATATCAGAAGTTAGAGTAAGCGGTGTGGCAATTTGGGAATGTTATGATAGTTCGTGATTAATGTGAAGAGTTTTTGAAAGGCAAGTGACAGCCATCCGAGTTATCCGTGTCAGAAGCCCTTAGGTCAAGGTGAATCCATTGCACTCCAGTGAACCGCAACTTCTTCAACTAGGAAACAGATTGATCGCTACCATCGACGTTAAGGTAGAGAACATTTAATATTCGATCTGTGATAGTTTAATTGATTTTAAGGGAGTTAGTTATTGATAGTGGTCCGAGTTACGCTATTTTGATTAAATATATTGTTGTTTATCCACCTATTCTAATATATTATTATTATCTAATCTGTTAGGGTTTAAGTTTAAGATTTAATAAAGTCACATTAAGATCATGAGCCTTAGTTCTTCATTTATTCCTACACCTCTAGCTCACGCTGATAATCAAGGAGAAGGGCACCCAAGGTACCCTTACAGTAGTAAATAGAGTTTTGTGTGTTATTCGTATATATATATATATATATATATATATATATATATATATATATATTATATATATATATATTTTAATATTTTCCCAATATTCACAAGTCAAAATAATTTGACGGCACATTTATACGTCATTAGACACTTCTTTGGAAAAAATGGCATGTTGATCCATAAAGGTTCGCCACCCCTGACCTATACGATTGTCCAGTTTCTGCCACACTCTACTCAACAAGATACTATCAAAGTTATTGACAATACGTGTTATCATTTCTTACAGTTCTGCTACATCACACATCAAAAGGGATGTGAAAACTTGGTTTTATGTAAGAGATCCAGGTTTTGGTTAACATGGAAAGCGTAACGCGAGCTGTCAATAGCGTTGATAGTACCAATTGAGTATAATGTGGTAGAAACTGGACTATCGCATTGATGTATGCAGTGTAACCAATGTTTCGAAAAAATCGATGTGTAATCTATTTTTCTGTCAGGCATATAAAAAAGCTAGGAAATAGACAGAAAAAAGTTTTTATAAATTCAGTATTGATTAATTAAAATTGAGGAATAATCTTATTTATTCGTTCTAAAATTTGAAAATGAAATTTAAATATTTCTCAGAAAATACAATGGAAATAAGGTAATTATCTTGATATAGTAATTGTAACTTGGTAGGGGGTTTCCATGAAAACTTCATGGTACAATATACTACCGAACAAATATATTTTCAATGATGAAATACCCATTTTTACAAAGTTTGCGCTATTTAAGTTACCTACTCAATCTTTTGATCATTATTTGCTTGTCTGAAATATTATACAAAGGGATGAAGCATTCAGTAATTTATTAAATAATACAAAAAACGATACATTCAGCTATACATACAAAACATAACTGACATTTTGTATTGAAATAATTCGTTGTTTCTAGTGAGATAAAATTTGCAGAAGCTAATATAAACCTAATATCTATTAATTTTTTGCTATTTAAATTTTTATGTATTCTTTAAAAATTTTATAATTTTTTTTAAATTTTTTTTTACAACTTTAATTTGTAATGCCCTGGGAAAAAAATTTTAAAAATTACCCAATAACGGTAATTGAAACCCGTATTTTTGAAAATTAATAGCTACTTTTTTAAAAATTATATCAGAATTAAACGATATTTTTCACCAATCAAAATTTCCCCGTCACGGAACCCGCGGCCAAGATTTCCGTTCCCGCTTAAAAACCCCGAACCGGGAAAATCCTTCTTTTTGCCCTCGCCCCAAACCGGCGATTTTCATTTGTGCTTCGCGTCGCCCTTTGTGTTTCTATGTGTTGTTTTACTGATGCCATGATCAAAGGCCAGATCGAGGCCCCCAAAAACATCATAAAGGGGGCTAAATGACGCCTGTCGACCCTGCTTTCCACCAACAGGTGACTAGATTTGCTTTTTCCCCCCCTTTTAGGGAACTGGGGTGGTCAGGGCCCCCACCCCTACCCCCCCCTCCAACACTGAAAAGGACTTGGGCTCGACGGCTATTTAGAGTACCCCCCCTCCCCCAAAGCATTACATTTTCAAAAATCCATGTCTTCTCCGGGGTTCAAACCCAGCAGCTTTACTAACACATACCGTTGGACGTGTTTCTATGTAACATTAATGTTTACAAACCAGACAATGTACAAAAAACCAGATTACCATTCAACAAGACTGCCTCGTCAATACCATCCATTTTACATCAAACATCTAAAATATGGTCATCGTTTAATTTTACGGCATGATTATGTCAAAATATATATATATTTAAAATTAAAAAGGTTGGGGTAAAATATAAATATAAATAGCTAAATAATTTCAATTTAAATGTTTCTCTTGAAAATAATTTTTTTTATTATTTGGATTCATGGGAAAGGATTCAGAAGATAGTGTTTCATATATGTTAAAAGGAGCCCTACCTTCATTCGCCTGTTCTACTGTTTTAATCGATGGCGAAATAAAACCATTGGATGATTCTATTTTAAATGCCTTTGAAAAGCAGAAGAGTTCTTGTTTAAAGGAGATACAGTAATTGGTAATTATTTGTGTTCATTTAACCTCGTATTTTAATACATAATATAATTTATAAATGCCTCAAAAAAGGGTAAAGAAGGCGAGAAAAAGACTCTTTCACGCGTCGTATGGAAACAGTTTAAAAATGTCAAAGCCAAATGTAGAAGTTAAAGTAACAATCATGTAAATTAGTTTAAAAATAGTTTCTTAATCGACATGAGAATATTACGAAATTCGCAACACGAAATGGAATAAAAAGCAATAGTAGACGATTTGAAAGATATATTTTTAGAAACTTTGTAAGCGCGTAGAATAAATTTTTTTTATAAATTTGTCCAAGTATTGAAGGCATTTCTCCAAAATAAACACACTTTAAACATTATATTATACATCGCCTGACTATTTCCTCTCTTGGTGGATATATTATTGTAATTATTATTACAGGAATAATTGGTTTTGATAAATTACTTATACATGTTTTTATTCTGAAAATTTAGTTTTTAAATTAATGATTAAGTTTTATTTTTATAGCTTTTATGAAAGGAAAAAATGAAAACGAGAATTACTTTTATTATTATATATTTTTTACAATTAAAAATATTACATAACAAATAATTTAAAATATTATGTGCTTATTTTACTGTACACAAAAATAATTCTTAAAATGTCATGAGCACACAATATTACTTAATTTAAATGTATTGTAGATATTATATTTTGAACTCCAAAGATGAAGAAAGGCAAATTAAAAAATGAAATAAAACAAAAAAATGTACGGTTCCAAAAAGGGAAAAAAACAAACTTCTGATTAATATCTGTTTAATGTTTATATACTAGCAAATGTTCCTTATAATTTGAATGAAAGCAAAAGGTATTACATAACCTGCTTTAAAGGTACTTAGTGACACTGAGTGTTGAAGCTCAACATAAATATTTAATCAGTTTTCTATTCCACTTACAGAAAGATTTTCAAAAGCTTTTAGACCTCTATATATTCATGTACTGTTATTCCTAAGAATAATCACAATGTGAACATACAATTACAGTAGTAATATGTTTCTTTGGAATTAATTCAGTATTTTTTCCATATTAGTTGACATTATGATCTGCTCATGATATCGAAACTATTTTGATTTTTAAAAAATTTGAGGTCATGTTCATATAAAACATCCATTCACTGGGATTTTTATGTATGTCATTGTAGATTAACAAGTAGATGATGATTAATAATAACGTCAAAGCTCAAACAGATATTTCAGGCGAAGTTCAGGTCAGAGTCAAGTACAACACGACATCATTTCTGGCCGAATTTAATTATTGCCTACAATTGATCTTTTTACTTTGCTAGAAGATATATCAGTTATCTTGTGGCTTTTTACAACTCTTTCCAAAGTCTTTCCACTTATTTTTCAATGACTATTTGGACGTGAAGTTAAATTCTGGGTGATGCCAAACTCTTCGACTACATTCATCGCATACGTCCCTTCCCAAAGAAATTATTGAGCTATATAAAAATCCAGATATTTTTTCCCAGCCGTATAATATTTAAATCTCGCATGGACATGGAAATGAAATCGATTGATACCACTATTTTTATCCTCCATTTTAACGTAGGTGTTTCAAAAAGTAAGTAACAAAACTTGCCCGTATGAATAAAAATCCCCTGAAGATAATGAATACGATCACAGCATTGAAACAGTGCTTGCAGATGGAACTAATTCTTTATTAACAAGGTAAATCTTAGTCAGTTAAAAGATGGCTGCGTTGAAGGAAACATGGTCCGCTATTGAAATAAGAAGTTTGGTACGGTTTTTTGGATTTTAAAAAAGTCTTTAGCTGAAATTCATCGGCAACTGGTAGAACTCTAAGGTACAAGTGTTATGCCACGGAAACAAGTTTGATTTTGGTGCACGGAATTCGAAACATGTAGAACAGATGAAATGAAGAAAGAGTTTTTTCAGTGGGAGGTATTGGACCCCCATCCTTACAGTCAAGATCTCGCACCAACTGATTATCATCTCTCTGACCTTTAAGAAAACACTAGGGAGATCAGAATTTCAGAGCCGGAGTTGAGGTTCAGCGAGCCTTCTTGACGAGGTTGTACAATCTTGACACTAATTTGTACGATGCTGATTTCGAAGGTTTGAGCAAATGCTAATGTCCGATAAGTATGGTAACTTTATAAAGAAGTAATATGTGCCTTCTTGTATTTGTTTTTTATATTTTATTTACGAATAATCGTGCACTCTGAATGGGCTTGTTACATTACTTTTGAAACCCCTGCGTACATTTACTCATAATTTTTGCGTATATACTGCATCCGTTCCATGCTGTCTCACATAACATGTAAAACGCAATAGTTGACCCGTATATATTTTCAGATATAAAATACATGGATTTAGGTGTAGTCTTAAAACTCACGACTTTTTTCAATTCCTACATTTCGTTCACTTTATATATATATATATATATATATATATATATATATATATATATATATATATATATGTGTGTGTGTGTGTGTGTGTGTGTGTGTGTGTGTGTGTGTGTGTGTGTGTGTGTGTGTGTGTGTGTGTGTGTGTGTGTGTGTGTGTGTATGTGTGTATGTGTGTGTGTGTGTGTGTGTGTGTGTTAGCGTTGACCGGTGTTGATTTGTTGTCATATCTGGTTTAGTGAAAACATCTTCAGAATAACTTTTCATCTTTTTATTTTGAAGCACACATAGCGTAACTGGTCAATCACTTTTATATTTCACATCTATTTATTAAAAACATGAAAATAGACACATATAACAGAAGTGGCATCTTGATAAACACAACACAAAGACAAAGAGAGCTGCAGTTATTTACATTCTTACGTGGAAGTTTACATGCTGACGGCAAGCAGACAAAAAGGGCGATTACACAAGATTTTTGCTTTTATACAAGCAGTGCAAGCGCGTGACTATTACGTAATAGTAGTTCTGATTGGATAGAATGGGCGGGACAGGGATTTCGGACTAGCCGATTACGATTAAGATTACAGTGTTATTTTTTATACCAAAGAATTAAAGTCTGTTTAAATATTATTACAAAGATTTAATAAAAAGGATACTAGAGAAAATTATTATTATTATATATATATATCTTGTGTTCAAATTTTCTATCATTAATAAAATACTTTCTAAGCATCCATTCAAGTTCAAATAAATTTTTTTAAACTTGTAGTGGACGACGATGTTAATACAGTTTTTCCAAATATTAATTTATTAATTAAGTTTTATTTTTTAATTTTAAATTTATTCTGCGTTAGTTTTGTCGTAGTTACAACTAGTTGCAACAGATGGCGCCAGTATGTTTTTCTAACGAAGTAGAAATTGACGTTAAATTTTTTTACATATGTATTACTTGTGTAATTGCCATTTGAAATTCTTTTCATCTAATTTTTAAGTACAGGTCTGCTCCTAAAGCAGAGTGTTTACTTTTAATAAACATTTGAAGTTGATGGTTTTGAATGCTGTTTATTTAAACAAAATGAAATTTCTGTTTAGTTTTTTTTTGTTTGCGGTGTGTGGTATTTTGTGATATAAATGGATATTTATATTCAAACCATCATACACAGACCGCCTTTATAATTAACTTATTTAGATCTAACCTGAAATGTTTTTCTTATAAGTTAGATTGCATTTTTTGTTATCTTAAAATATTTAATGATTTTACATATTATGGATTTATTTCGTAAAGACTTTCATCCTTTACATGCAAAACACTCTTTCCATACTGTAATAGTTTTTTTTTAATGTAAGATATTTTGCAGTCGGGGTTTTCAAGTTTGAAAGGTTATACAGAACAAATAATGGAAAGAAACGCGTATGATGTAAAAGTTTTATCAATGAGAACGTTCTGCAATTTTTAAATTTTCTTTATAATCACTGACAACACTTTCTCTTTAATAATATAAACTGATGAAGTATGTTATAAACTTGTGGAATATATACATTAATTACATTTTAACTTGCAATTCTGCATAATAGCTAAGCATCTTAGTTTCCTAATTAACGCTTATCCAAGTCTTTAAGGCTGCTTATTTAAACAATGAGATTAATTCTACTGTGACATCTGTTTAATACCCTTGAAGGCAAATTTTGTACGACGTCTCACATTTCATTAATATCGGATTGCATAATCTTAATTAACAGATATGACTTGCTTCATAACTTAAGCAATCTTTCATATTACAGTATAAAACTCTAAAACAGGCAGTTAGAATAAACTTAGTAATGTAATAATCCAGCGTTCTTTTGCTCTATATGATTAAATAAATATTTATATATGTTACCTGTAATATGTGCTTCGGCAGATATTTATTTTAACATAATTTTTAGCAATATAATGCATGTAACGCGAGGTTGTTAAACTATTAATTTTCACTATAAGTATATTGTAAGATTAAAATGTATAACAGTGGCAATTCAAACTGTGTTCCACGGAACCCTGGGGTTCTACAAGGCTTACCAAGGGGTTCCAAGAGTCACAATAAAAAAATCGAAAATAAACTTATAAATATGTATGGAAACTTATTATTTCTATGGCGTTCTCTGTGAAATTTGTATACTTTCAAGTATTTAAAACTGATCCTATTCATCAAAACAGAAAATTTTATTTATATATATAATTTTATTTTTCTCGACACTTTTTACACTTTTATTATAATATAATTAAATAGTATTAAGGTATCCGACTATACGTTCGGAACCGTGATTTTAAAAAAGCGCATAAATGAATAATTTTCATGATATTTAGTGTCACTTAGATTAGAATAAATGTATGAAATTGTTTTGAGGACATTATGACAAAAAAAATTATTTAAATACAATATTTCGGTAAAAAATTAATTTAGAATAACCTTTTTTCAAAATGTTCTCTTTTTGTGAAAAATGCTTCTATTATTTTAATATTTTGCCTGTATATAGCTCATACCTCTGTACGGAAGCTGAACTATGATTTTTGAAAAATTCACATTATTTTCAGAGTTACAGCCCATTGAAATAATTATCGGCGTTTTTTTTTCTCAAAATTTCTTCCCACTGTTGTCGTAAAACATGGATAAACCCACTTCTAAGTTATATATTTCAAAAATTCTAGTTGAGCCTCTGTACAGAGGTCGAGGCTATATAAAGGAAAAATTATTATAATAGAAGCATTTTTCAACAAAAGGAGAATATTTTGAAAATGGAAATTTTTTTGTTCATTTTTTGTCAAAATATTGAACTTAAATAATTTTTTATTGTAATACTATTCTTAAAACAATTTTATATACATTTTCTAATCTAAGTGACACTTAATATCATAAGTATTATCCATTTACACGCTTTTTTTAAAATCATGGTTCCGAACGTAGTCGGATACCTTTAAAGCTTTTTCTTTATATATAAGCTTCCTACTAGATTGTGAATATTCTATTGCTTACTCTCTTGGGTTTCACGAGATAATTTTATACTCGTTCATTAACCCAATGTCTTGCATAACTAAGTAGTTTTCTAATGGAAAATGCATCATTTTGCAATTGTGGGAAAAAAACACCTATAAGAAAGGAGAGGAAACAGTTTATCAACAGATTCGATGTTGAAATCTAAATTTAAGCAAGAACAGTTCTAAATTTTAGGTTGCAAATTCTCTAATGAAAAATACACAGTATATTCCTCACACAGCTATAAACATTTTAATAGCATTCAGAAAGAACATTGTGTTTAAGTGAAATATATTGTCAACGTGAATGCCTACAAAAACAAAGTATAATTGAATGCAAAATATGAAATGCGACTGCAGATAATTTCAATAGACATAGACTTAGACAGTTTGTATGAAAAAAAGCACATATCCACTTACTAGATATAAGGCACGGTATAGGTGACACTTTGATCCCCCAAATTGTGATTATTAATGAGTAAATTATATCAAAAAATTAGATTAGAATTTTTTAATAATAAATCCAATGCTTTTTTAACTGCCTTTACTTAAATATTATTTTGAAACTTTTTCTTCTAAGTATGCGTGTGGAATGGGGTTCCACAGAAACTCCTTCAAGCTCTAGAACAGGGATGGCGAACCTTTTTGAGACGTGGATCAAATTTCGTTCATATTTTTTTAGTACTAGTGCGTGGGTCACTAATGCCCATTTGCACCAGAGTTAAGTTTAAAAATTTTTAACAGAGTATTTTTAAAACTAAACATCTCTTCAAAATTCAATTGGCTTAACGGGTAAAAAAGAGGGCAATGAAAGTCTCTTTCTATAAACATAATCTTACAAAAGTGTATTTTATCCGAAGAAAGTGCTTTAAATATAGTTATTTGCTTTGGATTTCGATTTTTTTCAACAAACAAAATGTGAGTAAAAGTGTACACTTTATTTGATATTTTGTAAACACTCTTTTGCTTTATTTCAAATCCTACATACTTTCATATACAATCGTTGTCATTTGTGTAACTTTGGAACTGTAATAATCAAACTGAAGGTTATAGACAGCACTTAAATTGCTTTTGTGTCAATGTGATGCTTGAAACAATTCAAATAGAATATAAATAATCCACACAAATTAGAAAATCTAAATAAACCCGCGCTTAAGCAAACAAGTGGTTTCCTAGTAATCGTGGGTTAGTTAAAAAGCTTGCGTGGGTCAGAGTCTGACCCACGGGTCATAGGTTCACCATCACTGCTCTAGGGGTTCCACGAATTGAAAAAGTTTGAAGACCACTGATGTATAATAAAGAATAAGAAACTTGTCAGTAAGCAAGAAAAAGCCTTGATTTTTTAAATCTATGTTAATCATTGATTAAAATGTAAAATTAATTTTAAAAAATGGCAGGAATTCCTGTGAATTTGCTTAAGAGGTCTCAGGGGTGTTAACTTTGTCTCTAGAGCTGAAAATATAAACAATTTTTTTAAATACATATAATTTTTTGAAATTAAAATGAAATAATTCGTATCTTTTACACATTATTTTTAAAGGAATGAGGCTTCAAAAATGTAAAATGTTTAAAAAATAATCATAATTTAATCATAAGCATATGAAAATAAGAAATTTATCTGTATGGAATATTAATTAAGTTTTACGTTGCGCATGATATTTTCTAAAATAGTAGCTCTAATTACCAGAAATAATTTGATTTATAAAGTTAAATGTATCCTTATTACTCTGTAGCTATTAACTAGTACACTAGGTTTAAAGTGTATGCTACATTTTATAACTCTATAAAGTTTTATACATCAAAGGCTACTATTTTAGAAAATAACATGCGCAACGTCAAAATTATTTAATATTTATTACAGAAATGTTTCTTATTTTCATATGCTTATAATTTTTAAAATTATGATTATTTTTTAAACATTTTGAACTTCTTTGAAACCTCATTCTTTTATACATAATGTATGAATGCTTTGAATCATTTAATTTTAATTTCAAAGAATTATATCTATTTGAAAATTGTTTACATTTTCAGCCCTCGAGACAAAATTAACACTCCTGAGACTTCTTAAGCTGTAGCGTAACTTACACTTCCTTGAACCTCACATTGCGGGGGGGGCAGGATTCTAGGGAGCCCAAAGCCTGATTGACGTGAAGTACTCAATCCTTTGTAAGATTCGGCTTGAGACCCAAAACCTGACTTTGCAAGGGGCCCTAATATTCTCCGTTGCACCACTGTGCTTAAGTATTATATTTTTCATGGTAATTTTTATTGTTGGGATAATTTTGTATATAGTACTAGAGTAGAGTTGTTAGATATGAAATTGTTTCCAAAATGTAATAATATAGTTAGCACAAAAAAATCCGATAACTTTTTAAAGAAAAAATGAATATAAATATACAAAACAATAATAAAGAGTTTTGCATTATTAATAATTTCAAAATTAGAATCTATTGGGTGTATCAGTTCAAACAGAATTATTTATTTGATTTAAGAATCATAAAAAAATATTTTTTAAAAAAAATTAACCTATTTAGTGCATTTATTTCATTTTATGAAAAAAATTACGATAACCTACAACTTTTTTTTTTATTTTTAATATGCCTCAGAAAATAGCTACAAATTATCTAACAGTCCCGTTTTTATCGATTAATATTATCATAATAATTGACTGAAATTATTAAATCGAGAAAAAAATTATTTTTATAATTTTATTTAACAATCCAATTAAATAATAATTTTTAACTATCTGATGTTTCAGATGGATTCTCATTAAAAGAATTCTATTTAAAATTAAACGTAGAAAATTCTTAACTTTGAAATCTATAATTTATTAACAAAATCCCAATATTTTAGTTTCTTTATCGATTACATTTAAAAAGTGATTAAAAGGCAAAATGGAATAAGTTTTAACAAATTTTAGAAAGTCATTCTAATATTTCATCCTGTTACCATTCATTCATGATACAATTGTTCCAAAATTTAAATTTTACTGTGTTTTGTGATTTTGTAAACTATATTTTTTGTCTCAAAAGTCTTTTTAACATTTAAAATAAGTTTTGAATTCATTTTGTTTGAAAGAAATTGAATGACCAGCACACCAGTGATTGAACATCAGTAAGTTGTAAGGGGTGTTGGAAAGCTAAAATCATATTTTTTTGACAATTTAAGATTTTTACATTTTCAAATTGTATAGATTTTAACCGCCTGATATAAATCAAAACATGTATCTTTTATTGTAAATTGAGCCTTTTGTTTATTTATTTCCTATCCGATTAGAAGTCTCAATGTATACATCAAAATCAACTTATCTCAAAATGTAAATTTTGATGTTCGATGTACCTTTTCTGAGAAACTACTGTTCACAGGTATGTCAATTTCTTATGATATATTTATAATGATGGCGAATATATACTAAATTGAGCTTTTTGTAAAAAACTGAAAAATTTATTTTTTACAAATTTTTGTGAAAAATGGGCTAAATTCATCAATGTTTGATAAAATATTTCATAAATTATTAAAAAATTCAAAATTAGCTAAAAACTCATTTCAGTACAATGAGGAAAATGTACTTTAATTCTATGAAAAATATCAAGTATGTACACTTAACAGATTTTGAGAAAAGGTACATCGAAAACAGCCAATTTAACACTATCAGTATATATAGAGAGAGGTTTCCAACTCCCCTTAACAGTTTTTCTAAGCATTTACTTAGCTACCGTTTAAATATAAGCATTTATTTTACAGAAGAAATGATTACGTGAAAATATGAATCTTAAAAGTCAATTTGAACATCGGAATGTTATATGTAATGTTTGAAAATAAACTACTTTTATTTAGGGTATTGTGAAATTCAAGTTCCGAAAAGTAACTTCCCACCAGGTTTCCAGTTTGAATCTAATAGTATTCCTGTGCAAGATCTACAATTTTTAGGATTGGTATCCGTTCATATTCCTGTTCGTCCGTCTGCTGTAGAAGCCGTAAGAAACTTTCGTAATGCTGGAATAAAGGTAAAATATTTTCTTTTAATCCGCTTTAAAAAAATGTATGCATGTAATGTGAATCTAGAAATTTACCAATTTCTAAATTCTTTAAATTTGAAATTCTCTGTTACATTTACTAGCTTACGCTTTTTATTATTTTGCTGAAACAGCCATGTTAAATAATACTTAAAAATCGTAAATATAACAAAAAAAAAACTTTGAAATACAGTTGTGTATTATTGTATACTATTGTGAAATTGACTATACTATGCGTAGACAAACTCTGCATCATGAGTAATTGTAATCCACGATGTAACTAAGACAACAACAAACGAGTGTTCTCCCCGTGGCACCGGGGTCGATCTCTCGCGTTTGTTCGTAATACTTCATAGTGAACTTTGTAAATTTAAATAAAATACAAATCATTTAGATCGTTGACGTGCCCAAATTATTGTGTCGCGTGCCATGAATGGCACGCATGTCAATGGTTCGTAATCCCTGTCCTAGAATAATGGGTACGGAAGGACAATAAAAGAGGGAACGGTCAGAGCAGCTGCCGCTGGAGCGTCAATATACTTTCATACACCCTAAGACGTGCTCTCTTCTTTTGGCTATAACTTTGAAAATATTAAAAGTTTTGGACTGAAAATGTTCACGTATATTTTTTAAATGTTTTTCTTCCGAAAATTAAACAAAAAAATTGAAAACAAAAAGGGATTGCAAAAATTCAGAAAAAAGTTCAATACCTTATTCGGTTTTTTTTGGAATCATAATACCGGGTTTTACCGGTTTTAATACCTTAAGTAGGAATTTTTAGAAAAGGAAAGGAAACACAAGTGTTTTTTTTGTTTTTTCCCAGTTTTATTTTAAAAAGTGAAAAATATCCCCAAAAATGTAACTTATAAATTAAAACCCAGTATATACAGAACCCAAAAAAGAAAAAGGGACATCTTATTTTTTTAAAACCCCCAAAAAAAGGGCAAAATATCACTATTCGGTTCAATTGCGGTTTTAATCATATAAATAATAAAACCCAAAACCCGGGGAAGTATTATCAACTAATTTATTTATGTTCTTTAAAATTATTCTCATTCATTATTATGGGTTATTATTTGAGAATATATATATATAATAAATCTAAAAGATATTTTGAACCCTAAAGTATGATACGCAAATACAGTGTGTATTGAAAACTCAGCAATTTAAAAAAAAATTCCAAAAATATTACCCTTTTCTTCACAAATAAAACCTTGTTTTTCATAGATACGAATATCAGACTCCCAACCCAAAATTGCAGTATCCCTGAACTGTAATAGAAATTTTTGGGCCCCCGCCTCCTTGGATATTTCACATGTTTTATCCTTTCCGATTGTACGATGCAGTTTTTATAATCCCCCAGCCCTAATTAATTAAACCCGTTAAAGTGACATAAAAAAAAAACTTTTAATTTTGCTATGTTGGGGGATCATTGAACTTATAGTGGGGACGTTTTAAAAAAATTAAAAAATTCTGGTGAATCCCAAAAAACCCGGGAATATTTAAACTTTGAATACCAGTATTAAAAATTTTCAAATAACTAAAAATCCGGTATTCGGTACCCAGGTATTGAAATCCTAGTCAACTAAATACTCCCTTAAATTGTTTAAAGAGCTGTTTTGAAAGCAATATAAAACCCCGCACTTTCAAAACTCCCCAGGGGAATAAAAATTAAATTTAAAAGGGTTTTTCCCCAAATTTACAAAAAAAGTTTCATCGAAAAAATGCTGCGAAAAGTTCGATATCATTAACTTTTTTTTTTTAAATTTCAGGTTGATTATAAAACTTTTAAATTGTTTTTCATTTTCATAACATTCAAATTACCCAAAATAAAATATTTTGATGTATTACTGCAATCAGAAAGACTTCCTCGCGATTTGTTTAAAATACACAAAACTTTTAAAACCCGTTTTTTTTTTTTAATTACAGAATAACAATTGCCGTAAAATTCGGCCTATAACGCGTACTTTTAACTCAAAACAAGTAATATAAAAAAAAATTAATTCAATTCCTACTTAGATCAACAAAGAAAATTTTTATTTTCGCTACTTTTTATCAAATAGTTACAATTAATATAAATATACATATAAATTAATTACATATGAAGAATCCCAACATTAAGTTTTTAGTTTTAGAAATTATCATTAAATTATCGTATTGTCATCAAAAACAATCGCGTAAAAAAAATTTCATTTAACGGGTTTTAAAAAGTGAAAAAAAAAAATTTTTTTAAAAATTTTTGACCCAAGTCCAAAAAATAAAACCCAAACTTGGCTTTTCTGTAATTTTTTTAAATAATTGGTTTTAGTCAATTAATTTTAATTAAATTATAATTAAATTATCTTTTTCCCCAAAACAATAGTGTATGAAAATTTCAAGCTCAAATGGGAAGCTTTAAAATGTGGGGAAAAAAATTTTTAAGTTTTGACAAAAGCCGCCAAAATGGCCCTTTAAATCGCAAAAAATGATGCCTTTTGATGAATAATCCCAATTCTTTAAATAATTATTTTTTAATCAATTTTTTTTTTATTTTATAATTAAAAGTCTGGATTGTCCCCCAAAAATTATCTTTATATAAAATTTCAGCTCAATTGGCGCTTTAAAATTATTTTATTAAACGTTTAAAAATTCACAAAATAAATAAATAAAATAAATATATAGAAAAATGTGAGTTAATAGTAAATTTTTGGAAAAAAAAGGGTAAAATTTTAAAGGGGGTGCCATTTGGGGTGGGGTTTAAAAAAAGGCTTTTTAAAAATAAAAAAAAAAACATGGGCAAAAAAAAAATTCTTCTTTTACACATACCGAAATACTTTTTTAAAAAAAGGGAAGGGGCTTTCCCTTTATAAACAAAAGGGGTTTTTTAGTTCCCAAAAAATACTCTTTTTTTTAAAACTTGGGGTCATACCCCGAATAAATGACTTCAAAATAATAGTATTAATGTTACGTTTCCGGTTTTTGTAAATTTTTATCTACAAATTTTTTTAATATTTATTTTTTTAAGGACTAAAAATTTTAATTTTTTTCCTTTTTTTTCCCTCTTTTTCTCCTCTTTTTTTTTCTTCTTTTTTTTACATCTTCGTAAATTATCATTCCCCTTCCTTTAGCTATGGGGCCCAAAATTTTAAGTTTCTAGCTCATCGAGAATTAGTTTAAAATCAATTTAAAAAAATTTCCCCCGGGCAGACATACAAAAAAGCGGGGTTAATAAAAAAAATGGCAAAAAAGGGGGGTTTGCGGGGGTTGTGCGTTATACCCCGGATATTACAGTAATATAAAAATATTTTATGTTCAATATTGAATCATTTATTTTACCAATGAGAAGGTTTATTTTCTATTTAAAATTATTAACACATTTTTTTGTATGAATAATTATTTTTAAAAATTTTTTATCATTGTGGAGAAGGCATAGCATCAAATACTTTTGCAAAAAGAATAAAAAGTAATCATTTATACAATTATTCAGTAAAATCAAAAATCAAATAAATCAAAATGATAAAATATTGTTGCTGACTTTTGATTATCTTTACACACTAAACTAATTTCCGTACGATTTCCTTTTAAAAAATTTCCCAAAATATGGGGTTTAAAATTTTTCCTTTATTTTTTAAAATAAAATTTTTTTTTATTTTAAAAAAATCATTTTATCTACAGGAATTTAATAAATTTCTTCAAAGTATTCAAAACAATTTAATATGAATCGAAAAAATTATAGTTTTAAAAAAAAAAAAAAAAAAGCTTTTATGGGAAAACCCAAATAAAAGTAAAAAAAAATTTCTTAATATAAGAATAAAAAAGATTGAGAAAATTAATGTCATTGTGTTGTAAAACGTGGGGTCTTTATATTACATTTTACACTAACTCAGCATTTCGGAAAAAAGAACTAGTAAAAAATTTTAACAATTATAGAGGCACCCCACGCTTTTACCCCAATGGCATTAATTTTCTCGTTAATCATTTTATTCTTATATTAAGTATTTTTTAAATTTAAATTCTAATTTTTTAAAAGCTGTTTTTAGTTTTTTTAAACTAAAAAATTTAAATTTTTTTTTTTTTAGTTCGATCTCAATAAAAACATTCATTTTGTTGTTGTTGTGTGTGTGTTTTTACTTATCCCCCCGATTGGAAAACCAGATCCAAAACCCCAAATTATCAAGGGAAAGGGCAAAGTCTGTGGTTAGCCCTAAAATTTGAAAAAATTAAGAACGGGGTTTAACTCGGTTTTTAATTTTCAAAAAGAACCCCGGATGGTCAGGGGCTCCCAACTCTCTTCCTCTTCCACCACTCACGGGGACTTGGGGTCGACGGCTATTTAAAGTACCCTGGGCCCCGGAAAGGGGCCCCATAAATTTACAAAAAATCCCTGCTTCTCCCGGGGTTCCCCCCAGGCCCAACAGCCGGGAGTCCTCGTTAACCCCCCACCGGATGGGCGCACAATGCGGCAATATTTAAATGCACATAAAAAACCCCAAATTTTGAATTATATTTTTAATAAAAACCCAAAAGGAAGTCACTAAATAATTACCCCAAACTTTCTTTTAATTTTAGTATTGATAAATCAGTTATTAAATACTTTTTCCCACTGATACATTTATAAGTATTTTAATCAGTGTGAATTTTGTATTTTATTTTTATCATGCCCGAATTATTTCGTTTTTCTTCCTTTTTGGTAAATAAATAATTTTTAAAATTTTTTGTTTTTGGGCTTATCAATATGCTCGTCCTCCCCACGGTTTTAGAAAGCGGGGTTAGATCATAATTTTTTTTCCATGCATGAGTCTTTTTATTTTTTTTTTACCCTTTCAGAAAAACTAACAATACTGTTTATATTATGGTAAAAAAATTTCTGTTAAAACGTTTTCGTTTTTATGGGGTTTTTAACCAATTTTTATTCCCAAATCTGGGAATGGAATAATTGGAAAATTTTTTCAATTGGAAATCTTGAAATGGTATTTTAAATTTTCAAAATTTTTTCGCGCTAAATCTGCAAAAAGATAAAATGAAATAGTCCCAAAAACTCGAAATCCCAAGTTCCTTATTTCAAAAGGATTCTGATCAAGACGGGAAAAAAAATTAGAAAAACATTGTTTTCATCGGTCCTTTACAAAAAATTTTCAAAATTTCGAAATTAAATCTGACCTTTTTAAAAATGGGGAAAAAACAGTACAAAAATTCCGGTTTCATACAAGTGGGGAAAATTCAAAAAACGTGTTAAAAACTATTTAATGGTCATTTATAGATATTTTCTATCTTTAAAAAACCCGGAGTGACTTTTCGTTAAAAGTATCTTACCAACGAAATAAAAAAATTTTCAGGATTCTTTTTTTAAATAAGCTGAAAAACATTCTCTCTCACCATTTGTGTCACATATTATTCATAGAAGTAATTAAAGCTTTAAAAAACATTTGGAAGAAATGATATTTTATCACAAGTACTCTTAAGTACTTTTGCTTTGTTATATTATTATTTATTTTAAATTACATACATGATTTATAATTAACATTTATTTAGAAAAGAATACATAAAGAAAAAAAAAAAAAAAAGAGGGAAAAAAAATCATGGCACATAAAGAAAATTGCTGTCTCAATTGCGCTTATTAAATAAATGTTATCTATCCATTAATAATTTTATCGCAAACCTCTAATTTAGAGTTGATTTTATGCCTGAGCTTTTAAAAAAAAGATATTGTGTTTTATGACGTAACATGAATATTTTATCTGTCAACCAATAATCGTGTACGTTACTTATACTGTTGTGAAATTGGATGCACTTAATTTTTTTCTGTAAGTGACTGAAGATGTTATTGCAAAAATTTTTATTATTAAATAGATATCAACATTTAAATGTTTTTTTTATAATTATTTTTGGATTGTTCGACCAGTTTATTGGATCTCTTTTGTTACACAAATATTAGATACGAATATGTAAGGGGAGTAGGAAACATCTATACCGATGTTAAATTGGCTGTTTTCGATGTACCTTTTCACAAAATCTGTTATATGTATGTGATGTTGTGATATCGATATAAACCAGTAATAGCCCCCACGAGATGACGATCGTTTTGGTGTGATGGCTAAGATACTTGTTTTCGAACAGAAGGTAATCAGACCGAATCTTCTTTCATTGGTAACCCTGGTCATACAATGAGAACCGCAGCTAGTCGCGGCGCCCTTTATCCACTGCAAAAGGAACCAAAGCCATCAGACACATGACGCAATTAAGCCGTCACACACGGCGACGCAACCACCAAGATACCATATTCGTGGCGAGCGTATGAGCAGTTGCGTCACTTTGAGTGCGATGAGTTTGTGGGTTACATAATTCATGCATTAAATGTACACTCATGGACAAAAAAAATAAGCGCACCAAGAAGGACTCATCAAAATGAAAAGAAATTTTACATACGTAATGACTGCTTTAAAGTAAGTAAATGGTTAGAAAATATAAAAAAAAAAAAAAAAGATAATTTATTTCAGAGAAAAGGCAAAAGAACGGAGGGTTTAATACCCTGTTGTGAACCCCCTCTATAGCGTGAATGCACGATGCGATACGATCGGGCATTGGGGCATAGAAGTTCTGCAGGATGTCTTGAGACATTTCGTTCCATATTTGTTGTAACCTTGCCTCTAGTTCGTTCAAACTCGTGGGATGCCAAACTCGCCGTCCCAAATGATCTCAGATATGCTCGATTGGGGATAAACCTGGAGATCGGATAGGCCAAGGAAGGGTAGCAACATTGCAGAAACAGTCTTGTGACACCCTTGCCATGTGAGTTTGAGCCTTGTCTTGTTGAAAAATGGCTCCTGGGAGCCGTTGCATGAGTGGCAACAAATGTGGTTGCAAGATGTCATGGACATACCCCTGGTCTGTCATGGTGGCACAGATCAATACTACTGGTGACCATGTATTGTACGCAACGGCACCCCATACCATCACATCAGCTGTGGGAGCGGTGTGTCGCTGTACAGCAAAGGCAGGATTGAGGCCTTCACCACGGGATCTCCACACACGAATACGATTGTCATCGCTGCTGAGATTGAATCTGGATTCATGGCTAAAGATGACCTTTTTCCATTCCGTTGCAGTCCAGTTTCCTCGCGCGCGACACCACTCCAAACGGATGCGTCGATGGGTGGGCGTCAAGGGCAGCACACGTAATGGGCGCCGCGATCCCAAATGTCCTTCAGCCAGGCGCCTTCGTATGGTTCGAGAAGACACAAGGGCCCCTAGTGAGATGAAGCAGTTGTCTGTACACGAGCATTTCTTACGATGGGGCGGTCTTCTCAATGACTGGTCTGTCGAGTTAGTCCTGAACCTGGTCTTCCTGTAAATGACATCTCTCGGATCCACTAGTCCCAACACCTCCTCACAAAACAATCAGAGAGGCCTTATTGGTGAGCTACTTGCCTAGCTGACCTACCAACTTTCATCCTGCCGATGATTTTCCCTTTCTCAAACTGCGACAGCTGCCCATATTGTCTTCGAAAAGGTATGTATACCTCAGCTCTTTCTTTGTAAACGATTCAGCACATTCAAACAAGCTTTGGTTACTGTTTTATACTCCACAGAGAACGACGTTAAACGCCCTCTACCGGCTATACGTAATGAGCAATCACGCTGCATTTATAATTATTTGCATATCGCCCCGACATGTACCTTCATGCCAAGTTTCGTTACGATCCCGCAATTATTGCTTGGTGCGCTAATTTGTTTGTCCATGAGTGTATTTCAAATTAACCTCTTGGGTTGCTACATCCTTCCTACAAAGATTCGGCTACTATCGGAGACTACACTACAATGCCTCCATTAAGATGGCACGTAGGGGATCCATCGCATTTTGTGTGATGTGTTTTCTGGACTGAAGTACGATGCTTTTTCTGATTTCTTTTTTCTCGATCTTGGAATTTACTCAAAATTTATTTCAGTACCGCTGTTAAAAATCTTCTGTTACTTTGTCAAAAAGGAGAATTACAAGAACATCCACTTATTTTCCAATCAGTGGTCTTCCAGCGACAGACCACGCATCCACGCATATGTATTAAAACACATCAAGTATGTTGCTTTCCCTGAAAAGATACATTTTATGTGGGAAGAGGAATTTTACAGGGAAAGTTCTCTTCCCAGCAGCAAACTTGATGAATAATTACAGTAACTTGGAAGATGTGAGAAAGGTTACTAGATTGGTGACTTTATTGCCCTCGGTGACATATTTGGCGACAAATTATATTGCCAGGGAGCCTTCGAGAAATCTGTGGAATCCCTGAATCGGCTCTTCCGGAAATTTCGATGGAGCTATATAAAGGTCAGTGATGTTCAGAAATGAGTCAGTCGAGATTTAGAATCTACAATACAGGTGCGTTGTTTTCGATAAGACAGTGAGACTTTTTATTTCTGATTTCTTGTTAATGGAACTGTTCCAGAGAACCATTTGCGAAACGCAGAAGAGCTTGTTTATAACGAGTGCGTTTTCCATTACTGTAAATATTCTGATATAATATTTCTTTGTGTACATACGTCGATTTGTGTTCGTGTAGTCATTTCTCTTCCTCTTCCTCATTAGTAAATTTGTTATTATTCCATTAATTGGAGTCGCCGGCTGCTTTTCCTCTCTCAAATTTGCAACAATATTAGGATCGTCAACATATATATTGTTACGTAGATCGGAGTACGAGGGTTTTATGCTATTTACCTGAAAGAGCAAGATAGTTCTTCAGGAGTCATGAAAATTTATTGTAAAAAAAATTCTAGAAATAAGAAATACAGCACTAAAATTCGCTGAATAAATCCCAGTAGATTTTCCCATCTTCCTCAGCACTCAGACGCACTTTCTCGATCTATTCAACAACCAAAGTAATAATTAATTGCTAGTAGACTTTTCAAGGGTTGAAACAATACTAACTTATCTTCAGCAAGCGTCTCCTACTTATAGTCTGAACTGATCTTTTGAGAAAGATCAGCAACGTCATATATCGTGATATTAATAGAATTTTCCAGTAATTTCCAAAAGCATCCATATGGTCGCCAACTCACCTAAAATGGTCGTCAACATAGTCACCAAGTCACCAACATTTTCGTCAAAAATTATGCCCGCTTGGCTCTATCGCCAACATTTCGCCAAGTTTCCATTGAATCACCATTATAACGTAAGGAACGACGTTGCTTGCAAATATAACACAATAAAATAAATACAACAGAAAGTAATATTAACTTATTAGACATCCAGATATAAATTATTTGCACTATTTGAAGCGTTCATTAAACAAAATTCGTAAAAATATATTAACACGCTCCATTGTAGCTTTATTCGTTTGCGAAAGAAAAATTACGGTCTGATATTTACTGAAAACCAATCGCATTGAAATTTTTTTTAATGTGTAGATATTTGATTTATTGTAAGGTATAAGGCATATAGACGAACAATTAAACCCTGAAAGAAAGCATAAGTTAATGAAGTACTAATAATTCACAGAAAACACAAAAGTTACGCACGCTCAATTACCAAATCCCGTTACAAAATATATGACTCTTCGTATTATACGATGGAAGGATCAATATAGATAATTTCTTATATTGAAGGAAACAAAAGTTAACTTTTCAGAATCTCCTCACAAGGGTTACACTCTGCGATATAAGGCCCATTATTGCATTTGTTGTGAAAAAATGAAACTTTTGAAACATTTATTGGATGCGACAGCTACGGATGAAGAAAGTTTAAGTGACAATGACAGGGAAAAAACGACGAACAATATAAAAGCGAATGGAAAAAAAGGAAGAGAGAAGATGAATCTATAAAGAGAGATGATATTGATCCACATGAAAATGCTTACTGCATCGAAAGATATAAGAAAACTATACGAAATAAATAGAAAATTTTCCTTTGAGAATTTCTGTAAAACTTATTATTAAACTTATCGTTACATTTTCTGAGAACACGTGTTATTTTAAACATTAATAAATTTAGAAATCGAAATTTCCTCTTATTTCACCAATTGATTAGAATTTCATTAATTACCAAATTTCATATCTGTTATACATAAAATGGATATGAAAAAATCGTTTTCTTGAAAGCTTCCGAAAATATAATGAAGATGTAAGGAAATTTTTTCTAACATTCATATTTTGTGGTGGTCACAAATTACATCATAAGTATTTTTAGCAAAAAGAGATATATGAATTGAAATATTGTACAGAACTATATTGTTACGAATTTTGTGTAAAATAGTATAAATAATTTATATTTGGATGTGTAATACGTTTATATTACTCTGCGTTGTATTTATTTTAAGTTAAAAATTGTAATATTTGCTAGCAACTCAATGGAAACTTAGTGAAATCTTGGAGATAGAACCTAGTTGGCTTCATTTTTGGTGAGTTTGTGATCCTATGGATTCTTCTGAAAATTAGTGGATAAATCTACTAAAATCAAGATCTATGACGCAAGCGGAGTTTTCTAAAAAGAACCGCAAACTTATAAATAGAGTGTAGCTCACCGAAACTGAGTTAGTACTGTTTTGACTAGCGATTAGTAGACTTGCCTTGATTTGAAGATTCGACTAGCTATTAGCTGGGCTGTTGAGTAGCACGAGCAGTACTAGTGAATAATCTCTAGCATACTTGTATTTTAGACACTAATAGATGTGTCTGAGCGCTGTTGAAGGTGTGAAGACCTTTTGGTAATGTTTGCTAAATATTGCTGTTGAATCCTGTATTTCATGGGTTGTTTTTCGACAATAAATTTCCATCGCTCTTGAAGAACTGTCTTTTTCTTTGCGACCGATTTGCATAAAATCCTAGAGCCTCTATTTACGTAACAAAATATTCAAAATGTTTCTGCTTTCTTCTACATTTGTTTTCCCCTTTGTTTTATACTTCCGTATAAAAACTTAAATAGTAAAAATAACTATTGTAGAGATATATATAGCCTGTGATGTACCAATTATAATCACCAAAAGAGCTTAAGTAGCTGAATAGTGTGACGTTAATATTATCTGTACCCATTATAATATACCTAACTATATCCTTGATAAAACTAAGAAAAATGCGTGAAAAATTAACATTAAATTGCAGTAGAATAAATTCACCAAATAGTAAAACAAATATTCAAATATACAGATCTTTTATGCATGTACTGCTTCAAAGTTCTGTCATAACAACTTGCAAATTATATCAAAAGAAGAGTTTAGGAATTACCATTTATAGGCATAAATAAATATTCTGAGAGAAAAAGTTATTGTATTTATTATTGTGTCGAAGAAAACAGTTTTTGTTGTGTGCGTGTGTGTCAAATTCTCATTCTATATCAATTATTATTTATTATTATTATTATTATAGTGTGTTGTAAAGTTTTCTTAGTGGGAGGTTTCTAAATAATCTTTAAATTATCATTCTGAAAATGATTGATATCAGAATCCTAAAGTAAAAAAATAAAAAATTTTAAATGAGTCAGACTGAAGCAGAATGTACTTTGTTTAATATTGTTTGCAATAAATTAATTCGAATGAAATTTGTTAAACTCCCAAATTATTAAATTTATAAACATCTGTCTTTTAATAACTAATAGGAGAAGGTGTTTTTTTCTTATAAAAATACAATAAAAAATAGGGGAAAATTTTAAAATAGCAAGCTTTATTTTTATGAATCAAATCTAATAAAAGTTTTTATAGCTATTTAATAGCACATCTGTATTCTCAATGAAATATAAATCGTAAGTATGAAAATGCATTTGAAATAATTTTGTGTAATAACAGCATATGTATACGTTTGAAACTCATTATGACTTTTTTTAGAAAATTTAACTAAATTGTTTATATTTTACGACTTGAATATTTGTTTCCTCCTCGCTATCAGAAATGACAATTTAAATAACATTTCATTATTTCTGCCCTTATTACATTTCTGCGAAAGGTAGATCGTTATTTAACTAGCTCTAAGTATATTTATTTGTCAAATATCATCTCGTTAATTACATTTCAATCTGTGTGTAGGATAGATTAATTTGATTAATTTACTGTTGCGTCACAAATTCGTTGTCAATATATAAGTCGTATTTACTCAATTCATCACGTTGATATGGGTAGCTTATTGCATATAGTCCTTCATGTATTGGACAACTAATTTCTATTGCATGAAAATTATAAAGCAAGTACATAGTATTAATAAAACTTTAATTAGCATTCCTTTCACACCTGTTTGATTAAAAGTTTTCTTTACAGATTGGTTCAAAAATAATGTGACAAATTTGTGTGTGCAAAAAATGGGCAATGCGTTTTCCTTTAGCATTGTAAATTTTACGTAAACCTTTAGAGGATAAGCCACAGGACTTTTCTTTTTTTTTAGGGTATCTTTCTAATTTTCTCTTTGAATGCCTTTTTAAAGCCCTTGAACTGTTCTTACCTTACGTCTATTTAATCATTTTCTTTAAGTATTTCCATAAAAATAATTACAAATAGCACAGTCAGGGAATGTTGGTAGCCATTTCTCAGGGGGAAGACAATTTATTTTTTAGTCTTTCAGCCATTTTATAGCTGATTTTGCAGTATGTTGGGGAAGAACAGTTTCCTTGAGGGTAAAGACGTTTACTTTCTTTGATGATTTGCTTCAGAACGTAATAATGATAGTATTTAACATCGATTTTAACCTTTGATTCTAAAAAAAATGGTTTGCTTAAGCCTTGTGAGATGGCATTCTAATCCATACCATAACACCTGGCAGCCAACTTGCCTTTTGCAAAACAGTTAACTCTTTGCGACGTTTTTAACGTGAAATATATTGTATCATCATTTTGCCTGTTTTGGATGACAGATAAAACAGTACTTCAGCAAAAGTTATCCATATTTTATATCTACCTTTGCATAGCATTAAATACTGAAAGGAAGAACGTTTTCTTCGTTTTCTACGGTCTTTGCAGAAATTTGATGATAAACTGATTTATTCACTTTTTTATAGTCAATTCTTTTTATCTGAAGACCAATTTCGATTCAATACCATAGTTTCTTTGCTAAAGTTATCTAACGCAGAGGATTTTCTACAGCGATAAATCTTTTTCTTTTTTTTTTTTCTTTTTCACCAAGGACTTCCTTTAGTTCCCATTTTTTCCTCTGGAGCTTTTGATTGCCAGCTAAATTTTATTTCTTTTTGAAGTTCAGATAGTAATCAATTATAAAAAAAAAGTCTTTCCTGATTTTTAAATGCTTTTTACAACAGAATTTAAGCAACCACCCTCCAAAAGCTATATATTTCATTCCGGGCTAGTTAAAACTTACCATAAATGGTTATATACTTTTAAATTTGGCCACGCTAATTATGAATCAACCTGTATATTAAAGAAGAAAAGTGTAAAAAATTCTGATAAGAAACTGCATACTTATTTTTTTCTAACTCCTTTTAACGTTTGAGGGCTTTGTCTTCTAAAAATGCTAGACGTTCCTAATCAAAAGTTAAGTCATCAAAGAAATCTTTTGATGTTTGTTTCGTATATTGAAACACTATGAAGAAATATTTCGTCCTTCACAATGTTTGAATAGTGGTGAATCACTTAAAAGTGTTTGAAGAAAAAATAATTGTGTTTCGCTTAAGAAAATAGCTGTCTGAATCAACGTTTGTAAAGAAACGCAAATATGCAAGCTGCCAAAGGGAAAAAAGATAAGAAATACGAAAAAAATTACATATCTATGAATGTGGATTCACGGTAAGAACTTCTTTGCACAAAAAGAAAAACTGATTATGTAATATCTATGGCAAAAATGCAATATATAATTCATTTTTCTTACATTGCAGTTACTTTATTTTCTTACTAAAAGAATAAAAAAAAATCAAAAAAGAGAACAATAACATCATAAATATTCACGCTGCCTTTATTATTGAAAACAAATATTTTTTGGCCCATAGAAGTATATTTCTTGAATTTTAAATCGGCATCTTTTTATGATACGTCATCAAACAAATATTGAAATTGGAGTAAAACATAGAAAGAAAAATCTTCTTTTTAAAAGTATTGTAGTGATTTTCTATTTCTCTATTTCTTAATTTAAGAAATGGTACTAAATAATAAATTTTAATTTATCAAAAAACTTTTCTTCAAAATATCATTTTTTTACATTCTTTTTACACAACTAAATTCAAACTTAATATTCGAAAAACATCGTATTCCAAAAACTGTACGTAAAATATCGTTTGGCAATATTAATATCAGTATCGATAAATTCGAAATGTTACACGTAAATATTATTGTACAAAAATAAACCATAAAAGAATTATAAAATATAATACTAAAAATAAATTTAAAAAATAATAGTAAAAAATATTTGTAATTGTTAAATAGCCAAAAATGCATTTTTTAAAAACATTTAGTTGATAAGTGCTAATGTTTTGCAACTGAGCCACAAGGATAGCAAGGTCAAATTTAATATTAGAGACTATTATCAATGCTGTGCTTAAATGCATTTCCAGTAGAATTATTTTTCGTGAGTATTTTTATTCCCTAAAGAAAATTCTTATATTCTCAGCAGTCTTGAAAAAATCCACAATCTTAAATCCGCGTGAAACTTTATTTGAAAATGTACACAATAGGTTTCTACCTTACAATAAAACGTGAAAATTCTCACAAACACTGAAAGGGAAAACTATTTTTTTTTTATCGTCTGGACTAAATCTCCCAAGAGATAAGCTTTAAGAAACTTTTGTCGAGTTTTTATAGCCGAGTCATAAAAATATCTCAGAATTTTGTATGTGGTTTAGAATCTTTCTTCAGGACTGAAATTTCTTATTCAGACAGAAAATACAAAAAACTTGAATTTAGGTCCAATAGTCAAATAAGAAGATACTTATTGCAGATCAATATATTTCAAAGAAAGGGAATTTTGCATTCATATCCTGTCACTTTCATTCAAATTTTCTCTTACGTATCAATGTATTTAAATGGAGAAAGGGGGGAAAAAATCACACATTGTGCAACATAGAAATTTTACTTTGCTTGGAACAAAAACTCAACCAAGATTTGTTAAACTGTTTTCAGAATTCTCAATCCTTCATGATGAGGGAGGAAACATTTATTTATTCTGCAAGAAAGAGTAAGCGCTAATTAACGGCGCACTATAAAGCGACACGAGAACTGTTAGCGGAAGGACCTCATAATTTTGAATCATGGGCAAGATTCGAGGTGACATGAACAGTGGGAGGATTTTGAGGTCTCGACAGATTTAACATACATCAGACCCTCTATACGGCTTGAAATCATGACACGTTGACCACAAGTCCGTGGCCATGACTGTGGTCAATGGTCCAGAAAGCCAATCAGACCAAAAGTTTTCTTTAAAACTGCTCATCATCGACACTTTAACCTTTTCGCGACGACGTACTGATCAATGGAAAACATTATAGAAACGGGTGTTTCACATATGCATCCTCCCGAAAAATCACCGGCAGCCAAGTGATGCACTGGTGCATCGCGTTCCGTACTGGTTGTACAGGATTGACCATCCCCACGGAAAAGTTCATTGAACAAGCCTGCCCTCCGATAAAGGGATTTGAGACTGGTGCATGTATGGCATAGCCGTCGCGAAAGGGTCAAAGAAATAACTTAGCAACATATTCCGGAATGATCCATGAAAGCTATAGAAGATTAACATGCAAGGAATTGGCAGGAAGATGTGTATTTCCCATCCGGTGAAGCAAAAAGTAATGGACGCAATGCATAAATAGTGTAAGGGCTGTGGTTTCCAATGCGTCGTATTCAAAGTCATCCTACCTTCATCATTGCTGAGAGATGATTGAGAGAGAACCTGTTCGTTTTCCATCTTGAACATCAATATAGGACATTTTCATAAAGTAGGAAGGCCAGAAATGGAATAAAAAGTCTTTGCGGTATTTACAGCAGCTTCTTTCAAAATTACCCGTGTGGTTTTTTTCCCCATAAATTGGTGTAGCGTATTTCACACGATTGATGCATGCCCCCTACCACATGCAATGTTTACACATAGAAGATGATTTCCGAAGGGTAAAGCTTATGCAATCGATGTTCAAGTTGACAAATAAAGATTCCCAATTTCTTGTGTTAGTATTACTAAGTCATAGGCCTCATTCAGTAGACAAGGCATTTTCAACATGCACAATCAACATGTCTGATCTAACAGCAATCCCCACTGCGCTGCCCACCAGCAGAAATTTTCCATCAGCACATGTACAGATATCCTTGGTGATTATCTGGTAAGCTCTTACCCCTTGTCAGACTGTTTGACAAGAGCAACATACTGTATCTTCTGGGAACAAGTCCTTCTCAATTTATTGCAAGTTATTTTACTCCCCTAACCAGAGAGACATATGGTTTATGCAAGATAAGTACTAGTACACTTTTCCATCACGCCGTGGAACTTCTTGAATGTCACATATACCGCAAGAGGGATCGAATACGCTAGACGTTTGGCTTGGCATCCTTCCTCAACGGACGTAAGCCTATTGGTCTTTTCTTTCCTGGGGGTGAATGGAATCTTTAGTGTGCATGACGCCTGGGAATTAGCAGAAGATCTCACAGCGAGAATCGTTGTTACCACAAACAATATGAACACAAAACCAAAACTCTTCGAGAGGGTATGTCATTAATTCATTCATAGGTGTAAGCTGCGCAATAGCATGCGGGGTCGCCTCTCTAAGGGCTCACAGGACCCTTAACAGATATCCGTGCACTTGAAAAAAACATCCTTCTTCAAACCAATGTAACTTAGCAACAAAACGAAACAATAGTTTGTAATTTTTACCACGTAATAATCATATATATATATATATATACATTATTTCACAAAATTTTAGAGAATTTCAGAAGACATTTAAAAAGTTATAAAGAAATAAAAATTGGACAATTTTTCAAAAATATGAAAATTAGTATTTTATACCGCGGCAGGATTCTGAAGTATAAAATAGATCAAAATTTACAAAATTAATTTTACTTGGTAAAAAAATGTTCATTTTTGAAATAGTACAAACTTTTAGGAAATTTAGAGAAAAAAAATTTTTTTAAATACAATTATAACGAAAATTTTAAAATTGTAAGAAAAAAATTAATTAAAATAAATAAAACAGTTATATTAAATTTTCTTTTGAAAATTGATGTGTTAGTTATGAAGTCTTATTTTGAACACACGTGTATAAAATTTCAAATTGATACCATAAATAGTTTCTGAGAAATCCTGCGCGGAAGCTAAAATTTTTGTTTTGCGAAAAATGAGGTTGAAGATAAGAAAGAGATAGGGTTTTCGTTTTAGTTTCACTACTTATTTCTCAATAACTTTGCAAGTTTTCACAGTATCAACACAATTTTGGTACCAAAATACTCAGAAATATTGAGGTTTTAACATATACTTTTTCAAAAAATTGAAAATTTTGCAGTTTAAGAGTCCTGTGAGGTCTTAAACACTTTGTGCGAGTAGTTTTTCTTTGAGCAGTAAATTAGACTTTTCAATTTTTAGTTTCATTCACTCGCTTCTACAACACTGTTGTAAGTTCAGGTTTTAATTCTAATTTTACTTTTTTCTGCTTCACACAATGGAATGCGACCCAACATTTCTTCAAATTATTGTTTGACTGGAGGAGTTCTATCACACCTTTTATTACGTAAAAAAATTTCAACTCTTTTAACTATACATATATAGTTAAATCACAATTCTTTTGATGTTGTTATCCGTTTAATAAACTTGTTAACTCATGAGAAAAGTTTTTTCTACTTTTACTAAGTTAGTTTTCGGATGATAAACAAAAATTGTGTGAAAAGGTTCTTAGACAAAAGAATTATTTTTGATTTAAATAAAAAGAAGTATGCATATATATATTCATATTTGTTGTCAAAACTTTAGAGTTTAAATACATAAAGACTATTTCTTTTCCATAAAAAGAATAATAAAAATAAAAAAGCTTGACTAGTAGAAAAGAATTAACTATCATAAGAACCAACGAAAATGTTTTTCTCTTGAGTAATTTTTTTTATTTATGAGAATAAATGTTTTCTTAAATATGTTTAACAACTGCATAAAACAACTTTAAAAAACATTAAGAATTTTAAAGATATTATAGACGGAGGCCATTATAGTTTTCTAAAAGCAAATTAATGGCTAAAATCAACAAATTTGCCTTTTCTTTTATTTGTAGAGTATAGTGCACAGATCTAATGGTAATAACTTTTTGAAAGTAGTATTACAAACATTTACTTCCATTGTTATGAAAGAAAAAGGATAGGATAGGACTAGGATATTTGCATACTTTTGGGAAACGTTTAATTTTTACAAGTATGTCTATTTTGTTATAATTTAAACTTTTTAACGTATAAGTGATGTTTCATAAAAATAATCCACTTTAAATTATTACAATGTGAGTTTAATGTCAATATATTGATAAAAATAAATTATATGCTTTGAAATTTTTTCAAAACTTTTAACAAATTCTTTAATAATTTTTAAGAGTGCTAATTACAGTAATTTTAATTATATTTTAAAATAAACAATTAGATAGTATAATTTCGTTAATAGTCCTTTTTTTTAAATGAAAGTATTTATATTTTATTTGCACGCTTGTATGATCGTCGAAAAAAGACAATTTTTGAATGGCTTTCACAACGCTTATCACCGCTTAGTAAAACTGTAAACGCTGTTATGATTGTGAATTAAATTATAATATTAATATGCCAATTGGTTAACTTGAAAAACTTAGTCAATTAGTTCTAACGTTCTCATTAGTGAAGATTAATTTTGCATAGTTAAGTAGAGAATTATCTGTGCGAAGAGTGATACTAATTTGATAAAAACAGATTAGATGAATGATTCTCTTTTTACATGACCAAGCATAAAAGCATTGGCTATTAGAGATAAATCTAATGATTTCAAACAAAGTACGATATCTGAAATGCTTTTCACCCTCAAAACTTTCCCTCTATAATTACAAAGAGAGAATCACGAAAAGGTTTTACTTGTTTTAGTAAAAGAGCTGGCGGCATTGTAAATTTTTTTATTGCTTCACTATATCTTCTATAAATACAGTCGAACCTCCATATTACGAACCTCTATATTGCGAATTTTTCTGTATAGCAAACTTTTTCCTGCACCAAGAACATTTCATGATTTTCTTCGTAAAATAACCTCCCTATAGCGAAGTGCATTTTCTATCTAACGAACTTTTTCTTTTGTGACTCAATTTTTGTTCTCCCCTATTTTAAAAGTATTTCTGAACATTTCAAGTTGTTCTCTCCTTAACACATTTTATGGTGGTCATAAATCTTGAGCTCGTTTTAATAGTTCTGGACGTTTCATCCAAATGTAACCTTTAACCCCCTTTGCCCGTTCACTAAAAACATCTTCCATTTCCTCTTTCACCCTCAGTGAAGTTGTCCCGTCTCCCCGTGTTCTAATTATAAAATAATGTATGTTTAATATTACATATATGCTTTAAATAATAAAATGTCCTTAAAATTCATTAATTTTAGTATAAAATTATTTTCTTAATATTGAAAATACAGTGAATTCTTCGACATTCTTTTTTCTTGTTTTCCTTGCAGTTTTTTTTTTTTTTTCTTTGATGGGTAAGGTATATAAAATAAACATATATTGATTTTAAAAAGGTTGTGACGGGCTCATAGCGTTTTCTACTAAAAACTCCTCTTGGGTTCTTTGGGGCCGAAAAGGGCAAATTCTTTCCAACCAAATCCAGAAGTGAAGCAGGAGTATGCAAATTAGGAACCTTTTAAATTGCAGAAGTTTAACGTAAGCGTATGACCTATTGGGAAGTGATTATGCTAGTCTGAGTTTAAGTGCCTAAACAGGAGTCAGAGAAGTAGCCGCTATTCCAGTGTGAAGCTATCCGTGACAGAACGATCAAGTCAAGGTGGATACTATTCCACGCGAGATCAAGGAAAGATATTTAGGACCCGAGAGGATTGTTATTAACCATGAGATTAAGGTAGGATAATTCTGTTATTTGTTAGGAACTATGTATAAGTTGAGATTAGGATTAGGCGGAAATATAGTGATTAAAGTTACTTTTTCTCACCTCAGACCCACTAAGTTAAAATATAAATATTATCATTGTTAGTGTTTAAGTTAAGATCTTAATAAAGACATTTTAAGATCATGGCAACGCCTGGTTCTTTATTCACTCCCACACCCCTTGATCACGAAGATATTTTAGAAGTAAGGCATCACCCACGGGCGAATACCTTACAAGGTGTGAAATAATTACTTTTTTATATATAGTGTTTATGAATTTAAAATTTGTTTTATGTGGTTTATAAAGTATATTAAAGCATGAATTTCTATAATAACGAATTTTCTATATAACTAATTTTTTTCCGGAATTTAGCGACTTTGTTATATAGAGGTCCGACTGTATTAGATAATACTTTAGTTACACGAAGAACTCGAGAATGTTAGTTTTAAAATATAATTAGTGTTAATTGTTTAATTAATACTGAAAATGCATTTAATGATTTGTTGTGAAATAGTAAGCAAAAATGTGCAATAGAGTTATTTGTGTTATTTTTGCCTAAAATGAAAGATAATTTTTATTTACTTTTATCTGAAATGAAAATTGATTTGCTTTTATTGAAAAATAAATATTATATTTCATTTTTTAATAAGAAATGAGTTTCCTAACATGAAAGTTTTCAACTTGAGTAAATGTGCAGTGATTTTCTTACAAGTACTATGAAGGAATGTGTTCCGAAAGTAAGTTTCGTCTTTTTATTAAAGGGAGGAGTTGTGGTACACAGGGTAAAAAAAACAAACACTGTAAGAAACTACATCCGTTACTGATTCAAAGACGGAAGAAGCATAAGCATAGGAGAAATGACGCATGCGCAGAGCGTCAGAGAAAGCAGCAGCAGATAGGCGTGCTCGAGGTAATTAGTGTGTAAATTTCGATGGCAGGCAGAGTGCACTGAAAACATGATCACCTACAGACCGTGTATGGTGAAGATATCATGTTTCAACAAATGGTGTTTTTCTGTTGTTGCATGTTTAGCTAAGGATAGCAGGCTAAGAAAGATGAAAGTGTCGAAATGGGCATTTCTCCACGTCCACAGGTGAAAACAACATTGACCCATCGGCCCCATTTCCTGCTCTGAAAGGTGCATTTTCGGAATGTAATTTACAAAACAGTGCTGCGGGGAAGACGGCGACAATTCCTTGTATCACATGCCACCGGATGATACCAAAGTGGTTTCTTAAAACTGATTACTACGACAAATATCTCAATACCAGCGGCGATCATGTCGTAAAATAGTGCAGGATGTGTAACTCATGATTTAATCCATGTTCATGATTTTTGGCAATAAAGATTTCGTGTAAAAAATGACGAAAATTACTTTCGCAATGATCCTCTGATTTTTTTATTTAATGTAAATTTTTTTTAAAATTCCTTTTACAACTTTTCTTTATTTAAAATTCTTTATGGTTTTTAAAACTACTACATACCTTTCTATTTTATTAAAATGCATTCTCATAATTCTCGGAATTATTTTTTATTCAATTCCTGCTATTAGCTCACACTCTCTATTTATTTATCTTGGTGGAATTTTCAATCGTTAATAAAATACATTTTAAAGCGATCAATTGAGCAGAAATTTGATATACATTATTAATTTGGATGACAATACAATAATTTAATTGTAATTAATAAAAATTAATTTTTTAAAACTAAAATTCATAGAATTACAAATACACAGCTACGTTCATCATTTTTTGGGGGTTAGCGACCCTTTTAGACGTGTCAAAACTTGAAAAAATATTTTTTTTCAGTTTTAAAGCATTGTTTAACTGAAATTCTATATACACGATTGTTTTGGATGACAATACGATACTTTAATGATAATTAAGAAAAATTAATTACCGCTTAATGTTGTGATTCTGTCCTATGTATATACATATTTATATTAATTGTAACTATTTATAATAAAAGTAGCTAAAATAAAATTTTTCTTTGTTGATCTAAGTAGGAATTGACTTAATTTTTTTTTTTTATATTACTTGTTAAACATAACTAGAGAAGCATGTGGAAAATTTTTAACAATAAAAAAACTTTTTTCGTGCTTGTATAGATGCATCTTAAGCTAACAGGACATATGTTGAGTTTTTTAGTATAATGGACGATTTGTTTTACTTTGTTGGAATGAAAACAACATAAGGGATGGAATCATCTTCCTTTTCGTTTCAGATAAAATTTCAATTTCCATTTCAGATTAAAATAAAACAAATAACGTCCACTGTAATAGTAATTTTAAAAAAAAATTGCTAAACTTCGACACCTGTTTTTCTGGAAATTTGTATAAAAAAACTTCTTTAGTTTATTGTTTTGACTAATATGAACATTCTAAGAAGAAAAATCAAGTATTTGTAATTCTTTAGAATGGAGAATATTTTGATTCGAATTTTCTTGCAATTTGAACTACCAAGCGTGTAAGGTTTTCTAACTTATTGTAATTTGTTACTAACACTGTGTGTATGTGTGTTTTATGGTTTCAATGTCATGCATGTAATTTAAAAACGTTATTGTTCTGAATTCAAAATATGTGCACATTTAGAAGTTTTGAAAACTTCAATAGTTTACTCATTTTTCATTTTGCTATGATTGCTTTAAAAATTTCTTTCTCCGCATTTTTATTTGTGTAGTTGTAAAGAGTCATTCAGAAGGCTTAATTGACCGAAATCATAAACAAACATCTTATAGAACTGTTATTTTTAAAATAGGTGATATGTAGGATTAGAACTACATTAAATTTTTCGTTTTTCATATATCATTTCCGTAGTTATTAAGAAGTATTAAAAAAGAGATAAATGAGATAGCGGTAGAAATATTATTGTGGTTCTTTCACTATAATTTACCCCAAAGTAATTTTCAGAATTCTTTACCATACGATTCTTATACAGAATCTGAAAATAGAATTTGAACCAGATATGAGTACTCATGTAGTCATTTATAATTCCTCTCAGACGTTTAGTATCGATTATGCAAATGAACTACGTCTGGTAATGGAGTTCTAATTGTACCAAAAAAAAATAGAAAGGAAAGAAATCATTAACGCAAGAGCCATTTAAAGGAAAGTCATCGCTATTGATTCTCTGGAAATCTGCATGTCGAGAAAATTAGGGTTAAGAGCCAAGACATGTCAGAGCCATTTATTCGAAAAAGCTTTTGATATTTATCAAAGAATGGAAAAGACATTTCGCATTCCATAATGTAGACAGATTTTCTGTAAACAGTGGGAGAGTTTTCTGTTTACATAACATATTTTAAATACAGATCAATATCAAGTTGGAGACAAATGAGCGAAACGAACTAAATGTGAGAATATTTGTGGAATGCACAAATTTTTATTTTGTCCAGCAAAATCCTGTTAATTCCTATTTAATTTAATAGTCTTAATAGTTAAAACTGTTTTCAGTAGCTGGAATTATATTTACAATAAAATGCTTGGAATTTTACGATATTTTAGATAGTAAAATAAAGAACTGTGTTCGTTCATTGTCAAAGAAACATCAACATTTATCAACCCTTCATCATGTGCCCATTTCATTTCATGTTAATTTTTTGTAAGAATTTTTCCCCAGTTGTGTAATGAGTTTGTAATTTAATTTAATTTATATTAATATATTGATATTTAATTAAATAGTTCACAATTCATTAATTATGTCAAATAAAAGAGAGGTTTTGGCTTTTGCCGAAAATTTCAAATGAACTGGGAGGAAATAGAGCGTTGATTCTAAATGATAAAAATCTAGGGTTAGAAGATGATGTAGTAGTGATATTGTGGGTGGGTGTGTGGATGTGGAAAAGAAAAAAATCTGTAGCTTTATTATACGTAAATTATTTCATCTTTTCCCTTTTACTAAGGCAAGCATATGGTCTTGTAGTTTTACAAACAATAAACCCACTAAAATTTGTGAGAAAAATATTTTCATAACAGTTTACGTTATTCTAATATTTATTGAATAACAAAAAGTAAAGAGTGAACCCAAAGTCTTTCCCTTATTATAAATATTTATTTTGTGCTCGAACTTTTATAATTAGACATATGTTTATTTGGATATATTTTAAGTACTATAAATTAATGTTAATTAAGAAAAGGAAAAAAAAATTTTAAAATTTTTTAAATTGTGGGGGAAAATGCTTTTAAAAAATTTAAAAAATTTTATGATCATTAAGGTTTTAAATTTAAATTTATTGGATTTCATTCTTACTCATAAATTCTTTTTGCAAACTTTGAAATCTTTTATTTAAAAATCAGAAGCTGTTTTCATCAGATTTCATCTTACTTTTATATATATATATATATATTCTTTTCTTTTTGTTCGTTTCCTTTTCTTCAAAGTATTTATAACGGTTTTCTGTTGGCCTATTGTATTTATAAAATGTAAATAAATTGATGAGCTTTCAAAATAGGGATTATTTTTTTTCTTAAATGGTACATTACCAGAAAATATAAACATGTTTTGATGTGCAATACCATTAAACTTACTCCTTTATCGTATTGTTTAATTTGCTTTTCTTCTCTATTTTATCACATCTTGTTTTTATAATCTTACGTGTGTTATATAACACTCAAAACTAGTCACTTATTCACACTAGATTTACATTTTGTGAATAATTAATGCTTTAATTAAATTTTTCTGTTTTGTATAAAATATTCTAAATACCGAAGGGTATGTTTTTGTTTAATCTGAAAGAGTTTTGAAAAATTTTAATGCTTTCCCAACGAAATATAATATTTGTTATATGAGCTTTACTTAAAATTGCATTGTTATTCGAAATTAAAATTTAATGACTTTAACTCAAACTCTGCTTAGTTTTCCCGTCTAAAATCAATTCGTTTGATTTATTCTTTATAACTGCGATGCAAGGAAGAAAACAATTTTGACTAGTGTACTTAACAAAATAATCTAAAAATTCTGTTTTTTTTACTTTATGCGATAAAATTTTACTAAGTCACAATTTTTTTGAAAAAGTCAAATTTCATAAATATATATTAAATCCACATATTTTAAAGAAATAAAATATAGATGATAACAACTGTGTTTATTTTTTGCATAATTTTTAAATTTACCTTTAATAAATTAACTAGGAATTCCAAAAAGGGAAATTAGCACATTATTCTACTGCACAAATATTTAGATACTAATTCATCACAATTAATTAAAGAATTATTCCTTCACTAGTAAACATTTCTTATTTAAAATTAATGATGTGTATTAACAACAATTTTTAAGAAACGTAGTCTTTTTATTTGTTTCCTAGATTAAAAATATTTTCAACACTTAATAGTTATTTCATAATTTGTACTCAAGTGGCACTTCTTGAGCTTCAAAATTTTTATTAAACTAACAAAATTAACTAATGAATAAGAATCAGGAAATTCATCAAAAACCCCTGTTTCTTACTTTATATATTTATCAGCATTAAGAAGCTAAAACCCTGCATTATTCCAATATTTATATGTGGAATAATAACTAACTTCCACAAAATTGAATTTAAGAGCTTCATGGAGAAGTATTCGATTGTAGGGAAATTGTCAGATATTGCCGATTGGGTCACTATCTACAGAAAAGATAGCAGGAACTAGGTCTTCACGACACGCAGTATTTCAAGTGTACTAGAAGTACGTTGGGTTATACAAGACTCTAGTAGACCTATTGGCAATATGGCAGTGAATGCTGGACAATTAAGACAAAGAGAAACAGATGACTTTTCAGAGAAAAATCTCCAGAAAAAGTTTTGGTGCAATTAGAATACGAAGCAATTTGTGGAAAATCTAAATACATAGAATCCGACATAGTCAAAGTGATCAAGGCTTCCCAATTAAGGTGTCTGAGACGTGTATTTCGATATAGCGATGAAGATCCTGTTAAGAAAATAACTTTCCAAACTCCAGAGGAAAGAAAGGAAAAGAGAAAGACCGAGAACAAGGTGGATGGATAAGGTAGAAAAGTGATTTGATGGACTTGGTAGTTAATCGATGGAAGAATATTGCATCGAATTTATCAAGATGCTGTAAGCTGGCAGAAACAGTCTTGGCCTATAAACGGCTGTAGTGCTTGGAAAGAACTTCGATTTTGGTAAATCCATTTTTCGTAAGGACTAAATAACGTAGTTAACAGAGTGTTGAAGGGCGTGTCCATCTTTGATTAGCTTGCTACCCACATGTGAGGTACCCATGCATGTTATATCTGTCAAGTCACAAATTCTTCGCGTTGGCATGACGTGGAAGTTTTGTGAGTGGATGTCAGCTCACATTTGTCTTCGTCATTTGACCATGGTTCAATTTACAAAGTCTATCACCAATAGGCCTCGAATAGCTTCTAAACACGACATTAATAAGAAATTCATCGATCAATTATTCGTCTAGTTTGCATTCTAACAATATATAGACTGGCACAGTGCAAAATATTAAGAGGGAATTAAGTGTCGATGGACAGAAAAGAGTTTTCTGCCACACCATCCAGAATAATCTTCTTGTTATAAAATACAACATATCGTTTCGCTAAAGATATCTCTGTTAAACACGTATCACAAGGCACAAGGGATTGTGGATGCAGGAATATAATTATTGGATCTTAGACATGAAAATTTTTGCCTTATCTAATGACTCAAACTTCTTGTTGGTACTTTCTAAGGGCTTAATATAAGAATTATAAACCAAACGAAGCGTCAGATTCTTTTTCCAGCAGGACACATGCAAGTTATGAGTGATAATCTTCGGTTATATTAATCATCCCTCACAAATCAATGTTCCTTGATAACAGTAACCACCTTTTCTCTGTCTTCAGAATTCCACTAAAGACTTCAAAAATACTCCATAATGCATTATCGTTCTCAAATTGTGTTGGAATAGTTGGATAAACGTTTGCTTCTCTGGCTGCTAAGTTACATGATAACCATTCTTTAGAACTTATTAAAAAGATGTTTGATTCCGATCTTCTTCAAATCTATCTGAACTGTGGAAAATTGTTGTGAACATTTCTTTCAGCAGTATTTACGAGAAAAAAACAGTCTATCCAAGACAAAATATCCATTTCTAACATCCTGCAGAATTCTGTTTGACAAAATTTGTCGATATGGTTATCGATAAATTGTGATTTCGTGAATGGATTCCGTTGAAGATCGGGTTTGTGGCAAACCAATGATTAAACCACAAGCCAGAAATGTCTAAGTTTATTTCGATTTCGAGTCTTTATTCCTTTAAAGATCGTACATACTGAATAATGAAGGCTACTGCTCCTTCAGTGAAGCTGGACTTAAAAATTCTCATATGGCACGGCTTGATGTAAATATACCAACTTAAATATTATATTTCTGAGTTAGTTAGATAATTAGAAGATCTGTTACCTATAACATGTTTCATAGATTTGGTGCAAATGTAATTTAACAAAACAAACAGATCAATGCGTCACATTCGCTATAGTATCCAAAACGCTTCAATCATTTCTGAGTAAATGGTATCTCAAAAATAGTTTACAGGCAGATCCATCGAGGATGCACTCGATTCATTTCACAATGCCGAATGAATCGTAAGGAATGTAATATAATACATCTCTTCCACGACATTTTCTTCTACCAAGGGAAGTGCGGAAGTAGAATCGATGGCTGACAGGCAGAGCATCGACGAATACTTCTGTCCAAATGCCGATTCCGGTCAATGTCGAATTAATCAAGAAGAAATATGAACTTCTGTTCTCGATCCGTATAGAACAAAAGGACTTATACCTGCAATGCTCACATATTTTACGCCGACTTGGCGAAGTTACTTTGCTAATATCCGCTAATGCCATGTACATATCAATTGATGGTGATTTTAAGTTTGCTGTATATTGGTTTATTGGATATAAAGTATCGATTTACGATTAATATTTATTTAAAAGTCGATTAACTACAAATAAGCTTTTTTTATTTATAAAATTATTGGAAATATATGTATGAATAATAGGCATTAACGTGCGTTCGATTTTTCTATGAACTCTCATGTACATTTACATAGCCTCGTAATGAAATTTTTTCAAAATAACTTACTCAATTTAAAGTAAACCACGCATAAGGTTGTTCGTTCACAAATTATTTTACTTTTTGTATAGTTCAAAACATTTGAACACTGTAAAAGTTGTTTTTATAACTATGATTTAATTTTTGGGCGTTGTGAAAAACATGTTCTATAGGTTATAGTATTGTTATGCAGAAATTCATTATATTAATATTCCATAATTAGTTTTTGTATACGATTAAACGCAAATCAAGCAGTCAATTGCATACATATCATTTCATTGCTTATAGTTTCTGCCATAGCTCATTTTATAATTTTTGAATAATTTTCTATGTAAAAAAAGGCCCTCCTAAAAAGGAAATTCATAATTCATGATATTTTCCTTGTATACAATAGTGTATTAATTTGATGAAGTTTAAAAAGTAGCTTTAAAAATCTGTTTCTTTTTAAGATTTTATTTTTAAAGACCTTTTATTGCTTACTTTTCAAAAAATTGTGCAATTTTGCAGGCAATTTCTGTTACAGTGTATTATTCATTTTTTGGTTGAGGTTTTCGATGTCCAATGAATCACAAATTTTAAACAGGGGTATAATATTTTCATTACTGGTGGGTTTTTTTTTTCCTCATTTCCCTTGAACCATATATACAAATTCAATGCAACATTCTAAGATGTCTAATGGTTTTTTGAAAGAGTTAATTATTTGCTATAAATGATGTTTGTTGATGCTTTAAATTACATATAAGGGGAGAAAACGTATGCCAACAGAGTTTGTTTCAAAATATGATTATCCATTCACAAGTTAACATAAAAATAAATCTGTAATCAAAAAATTTTCAAGCTTTTACATTTTATTTTTGGTTTTCATTTATTCTAATGATCCATTTCAATTGTATTTTTGAAGATGTAGGTAAAGTTTTCGAAAAGGGGAAAATTATATGACAACGTACAGAATTCTATCATGCCGTCGGTCGAATTATCAGACTGCGTAACTCCATGTGGGATGCTACTTTGATACAGTAAGGCTAGGAGCCAAGTTGTTGTTAATGTTCGCCAAGATAGGCGATAATATTACAATATGGTTTACTTTGATATTTTTATCGTGCGGTAATGTGGTTGCCATGAGGATAACGTATAGTGTTAGTTTTGGGTTTTGGGTTTTTTTCCGCGGAATCTCTGCTCAGCAAAAGTAACACATTGTTACAAATTTTGTGTGCGCTTAAAATAGTGTAAATAATTTATATTTGGATATGTAATACATTAATATTATTTTCTGTTCTATTTATTTTATATTAAAATTTTGCCACCACCTCTCCCTTCGAAATCTAGTTTTATTATGAAATAAAAAAAAAAGTAGTGATTACACTGATCGAGGAATAACTTAAAAGCGGAGCACGCACTGAGGCATGGCGTAGACAAAACAAAAGGCCAAAAAAGCGCTTGGCGCGTTGCACTCCTGTATCAAATCAGTAACACCGGTGGAGTTACGCAGTCTGATAATTAGGCCGACAATATAAAAAAGTTATACTCTTTCAGTCAAATGAGAGCTTTTTATAGACATTATGGTGGTGAAATATTCTATTTTGTTCCAAACCATGCCAATAAAAGTTCAACAAATCACGGTCCTCGAATAAACGAGCCTAGCCCCATTTTTAACCAATGGTATACGCAAAGACAAGTTATAAATATATATAAACTGTTTTTATAATAAACCTACCAAATTATAACATTATAAGAAAGCAGTCGTGTTACACACTGTACTAAATTAAATTTCCGCACCTTAATAAATGCCAAGATAAGTATTTCTTTTCACAGTTATGAATAATAAAATAAAGAATATATATATATAAAAAAAGGAAGAATCTTTAAGCTGAATGACTTATCGATTTACAATAATAGCATTATATTATGTTTCACATTATGTTATTGTAATAAATTATATTCATGCTTGATAACGAGCTTCTTTATCTTGGTGGAATTTATGGGGCTTCTTGAGATAAAAAAATAATATTTATTCACCATTGTAAAGATATTATGTTCCCGCTATTCATTCATTCATTTAACAATGCCATTTATCATATTCCCACAGATATATTCCGTAAATGTTATAAAATTCGATTAAAAATCTTTTGAAAATATTACACCTAGATTTCGAGAATAGTTGTTTCTATAATGTATTTCACGGTATTTGATTTGGTGAAAGTGTAACATATAACTAGGATCTCGAAGTATAAGTTGAAATGTCCTTTTATTTACTTGGCAGTGAGCAGTAGTTCAGAGCACTGATACTCGACGTTGTTTACTTATCGAAAATACCAGGAACCCGGTACTATCCCTCTAAATTCACGGAAGTGAGGCCAATATGGAGATGATAGTATTATGGTCTTATCCGACTACGTTCGGAACCGTGATTTTAAAAAGGTGCATAAATGGACAATTTTCATGATATTTAGTGCCACTAGATGAATCACGTATAAATGCTTTAAGGATATTTTGAGCAAAGAAGTTATAAATTCGTTTTCGGCAAAATTAACTTGATCACGTTTTCAAATGCTCCCTGGCTGGAAAAACACTACATAATAACAATTATGTGCCGCATCGCAATTCAGACCACTCTGTACAAGAGCGCAACTGCGATTTTGAAAAATCCATTATTTTCAGAGTTACAACCATTTGAAATTAAATTATCGGCGTTTTTTCTTAAAATTTCTCCCTCTGTTGTAAAACGGATAAACATTTAAGTTTTATATTTCAAATTTAGTTGAACCTTTTGTATAGATGTCTGAGCTATATACAAGCAAAATATTATTATAATAGAAGCATTTTTCACAAAAGGAGAATATTTTGAAAGTGGGTCATTCTATGTTCATTTTTTGACAAAATATTGTATTTAAATAATTTTTTTTTTGTAATACTATTCTTAAAACAATTTTATATACATTTTCTAATATAAGTGACACTAAATATCATAAATATTATCTATTTATACGCTTTTGAAAAGTCACGGTTCCGAACGTAGTCGGATACCTTAAGTGGGGTGATATTGGACGTGCGCTCTGAGCTTTTTATCTTTTAGGTAGACATTCTGGCAACTCAGGGGTATAGGGAGGAGATGCTCGAACCTGTGCAATACCTTTTAAAGAGACAGTTCGCATCCAGTTCGTTTTTTGGACGATAACGTTAGTCCACACATGATTCGACTATCCGAACTAGAGGCTGAAGATATTGAATCACACAAAACAAGTTTGGGATGCGCTCGGCAACGCAGTTGAAGCTCATCAAATCCCTCCAAGAATATTCTGGGACGAAGAAGTACCTTGATGGATGACTGAATTTATTGTTCGAATAGCTCATAAAAAGCCAAACAGTAAGAGGGTTCGTTGAGATAGCTGCAATGTTGTAAATGGTGATATTATTGTAAGTTGTCCTCTCATATTGAATCCTCCACAAGTACCTTTTTCTTACCTCCTCTTTAGACTATCCTGCTTCAATGAGTATAAATCGTGATTATGAGCAAGTACCATTAATGTTTTATAATTAACTATTTAGTAATACTTTTAGTATTTTCATATCCGATTTCACTTGGATTGGTTCATTTGTGTTTGCTACTTAACTTTAGCACACAAGTGTAATTCTAGTAGCACATTTATTGAAAATTTTTAATTCATTAAGATTGCATTCAAGAGAGAGAGTGTAAAAAATAGCAAATTTTCTATGAATAGATTGAAATTGCTAGGGAATATAATTTTATTTTTCGAACTCTTTTTGATGTTTATAAAAATTGGTTCTCCAAACAGAGTAATAATATTTGCATACATTTATATAAATAAGACCATACTATTTTTCGTCAACATTAACTGCAATCGCCATTAGCTATATAACCAGTTGCAAAAATGCAGATCGATTTTTCTCTGCATGATTTTCCTCTCCTGTTTCATCGATATTGGATCGATATACGAAAATCGATGCACAGAGTTGCTTGCGGGAAAGTAAGATTTTCTTAGCAGAAAAATGTGTCATGTTTATGATTAAATAAATGTTTGTTGCCCATCAATTTAAGTGTTGTACGCACAAATGAATACAAAAGTTTAAGTTTCATAGGAAATTTTTAAATCGTAACAGAAGAGGAAATGTAATATATCATAAAGATATTAAAGTTTGCACATGAATTCTATTTTAGTTATAAAAGTTTTTCAATTTTATAGGTAATATAAATCCTATATTCTAAAAAGCGGCTTAAATGTTTTCTAACATTTTATATGAACATGCTTTCCAAATACGTCGAATAAATATTCTACTTAAAACTAACAGTGAAATAAGTTTAACTCGAAAACACTGAAGACGAAATATCGGTTAACTGGAAATAATACAACAGTCCCAATAAACTGCTATGAATTTTCATGCATTTTTTTCCCTCGTAACACGAAACGATAATCTCCTAACACTAAAAGATTTCCTTTATGGGCATGAACAAAATACGGGAAATATCAGCCGATGTTTGAAAAAGTTTCTGTATTATTGAACTGTCCTATCGTACCATCGGAAGAATTTGTTGTAGTTGATGATAATGTGTGTGCATCTCCAATTATGACAAAAAAGGCCCTTTTGGAATTTGTTCAAAGCTAAAAAAATATTATTGATGCAGATTCCGATGAAGAAAATGAAATGAATTATGCAGCTCCTGTTCCGATGTCATTCGAAATGAGAAACATTATGAAAAGTATACCCAGCTCTTTGGACACACATATCAATGGTGAAATGAATTATAAAATGGATGACATCGAACAATTTGTTGACAATTTGATGCTAACAAAGAATATGCAAAGAAAATATCAGATTACTTTCCAAAAATTCAATAAATGTTTTGTTTTTCAAAAACTAGAAAATTTTGTAATAAAATTCATTAAGTTTTGGGAATGTTTTTGTTTTATTGATTTTTATTAAATACATGCATATATACATATCTATGTAAATAAAATGTACTCTGATGATTAATTTTGTTGAATGTATGTTTCTTTTTTGCAATACCTTTATCTCGAAGAAATATTTCAGTGTTCTGAGTTTCGTGTTAAGCGATTTTCGCTGTATGCACATTTATTTATTAAGATATATTATTGTAGGGTGATTTTACTGAATTTAAAGTTATAGTGGAAAAGTATGTAGTGTAGAGTGGCAATACAGACGAGATAAAGTTATGATTTTTTGCGCATTTATTTTACTGCATTACTAGATAAATTTCAGAACAAAGAACATTTGGTAAATTTGCATGTTCTTACTGAACTGTATTTTTTTGATGCAATAACTTTTTACAAGAAATTTGAATCATGAAACCATGTCTTAAGCTGGTAATCTACCAGAGTGATCATTCTGATATGAATATGCCCTAAGGAGGAACTCTGACTTTTATGAAATATGGGATCAAAATCCTTGATGTGATACCTTATGTTGGTGCTACTGCGGATGAATTTATCCAATGAATGATAATACCTGATCTCACTGAACTAGATTGTTTGATGAATATCTTAAGTATCAAGGTATGGAATGAATGGAATGGTAAACTCTTAAGCCGACTGATTACTAATGTTACACTTATTGTATGTTAAATTTGTAGTATTCGCAAGAAATGCCTTGTCTCTTTAGTTATAATGGAGATTCACCGGTTATTTGGCGATGGAGCTAAGTTGGCATCATTTTTGACAACCATTTTGGCGATGGTGACATTTGGGCGATGATGATTATTTTGGCAATGGTGACCATTTTTATGACTTGGCTACCATTTTTGCCGAGTTCAGAATCCTATGGATTCTTCTAGAAATTAATTGGAGAAATACACTAATTTCACGATCTATGACTCAAGCGGATCTTTCTCGAAAGATCCTCTAGGCCTATAAATAGGCAGACGTTCATCGAAACAAAGTTAGTCTGATTTTGACTAGCGATTAGTTAGTATTGTTTTGACTAGCGATTAGTAGACTGGCCTTGACCGTGATTATCGATTATCTCGGCTGTTGAATGGTACGAGTGGTGCTTGTGAATAATCTTTTACATAAGTGTATTTTAGACACTGCTAACTGTGTCTGAGCGCTGTAGAAGATGTGAAGACCTTCTGATATTTATTCTGCGAATTTTACAGTTGAATCCTGTATTTCAAGGATTGGATTTTCAACAATAAATTATAGAAATCATCATTCTTCGCTGTCTTGTTCTTTGCGATGGATTTGATAAAATACTAGAAGGATAGGCGTTTACCTTAAGCCCTCCTTCATCTGGATAATGGGGTGCTAGCTGAAATGTAACCCTTATTACTTGACCTTGGGTCAAAATTACGAGGTTCATCATTAAAAGCCATATCACAGCAGTTCGAACTGAGATGCTAATAAATAATCAATCAATTTTGAGGTATGTTAAGTAGCTTTACTTTTAGCAAGCAACATACTAAATCAAGAATGATCAAATACGAAACATATTTTTTTTATCTGAAAAAAATTATAATGATTTGGCATGCTAACATACATAAAAATCGATGCATATTACAAATGTATGGCTTACAGTTTGCACAGCAAATTTCTCTCTTTTTTTTTAAAGTTAAGATTCGATTCTTTTCAAACCATTTTGGAAATCACCCCTTGAAAATCAGACTAGCCCAATCAAGAATTTAAATCGATATTTAACTTCGAATTTTGGAATATTTCAGACGAAAACAATTCTGAAGAATGTAATTTCTAAATAGAGTAATTCTACTAATATCTGTTATAAAAAATATAATTATCTTTACATTTTCTAAAATTGGAATAGAAATTAAATGTAAGAAACTATATATCGCAATATAATTATACTTCGGTGCATAAGCTTAATTCGCCGATGTAATTCTTTGAGAGTAAAATGCAAAATGTCTACGTTAATATTTGTTACAGAAACTTACAGACGATAATTTTAATAAGCAATTTGGTTGGGAGGAATCGTTTGCAAAATAGCTAATTAAAAGATTGAGTTTAAGGTGTTGAAATTTAAATAATTGTAATTTTAATTTCTTGTGTTCAATCTCAGCAGGCGCAATAATCTTGAAAAAATATTAATGGATTATTTAATAATCTTTTACGCAGTTCAAAACACAATAATTTTTAAGAATACTTTGTACTGTATATGTCAGTAAATAAATCTCGACCGTAAAAGCCCTGGTTCTCCTTCTCGACAAAGGAATTTATTCTTCCTCAGGGGAAAAAAAAGGGAAAACTCTTTTTCTGAGTCGATAATTGCAGAATCTGTAATCTTACCCTCTGTGTGGCATGCTTTTCACTCTTTTGTTTTTCTTGAAGCTTTGTTTAGAAGAGTGGCACAAATTGTTTTCGAGTAAGAGCTAAAAATGCACACAAAGTCACGATATGGCAGCCTACTAAACCAGGGATACTCAACCTTTTTTACTGCTGGGCCGCATACATATGTCAGCTATATCACGCGGGCTGTATACATATGTTAGTTATTTCATGCGGGCCGCATACATATGTTAGTTATTTCATGGGAGCCGCAACATGAGGATAAATGAAGGGGGGATTCTTTAAACCCATGATAACATTGAAATATAAAATGTGGAAAATTTATCAAAATATTATAACTCCTAATTGCTTTTTTCTAATTATTATTTTTCATATTTTTTTATTTTTGTCACTAACACTAAATTACAAGCATTTAAGAAACACTCCTTCGCAATTTTCTGCATCAATAAACGGTTTCAAATGATTACCAGTGATATATCAAACTTCATAGGATATGTTTTTGTTACCGCTGTGATATTACCACTGACAAAACACTTTGTTGTTGTTGCAAAGATTATTCAAGAAAGCCTATTTATCAACTCTTGCAAGATATCTTCGAGTAAAAGTGTCATTGAAGGATTCCTGTTTATTGATATTTTTTAAATACAACACTTTAGCGACAAATCAAACAATTACTGATCATTGTTTTTCACTACACAATAGTCAACCTCCCAATCATCTTGAAACAATATATTTTCTTCGAATATTTTTTGCTTGCAGTATATGAAAGATTATTAAAAATTATCTCAATCCATAAGATTGTCGTTGTCCTTTATCACTAACAGTGACGGTTCCAAATAGAAAAAGAATATCATTTCGTACCCGTAAGACAGCCACAGCAAAAGAAAAATTGATATTTTTGATTTCTTGACAAAGAAAATTTCCCACTAAATGTTTAATACATTCTTAAATAAGTGAATTTCTCAGAGAAATGGGCAATGACTGGGCCACTTAAAAGGGCTCGGTAAGCCGCGTGCGGCCCGCGGGTATCGCTGTACTAAACGAATATATTATTCCATTTTTATCTAAAATGAGAGAGCAAAATCATTCGAAAATCAGACCTGACATATTCGGAACCATGGTTCTTTTTACAAGCTCATTCTGTATTTGAAAAATCACAAGTTTCTCATATCATGATTAAATCCCTGAACTACCTAAAATAATTATTTAGAGTAGAACAAAGAAAAGTATCAAATAGAGAGAATGATAACAGTTATGCATTTCCATAAATTTGTTACAAAATTTCTTTCGTTTCTGTTATTCTCTTCGTTACTTATCTTGGTTTTCTAATCATTATTTAACGCGGCTGTACTTAACAATAAAATGAAGATATAAATTACAAATCGAAATCCTTCATTTCTTATTTCTGAAACTTTTGATTTATTGGTAAATTGTTTAAACTAAAAAGAAACTGAGATCGTTTCAGTGTTTGGGAATAAATGATCCAGAGACATTCCAAAACTCAACAACGTTTATTCAGTCCAAAACCTTAATACAGTGAGAATTCCTTAACACGAAACTAAGGGGACTAAAATATTTTTTCGTGTTAAAAGTTGTTTTTTTTTTAAAAAAAGTATGTTTACAAAAAGTTTATTAAGTTCATTTTATGACCCTTAATGCACAAGATATGTCATTTAAGAAAAAAACATTCATTAATGAAATTAAATACAAAACAAAATAACAAAATAAAATATTTATTGAGTTTTTTGGAAAGCATCCTGATATCTTTTCTTTACATTGTCTTTTTCAGCATAAAATTGTCATCAAATTGTTGGTGACATTATCAATTTTGTAGTCATTTCGCTTTTTGGAATTGCGTCTTTAACCTACGTTTCATGACGCCCTTTTTGGGGATGACGTGGAAAAAGGAGCTAATTATCCATTTCATTTTCGTCGTCGGAATCTGAATCAGTGATATTTTTTGAGCTTTGAACAAACTCCAAAATGTCTCAGTTAGTAATATATTTGGGATAGTACACACATTATCATCGTCTACTGCAATGAATTCTCCCGATGATGAACCAACGTGGCTTGTGTTTTCCGTATTTTGTTCATTCCCAGAAAAAAATCTTTTCGTGTTAAGCGATTTTCATTTCATGTTAAGAAAAGAAAATGCATGATAACATAGGGGTTTGTCTAGACCTATGTCTTATTGTGTTAAACATATTTTACTGTATATTATCGTCTTATTGGCCAGCGCTTAAATAAATATCGATCCCTAACAATAACAATAAAGGTTCACTTAACTGACACTAGAACCTTTAATCACAGCCAAGTGGGATCCAAATGTAATATAATCCTAAGCAACAGTCCTATGAAAGTCCACGAGTTTCAATCTAACTCGCAATTGTAATGTTTAATAATTAAATCAATCATTACGCTTACAAACACAAAACCTCTCCTTACATCTCAGCATCCTCTCCGATTCAACTTCAATTCACTTTGAATAGCTAACCTATTCTGCGTGTATCATGGTTACTTTAAAAGGCGAGGTTGTCAAATCAATCAAACAAACTTAGGAAAATCCAACATGAAACTGAGGGGGCTGAAATATATTTTTTGTGTTAAAAGGGGATTTCCAAAAAAAAATATATTTACAAAATTTAAATTTTTTAAAAGGGCATTTGATTTACATAGTATAATATATAATATATTTATAAAAAAATAAGAAAAAATCCATTCACTTGAATTTAATGTGAAATTTAATACAAAGTTTTCCAATTTTTTAAAAAAAAAAACATTTATCAAGTTTTTGGAAAATTATCTGATATTTTTATTTGTATTGTCTTTTTTTAGCATCAAATTGTGGACAAATTGTTCCATTTTGTTATTCATTTCACCACTGGAATGTGAGTTTACTTAACTGTCCATACTTTTCATGATGTTCCTCATTTCGGATGATGTGGGAACGGGAGTTGCATTAGTCATTTCATTTTTGCCGTTGGAATCTGCATCAATGATACTTTTGAGCTTTTAACAAACTCCAAAATGTCTTTATCCGACATAAATGGAGCTGATGCACGTATTATCATCATCTACTGCAAGGAATTCTTCCGATGATACAGTAGGACTGTCCAATAATACAGAAATTTTCTCTCAAGCACCCCTCTTAAATCTGGTGTTTTCGTATTGTGTAATTGCCAGATAAGAAATTTTTCGTGTTAACCGATTTTCGTTTCGTGTTAAAGAAAAAATGTATGAAAATACGTAGTAGCTTGACGGAACCGCTGTGTTATTTTGCGTCAATCGATATTTCGTCTTAGGTGTTTTCGTGTTAAACGTATTTCACTGCTATGAGGATAGTTAAAAATGCGTTGAGAACAAAAGACTAATATCTTTTAGATATGTCTATATTTAAATTTTAATATGTCTACCTTTAAATTTTAACATGTCTATATTTAAATTTTAAAATGTCTATATTTAAATTTTATTATGTCTATATTTAAATTTTAATGTCTTTATTTAAATTATTTATTTATTTTTTTGTCATTTTTATGTACATACAGTAAAACCTGTTTTAACGCATTACATAAGGACCGTATTAAAAAAAATCGCATGATCACACAAAAACAGGTTTTACGTATATTTACGTTTAAGAACTAAATTCCAAATATAACTGCGTCTTGAAAATTTTTTGTTGAAATATAAATTTTAATAATACATTGATAAACTTAACAGAAGTTGTTTGGAAAAGGTATGTAAAAATAATTAAAACTGAATGCGTAACATTACATAGCAAATTATCAAATAAAGAGAAAAAATTATCCAGCATTCCCCTCAAAACAAAACTACCCCAAGATTTGTGTTATCCAAATACTTTTCTAACCCAACACGTAAAATATTTTCATTACATAAACTGAACAAACGCATTATCAGCAAAACGGTAAACGTTTTTATTTGATCAAAAGTTTCAACATTTAGACTTGAATCAATATTTGATACTTCCCATTAGTCAATACTTCAAGTTGAAATTCTGTCACGTTCTTTCAAATGTAAATATGCAATATCTCCATAGTTTCGAACTATAAGAATAAACGCATTAAGGGAAAACAGAAGTAAATCCCTACCGTGTATAATTATGAAATCGATGAACATAATCAATTCTTTCTTCGCTGTGAAATATCGAAATAGAATAGAACATTAAAATTGTTTCCATACGTTTCTTCCATCTAATAATGAATCTATTATTGACCAAATAGCCTTGTCACCATAGTTACAAATGCAAATATTTTAAATAAATCTTTCCTAAAATATGTATGTCACGAAAACTAGATACAAAATTGGAACAGTAATAGAAATGGTATGTATATGTGAGAAAACGTCCATACGGTTCTGTAATTTTTATTCGAGGCATATGCATTTTCAAATATCAGGATATGTCTACTATGCTTATGTGTTTGATAAAAATTAATAAAGGGGTATATTGCCAGTGGTATTAACGTGAAATAGATTTAAAAAGCTACGTTTCTCAGTAAATTAAATTATTTAATGTCTTGCAGCTTTAAAATTATTTTAAGACTGAAGGCATGTAATATATACTGTGAAAATCGCTTAACACGAAACTGAAGGGACTGAAATATTTTTTCATGCTAAAGAATATTGCAAAATAAATAAATAAATAAAAACATACACATCAACAAAATAAAGTTTATTAGCATTAATTTTATTTACATAGATATAATATAATATATATTACATATTATATCTAATATGTATTGCATATATTTAATAAAAAGCAGTAAAACAAAAACTTTCCCAAGAGCTTAAAGGAATTTAAAACAAAATTTTTTCGAATTTTTTGGAAAATAAAACATTTATTGAGTTTTGAGAAAATAATCTGATATTTTGCATTGTTTTTTTAGCATCAAATTGTAAACAAATTATTCAGTATCATGCATTTCGTTATTCATTTCACCATTGGAATGTGCGTCTAAATAACTGCGCATACATTTCATGACATTCCTCATTTCGGATGATGCGGGAATGGAACTGTGCATTATTCATTTCATTTTCGTCTTCGGAATCTGCATCAGTTGTATTTTTTAGCTTTGAACAAACTCCAAAATGTCTTTATTTGCCAAAATTGGGGCTGTACACTCATAATATCATCTACTGCAACGAATTCTTCCGATGATACAATAAGGCAGTCCAATAAAACAGAAACTTTCTCAAACATTCCTACGCAGCTGGTGCTTTCCGTATTTTGTTCATTCACAGAAGAGATATCTTTTCGTTATTAAAAAATGCATGAAAATACACAGTAGTTTGTTGGGACCGTTGTGTTATTTCGTGTTGTCCGATATTTCGTCTTAAGCGTTTTCGCGTTAACCGTATTTTCCTGTACCTCTTTTCTTTTTTTTTCATGCATTCTTATTGTAAAGAAATACAACTGAAAACTTTAGGGAAACCAAAAAGGGGTAACTTTAAAAAAATAAAATTTTTTGGGTTTTTAAAAGGGTTTTAAAAAAGCAAAGGGTTTAGTTTCAAAATTTTTAAATTGTTTTAAATTTTTTCAAAAATTTATTGTTTTTAATAAAAATTGGGAAAAATGTAAAAATTTAATTTTTTTTTAAATGAAAGCTATTATTGGAATGAAGTTTAGAAAAGAAAATATTTTATTTTGCTTGTTTTCATTTTAAAAACTTATCAAGCTCTCATCAATTCTATACAATTTACATTCCATATCCCTATTTAAGTAAATGAAAAAAAAAATGCTGTGTGTTTTTATTTTGCTTGAGGGTTTTTCCTCTCTTTGTTTAACAATAACATGTTTTCCAATCCAAGCAATTTTAAGGGGATTGGAAAGCTAAAACCTTTTTATTTATTTATTTTTTTATGACAATTTGAGATTTTTACATTTTCAAATTGTATAGATTTTAACCTTTCTAAAAGTATCTTACTTTAACCTCTAGGGCAGTTTTAAATAATGATTGAAACTGGGCCACGCTTATTTGAATGGCAAAAAAAGTAAGCAAAGTACTTCGTTTTTACTTGAAAGTTGAAAATCTTATATAAACCAAAACATGCATCTTTTATTGTAAATGGAGCCTTTTATTTATTTTTTTTTTATTTCGAGCCGATTAGAAGTCTCACTGTATACATTAAAATCAATTTATCTCAAAATGTAAATTTTGATGTTCGTTTTACCTATTCTGAGAAACTACTGTTCACAGGTATGTAAGTTTTTTTATGATATATTTATAATGATGGCCAATATAATACTGAAATGAACTTTTTGTAAAAAACTGAAAAATTTATTTTTCATAAATATTTTAATGTGAAAAATGGGTTAAATTTCACTATGTTTGATAAAATATTTGGTATGAAAATTTTAAGCATGTACATATAACAGATTTTGAGAAAAGGTACATCAAAACAGCCAATTTAACATTGTCGGTATAGAGGTTTCCTACTCCCCTTAAATAAGCTTGACTATTTTAAAGTTAAAGCATTGTTAAGATTCATCATTATTTTCTATGATAAAAAATAAAAAATAAACATGAATACATTTTTCTGTAAAAAAAAGTCATTAAAATGTTTTTTAGAACTTTCTAAATGCAGTTATGCTTCTAGAATAAAAGAGCATATTTATTTTGTTTTAATTATATTAGAATATTTTTAATTTTATTCCGAAATATTCCTCGTTATATGGGCTTAGAGAGCTGTAAGTGTTTAATTATACTTTGAAAAAAATTTTTTTTTCAGTTTTAGGTGAATGAATACTTTAAAGCTTGCACTAAATATAATAGTTTTCTATCGAAATTATAATTAAAGGCTAATGAATTTTTAGACAGAAATTTCCTTACCATAATAAAATTGCGCAAAACGAAGAAAAGGAAAAAAGTTTAAAATGAATAACTATGAAAATTGAATGAATGTAAAATGAATAAATATGAAAAAGGTTCAAATATAAAATGAATAAGTATGAAGAATGAATAAATATGGAAATTGTATAATTGTTAGAAAGAATAAATAGCAGAAACGAACAAATGTAAAATGAATAATTATAGAAAAATGAATAAATATGAAGAATGAATAAATGTAAAAAGAGTAAATATGAAGAATGAATAAATTTAAATTGAATAAAAATGAAAAATTATTTGTTTCATTGAGAGATATATAGTTCATTTGTTACATGTAACAACGTTTGCTTCTAATAGAAGAAAAAATTCTGTTCACTAAGAAAAAGCTAAAAGAAAAAAACAAAAAAGTACGTCTTTTAATAAAAAAGAATAAATGGTTACAAAATAATGAATACTTTTTGCAAATAAAAACTAGTTGAGACTTAGAGTTATCATTCTATTCAAGGAGCTATAACCAAGTAACATCTAGAAAAATTTTGAGGTTATTCCATTCTAGCTTCATGAACTCATATTCTTTGTTTGTGGTGTGGTGAGGGAGTTTGGATTGAGAGCAGTTATCATCCTCGCCATTTTTTGATGATTCATATTTATCTTATTCGTCGCTTTCTATTGCTCTTGAATAATGTTAATTAAAAATAAAAATAAAGCATTTTCCCCGCTACTATAATTTTTTATCGAGTTGGAACACTTTGCCGGCTAAAGTCAACAATTTTTTCAAAACGAATTCCCTCAATGACGGATTTAAGCTTAGGCCTGCGAGGCCCGGGTCTAAGGCGGCAAATTTTTAGAAGTGGCAAAATTTAAAATAGATTTTGTTTTTTATCAACTGTAAGACCGAATTTTAATGCTTCTTTTCTAGCTTTGACAACCTCAAGATGTCAATATTAAAAAGGTAGAATTATTTTTTTAAATAATTAATCGTGTAAGTAGTAAAATTTAAAATACTTAACGAATAGGTACTAAAAATTTTTCGTTAAGTATAGCATTTATCTATTAACGTTAGATTTTTCATAAATTTTTCTTAAAAAATCTAAATGTAGCGTTTGTTTGCTCATTATTAAAACACAAAATATTAATTATCTATATTTAATTATACCTTTGTCTTGTTACTCAAAAACTTTTTAATAATACCAATACCTAATTATAATTTGAATCCATTATTATTATTCGTATTATTAATATTTCTATTACATATAAAGGCGTCAAATTAACTCGGGTCTAGGGCGCCATCGCACCTTAATTCGTCACTGAATCCCCCTCAACATTTTTCTTTATAAAAATTCTTTCTCCTAACACAAAAATCATCAAAGACAGGCCACCGAATAACTCCAATTTATCTCTCCTCCTACCTTATAAATAAACAAGCCTGTCAAAGGTCCCCAACTAAACCTCTCACCCATACCGTAAAACTCGAAGCAACCAAGTTATAAAACCGAAAATCGAATTTAGCCGGTTTGAAAAGACGCCACTGTTTTACGCCCAGGCGTATTTACCTCGAAACTGTTCCACCCTTGATTCAATCTGAGAAAAATCGATTTTCGGTTATTGCTGCATTTACAGATGCCCTACCCCGACTCTACCGGAAGCTTGTTACAGCAACGTTTCTGCGGTGATGAGGCACTTAACTATGCTTATTATCAGTTTTGAGAGACGGTAATGTCGAAGGAGCGAATGAAACCACAACGACCTGCCATGGAAGTGTGCGAGGAGTCGGCATAATTGGTTTTCTTGTCCCATTTTGAGCTTTTAAGGGATTATAACCCTTTCCCGATCGTATATTTTGTAGTTTTTTTAATGTACACAAGCTTTAAGCTCGATAGGATCTTAGGTTTATACTTACGTCAAGTTTAAAGTTAGTTGCAAAACTAATTTATATTTTTAAAAATAAAGATTATAGAAGAAGATATCTTTTAAAGGTCCTCTAAATATTGAATTTATATGCATACTTATTTCTTTGCATCTATAGTACTTATTTTCTAAGTATTGTTATGTAGATATTTTCTTGCAAAGTTCGTTATCTCTATCAGCTTTCGATTAGTTATACTTCTCTTCTTAAAATTAATATGGCTCATAAAGTTCCCTGCTTGCAAAAGTTTTGAATTATAATTAAGGATATGAAATATAAATGCTTTCGTTCAAGGTATCCGAACATAAGGTATTTTTTCTACCCTCTTGATAATTTGAAGTTTTTCATTAGTCCCTTCAACTCCGAATTCTCAAGAGTCGATTATATATATAAGTATTCAATTTTTAAAATGTGAAATATTTTAAATATTTAATATCAGTAGTAAGGAGATATTGTTTAACAAGTTTTAACACTTTTAGTATTAATTTTTAAAAAATATAATAATTTTAAAAGATAGCAAAAGGATGAAAAGAAATACAGAAGAGATCAATTTTAATGAAACTTTACTTATTTAATAAATATAGTCTTCGCAACTAGTTTTGACACCTTGTTAGATCAAACCTAATTTCAAATACTCCAGTTTTCATACAGATAAATTTCAAAATGTTTGTGAAATAACTCGAAGCAAAAAGGAATGATAAGTATTTAATTAATTATGAAAACATATCTATCACACACATTATGAAAAACCCAAAATAAAATATGTCAAAGTACCTCTATAGCATCGCGATTAAAATAATGAATATAATTACACTCCTAAGTTTTCAATTTCTTTGAATAAGTGAAAAAAGTTGTAACGAAATTAATTTTAATTTTTTTTTGAAAAAATAGTAGTCGATGTGTGAAAGGGGAGGGGATTAATCGCATAATCAGAAGCTGCATTCTAATTATGAACAGGATTTTTAATTTCAAAGAAAATTTAAGAAATTTCCTTAATTTATAACAGTTTATAATTGATCTTCCTATCAATTATAAACTCGGAGAATGAAAAAAAAAATATCTAAATCAGAAAACCGGAGAATATCTTACAAATATAATTCAAACTGCGATCTCTCAACTACTTAATTTACTATGATCTAATCTTAAACTAAGCGCCATTTTAATGCTTCATATTTTGGCAATAATTTTGAAACCAGTTTCTTAAGATTATTTGTAAAGAATTGAGCACACACATAAAGTGTAAAATAATTTTTATATATAATGTCCATTCAAAAATTACCAACAATTATTGAAGTTATACTTCTTTTGGGGCGTTAGAGAAATAGGATGAGGGTAAATTTTTACAATGCGCGTGCACACCGTCACGGATGCGAAATCCTTTGTCTAGAAATATACAGAACGGGAAAAATTATTCCCGCCTTCGAAATTCTCAGAAAACTGTTTCTCTTCAATTCCCTGAAGAAGGACACCCGGATTTGAACCGGAGATCTCTCGATCTGCAGTAGAATGCTCTACCATTGAGCTATACCCCAGCGTAAGCGAACCTTTGCTTTGCGTTCCGTAGGAACGGATACGAAAATGCTTTGTCTAGAAATGTGCAGAACGGGACAGATCATTCCCGCCGTCGACCCCCTCCCCATATTATTGGTCCTATTGTCACTGTGCGGGGATGCTTAAATTTATTTAAATCGTGATTTTATCTCAGGTTTGGCTGGTCCGATTGACTGAAGGTTAGTTTCGTTCAACTCTGCTCGTGACCACCTTTTGTCCTTGGCCCAGCTTGTCCTGCACAAGATTTTTAGAAAGATTTTAATCTTGTTAAGCCAAAGAAGTATAACTTCTTACGTGCGTACGTAAGTACACACACTTTTTTTTTTTTTTAATCTTCTTTGGATTGGTTAAAAACTTCTAGTTTTGAATTTCCGTAAAAAAATAAAAAATAATAATAATCCTAAAATTAAATAAGAGTAGTAGTTTAAATTTATATTTCTAGTTGTGAAATTATGTTTGAAATTAAAGGAAGATGCTTTTTAAAATATTGTTGGAGCAAATTTCTTTATTTATATTGCATATGAGAGGATAAATCCTTTAAGTCATAAAGTAATATTATTTCATCAGAAAGTATGAGGACATGTTTGAACGTTCTTTGTAAAAAAAGAGAGAAAACAACCACTGACAATTCCTAACCAGTTATGAACGTTAAATGAAATAACATGTAATCGACCTATTTCACTTACACAAAGAATACTAGAACCATCAAGACTTATTTTAATATCTCCAATGTAACTTATTGGAACCATTCTCAGCTAGGTACTGCTGATGAAGAAAATAAAATAGATGTGTCACTGTCGTCGAATATCCGACAGTACTTTTGATGTTCGAAGATAATGTTCCTTCATCCGATTAAGCTCGAAGACCATACCTTGAGACCATCGACTGTGCAATTGTACCAATCATTCAATAGAATTTTAATCCTGTTCCTAGTGCGAACTATTGAAAAAAGACAATGGTACCAGGATGGTAAATACATCCACATGGAATTAATAACAATCACTATAAAACAAATGGATGCCTCAAAAGTAAAAAAAAACCTGCCAATGGAATAAAAAAGGAATGCCAATACCCTAGTTCAGGGATGGCGAACCAGTGGCATCCGTGTCATTTATGGTACACGAAACAATATTTTTGGCACGCCAGTGATCAAAATGGTTTGAGTTTTATTTCAAAACTTCAAAGTTCACTATGAAGTATTACGAGCAAACGCGAGTGATCGGTCGCGGGGTGGTGGGGAGAACACTTATTTGTTGTCTTGCCTTAGTTAAGTCTTAGTTTGCAATTGCTTATGTTAAGTTAGTCTACGCATAGCATAGTCAATTTCATTCACACAAATGTATTTTAAAGTTTATCTGTATTATATTTACGATTTTTAACTGTTATTTAACATGGCAAGCGAACAAAAATTGCAAGATAGTAAGTGTAAGAGGGAATTTCAAATTTGGTGGACCGAGAAACTTGGCATTATTCGAAAAGGCGACAAAGTAGTGTGTGTTTTATGTTCTTGAGTAATGGTATGTGCAGAACATCGTCTGTAAAACGGTATTTTGAAAGAAATCGCAAACCCACTTGCCAAAAATAAAGTGAACTACAGCAAAAATAATTAAATGCTTAGAAAAACCATTTGGCGAATGACTCCAATTCAGCATGTATTTTACAAAAAGTAGCAACTTACAACCATAATATAAGTTGCCATCCAATCTGCAACAGCAGAAGTCAACTAATGTTTCTCTTTAATTTGAATTGTACGTATAATTGAAACATTTATAACTATACAGTGCAAAAGGTATTTTTTCGTAGTAAATAGAGTTTTGTGTTGTTAGTATTTAGTTTTATTATTTTCCCAATAATCACAAGTCAAAACTATTTGACGGCACGTCTTTACCTCATTAAACGCTTCTTTAGAAAAAAATGGCACGTTGATCCATAAAGGTTCGCCACCCCTGACCTATTTATTCCATTGGACACCAAATTTCAACTATCGTTTCCTAGATCAAGCTAACCATTGATTCCTGTACCATTACAACTAGTAGAGTTGATAACTTACTTTTGGGATCAATCAACAGTACTTCTTGACAATTCCATGAGTATTTGAACCATTGTAATGTGGTACATAAGTCAGTTTAATATTTTCTAACTCTACATAGAGCATAGTATTAATGACAATATTTAAAATTTAATATTGAAAATTGAAAAAATGAGAAATTACAACAATCGCCGAATCAAAATTAAAGGAATATTTTATTAAGTAGTATGTCCAATTCAAATACAGAATTAATAAGACTTAATTAAACTATTACCAACAAAGCTTTGTGGTTTCAAAGTATTTAATCCAGGTCATAAGGAAATTGATATGCTGTAATAATAATCACATTTATCATATACTTTAGCACTTTTAAATGCTTTACTGATTTTTTTAGACAAATTACCCTAAAAATGATCAAAATATCGGGGTTTTTTTTTAAACTACATTTTAACTGTGCAACTTTTCTATATATGAGTACAAAATTTCGAGAAGCTCTAACTACTTTATTTAACCAGCTAAATTTGCTTTACAGTATATCGAAGAGAAAGCCGAAACTAGAATGATATCGGCATTTATCCCTTTTATTCATTGTACTGACCTTCAAAATTTTAAATGGCTTTTTCAGGTTTTTATTCTTCACGATAATCGTGTATTTAAAATGTGCTAAGGCTTTTATATTTATATGTATATATTCAATATAAAGTTTTAAAACTTGTTCTGGTTGTTTTGTATACCTTTGATGATTATGTTCATTGAACAATGATTTATGTGAATAGTTAAATTTTTAAAAATCATGAAGTTAGATATACTTTTTAGATATACTTAGAACCGGTTTTTTTGAATTTTTACTGGTTTTCATGCGGTCCAACAGGAAAAATATTCTAAAAATAAAATTATCACTTGTAATATCAATCTGCATGCACGGAATTGTGACGAACACTTCTAAGAATCTTAGAAAAAATGTTTAAAATTATTAAAATTGTAGAAGTAGAGTAGGCATTTTAAAATATTTATTTATTTTTTTATTAAAAATTTAAAATTTTTAAAAGTTGTTTGCTTAAAAATGATATTTTTCTTGGGAAATATATATTTCATGTGATTTCAAGTAGAAAAGATGTAAACAGTTTAATTTAATACATAAACAAAACAAAAAAAAATGCTCAAGTACCGCTTCCCTAAATTTTTTAAAAATTTCTGAAATGCTTCAATAACAAATCTTCAATGTTTGTCATTTTTCTTATTAATATTTTTAAAGGCCGGGAGATCTTTTAATTTAAAATATACATTTCGAGGCAAACACTTCGAAATTTAGCTAAGGCAGCAAGCAACCTTTTAACTGCCCTTTTAATCTCATACCATCCAAAGGATCTCAGTGACAAATGAGCTGTTATATGTATTACCTGGCCACTTTTTTTTTTTTTGCAACATCGACCTTCCATTCATGATTAGCTTCAGCATTTGACTAATCTTGTTTGCAAATTTTTTCAAACAATCTCATCTTCACATAGAAGATTTATTTAGGTTTTCTTTTCTCCCCCTTTTTTTAATTTTTTGATAAAAGTTATAAGGTTTTGTGCAGTGTTTTCAGGAGGTAATCGGCTTATTCCAGATAATGCTTTTTTTATTAAAAAAAATTGTGCCCTCCTGAGAATTACGTTTTTTTGCTATCTATATAATGGTTTTAATTGATATAAATTAATATAAATGGTTCTACAATACAGTCATTTTCATTGTTGGTTTTAAAATCCACTTCTGAGGAATACTTATAAAAAAATATTTTCTAGAAGAATATTCAGATAAAGCATTCTGTTAACTCTTAAGAGTAAAAATATCTATTTTTGTAATTGTAAAGGTAAGAGATTTTTCACATAATTTGTTGAATTCGCTCATACTAAATGGAATATTTTGTTGAAATTTTTCTCGCTGTTTCATTTTTTAAAAAAATTCAGTTTTATTAGTTAAAATCATATATCTTAGTTTATTGTTATTATGGAATTTAAAAAATTGGCTACTATTTGCATAAATAATTATTTTACGTACAAATAAAAAAATCGTTTACTTTAAAAAACTGAAATGTTTACTCTCGTCAAAAATATGTAAATACCAATGTATATTATTTTTTACAAATTTTGCAAACTATTTTATAACATAAGCAAAGCAAGCTACAAACTTAGAGGCATGCAAAGTCGCTCATGCGATAAGCACAAGTATAAATCATGTATACATATTTATCAAAAGCTCATTTTTGAATACATTTTTATTCAAACTGCGCATAGTTAAAAATTCAATCAAAAATAAGATACAGTTTAGTTTTAAAAATGTATAATTTAACAGAACTTGAGAGAAAAGTGGTTACAATTTTTTTGTAAATATGCAAAAACTAAAATCTTGTTTGATACTCATTTCAGCTATTTCTTAGAATAATAAGATACGTTTTTATAAAACATTAACTGTACACACAATTCCCCCTGTTCACAATCAGAAAAATTCAATATATTTTAAGTGATGTTGTACATAAAAATGTTCTAACACTACCAATTCACTTTATTTTATAATTACATAAAATGCACATGAAAAATTTAAGTAATTATTTGTTATGCTCTTTTTTTAAAAAATTTTGGAAACATAATTACATAGTGCCCTATGTATTATACTTTAATAGGAAATGTGTCTTTTAAAATTGATATTGAACATAATTATATTCATTTCATTTAAGAATTTCCTAATAGTTTTCTTACAGTTCTTACAACTTTAAAAATTTCATTTCATATTCTTGTGTATTCGCATGTAGCCTGCAGCATAAAGAACAAATTTGAATTTCTTGAATTCTGCAGGGAATAATTTTATTAATTATTTTAAGTTATATCTATTTTTAAAGTTGAAATGTTCCCTAATTAATTCAAAACAGATATTTCAAAAGTAGCTTAATATATTAATGCATTATTTTGAATTATCTAAACTAGCCGTGGGCCATTATTAAAATAATTTGTTATTCTCCGACATTTTATTGATACTATTATCGATATTTCTCATTATTATCTAATTCTAATTCCTGCAATTCTAAACTGCAAAATTTCAGAAAATTCAACAAATTAAAATAATCATAATTAATCGCACCGTTCATTATCAAACAGCACAAATCCATGATATTCTGTGTAAAATTGATTATAAGGAATTTTTTGCTTTAACCTAAACTAATTTAGAATCATACTTTTTTCGTCACTTTTATTCCAGTTACTTGGTGGGTTTTCTGCTTCATTATTGATACAACACAAGTGAATCTCAAATTGAAACTAACAGAGAATGTGAAAAATTATACCTTCTGTTATTATGGTAGTCGTACTAGAAGGTGGCGATTATAATATTTTCACAGTAGAAGGCAATGCAATTCACCACGTCTATCCATCTTCTCTAGTACGTCTGAGAAAGCATTTATGTGCGAGGGGAAGTCAAAAAGTAAAGGGATTTTTGCAATTTCTCTTTCCAAGGTTTGGTGACAGTGTTAGTATCCAGCGCTGAATGAAAGGCAGTCGGCAACACTTCCATGTAGCTTATTCCTTGTCTTCCCTCTTAATTGGGGTGTAGCAGACCGTTCAACATGGCACATCATTTGTTGATTTGCACCAAGAAGGAAAGGAGGACAAAAACTCGATTTTTGTTTGCGGAAGGTATGATACCTGCGCTGGGAAGTAGCCATCCCTTCCATTACCATACCCTGAGTGACTTGCTCATTGATCTCAGTGGTTGACGTCAATGGACTGCTCGATCTTTCGTTATCACATGAAGGGAAGGAAGTTCTGCCCTGTTTGAAGCGCTCGATCCATCCGTAGATCTTGCTTTGCGATAAACAGCTGTTACCATACTGCGCTTGTATGCGATGAGTAATTTCCGTAGGTTTCACATCTTCCCCAAACAAAAAGCGAATCACTGTCCTCCTCTCATCTTTGTGTGTGTGGTGCAGATCGACAATGAAACTACCATGTTGAACGGTCTGCTACACCCTAACGAATATGAGGAAAGGTGGATTACACACTGTATAGAAGTGTTGCCTACTACCCCTTATTCAGCACTGGATTCTAGCGCTGTTGCCAAACCTTGGGAAGAGAAATTGTAAGAGTCCCTTTACTTTTTTGACTTTCCCTTGAACAAAACTAAAAACAAAATTAACGTGTTCTTGATATATTTCCATAAGATGTTTGGAAACAAATGGAGGCTCGCTGAGTAGAATCGACCGCAATAAATGAAGCAATCAAAATAAAATCGCGTGGAGGAAATCTCTATGTCATAATTAAATTTTAAAAAGTTAACAAATAAGTTTTTTAGCTACATGTTAAAAGAAGGAGAAAAATGCATTCGCTACTTTCTAAGAAAAACCTCCTTTTTATTTTTAATCAATAAATTAGGAAGAATAGAGAATTGATTATTTTCTTTCTATGAACAGAGAAGGGAGAAAGGTAAAAATCTCGTGACTGTGTGTTTTAATTAATGTGGTCAGTAATATCGAAATGTTTGAAATAGATTTTTCAAGTACATTAAATTCTACAGGTAATGTACTTATCTGGAGATCATCCCATATGCGCCAAAGTGATAGCTCGAAAAGTTGGAATTATTGGAGAACACAGCGAAACGAGGGACGAATTAGCGGAGAGGTTGAACATATCTGTTGAAGAAGTTGAACCGGGGTAGTTATATTTGATCAATTTTTTTAATTTAATTTTCTGCTTGATACACAATATTATTTCATTGTTTAATGAATATCGTCGGCCTAATTATCGGACTGCGTAACTCCAACGGTGTTGATGATTTCATATAGGAGTGCAACGCGCCAAGCGCTTTTTGGCGCGATTCCTTAATCCTTTTGTTTTGTCTACGCCATGCCTCAGTGCGCGCTCCGCTTTTAATTTATTCCTCGATCACTGTAATCACGACTTTTTTATTTCATAATAAAACTAGATTTTGAAGAGAGAGGTGGTGGGCAAGATTTTAACATAAAATAAATACAACAGAATGTAATATTAATGTATAACACTTCCAGATATATAAATTATTTACACTGTTTTAAGCTTTCATTACACAAAATTTGTAACAATGTGTTACTTTTGCTGAGCAGAGATCCCGCGGAAAAAAAAACCAAAACAAAAAACTAACACTAATATACGTTATCCCCATGGCAACCACATTATCGTACGATAAAAATATCAAAGTAAACCATATTGTAATAGTATCGCCTATCTAGGCGAACATAAACAACAACTGGACGCCTAGCCCTACTTTATCAAATTAGCATCCCAGATGGAGTTACGCAGTCTGATAATTAGACCGACGATGTACGAAAGGAAGAACACTGCAGCGTGAAAACGTGATTCTGAGTACCGCATTTGGAAAATTTGTTACCAAAATCAGAAAGTTACGTTCTTCACATGCATACGTAGTGGATTTATAAGACAACTACTATCACTATTCATAAGATGTTCTTACGTAAAAATAACATTTATTTTATTGGAAATACCTACAATCCCTTTGTATATCCCAAAGTATTATTCAGAACTTTCAGAAGTATTACTACTCTTGGAAACAAGCTGGTGAAAATCTGGTGGGCAATTAATTAATGCCTTAGTGCCAGTTTTAGGACTTTTCTTTCATTGACAAATTTAGATCATAAAATGACAAGTTCAACACTTTCCTCGTCACCAACGCTGCAGTCACAGGAAATCGCTGGATTCAAATTACCGTAAAATGTGGCGTATAAGGCGCGAGTGAGTGCGTGAGTGAATATTAACGTCACACTGTTCAGCTACACGAAGACTTTTGGCGACGGATCACGTAATTTTGAACCATGGTCAAGTGACATGGACGACACCTGAGCTGGCACCCCCCTCTCCTAACTACCACACCACACCAATGGGAGGACGTTTGAGCTCTTGCCAGATTTAACGTGCATCGCTGCCCTACACGGCGGGTCTTTAGTGTTACTGGGCTCGAACTCGTGACAAGATCCGATATCTTGACCACTCGGCTACGCGGCCACAGCGTATAAGGCGCACTTTTAACACAAAAAAATGAGATTGAAATTTACGGGTGCGCGTTATACGCCGGGTATTAAAATGATAGCTTCAAAAATAAAAGAGATGAACATAAGGAAAATTAAGCTTCTACATTAATCAGAATAATATCTATTTGAAAGAAATTACATACCAAATGAAGATAAACGGTCCTGATTCTAATAGTAAACTATTTTTCCTGCCGTTCCTATTTCTATTCGTTTTCCTGCCGTAGTAACACGAATAAATGACTTATATCTTTCGAGCATTGTACACACACACTTCTGGCTCCTTTGTAAAAAAGGGAGTTGCGTAATACGGTGAATATAACTAAAAATTAAAAAATGCAACTTAAACGGATACGCGTCATACGCCAGATTTTACGGTAAATCTACTCAGATAGCTATTGAAGTTACCATATATAGCAGCAGCCTTAATGAATAGATTCTTCGCTGGGTCTTTGAAGTTACCATATCTAGTAAGAAATTGGATTTTTATATAATCAGTAAAAAATGATGGTATAACAGTTTAATTTTAATAAAAGAACTCTTGGTTAACCCTTTAACTGTCAAGTTATTTTGATGATTTGGGTACAAAAATTGTCAAATGTTTTTGAACCAGAGAACTTCTAACCTCTAACCTTTGAAGTCTTCAGTAAAGTGCTGCCATCTATTGAATTGAGCGCACATTAACTTTTCCCGAGAATCAGTCAGGTTTGACAAAGAGATGAAGCCTGAAATAAACGTCTCCCAATATATATTCGGGTAAAACAATACGATGCACTCAAAAAAAAATTACCCCGAGTAACACTCGGGCGTGACATTTTCGAACACCATTATTTCGGGCATGACTAGCTCCTTTTTAAGGACTGATGTATTCTTAGTTCTACAACTCCACTATGCTTTCTCTAATAGCCTTCTCATAATAAGGATTTAAGGTTATTAACTGTAATGTGTCAGTTGCGCACTGTATGGCAATCTTCAGAAGAACATCAGTCCATGTGTTCCAAAAAACACCCGTGTTCCACGAAAAAATGCAAAAGCAACCGAGATGTTCTTATCTTTCAGGTTTTAAAGTTTTCTTTGAATTTCAACGACTATATTGTTGGAAGAAGAAATGCATTTCAGGGTCTCCAAGGAGGAAAGAGAATCGGTAGAAATAAGACAGTCTGAGAAGATACCATTTTGTAGAAACAGCATTGAATAAAGAGCTATCAAGAGTTTTATCTGGAGGTTTCTTTAAAAAAAATAATATCTTTATGTCTTTGTTAATCAGTTCACCGCAGCATGAGTATTAAAGTTTGGAGGAAATTTTTCACTTAAAGGGGAGAAAAATAGTAAGCGATGTGATGTTCTATTCCTATGTCGGTTTCGTAGAATCGTGTTCTTTTTTATAGAAAAGTCGTTTCTTACGGAAAAACACAACGTTTAGTAAGAATTTGATTGATATGAAAGTTACCAAGTTAATCTATTATTATTAATTGGAAAAATATTCAGATGTCTAGATTTTTCAGATATTCATCAATATTCGTCAATGCATGTGCGAGGATTTTTGATGTCTATTCATGTATTTTGTCAACATTTATTTATTGCGTATTGTTAAGAATAATCTAGATTGTTTACTTAATTTATATGTTAAGTTCGAGATAATAAGCATAAAACATCATGTAAAAACTTTGTATTTACATTATTTGACATATTTTATTAATTTTAAATATCAGGCTGTCGGCTGATATGATATTGGATTTTTATTAATTTCATGAACCTTTGAATCCTTGCGTATTCCATAATTTTCGAAAAGATCTTTTCTGTTTCATCAAAATTCACTTTTGGAATATTTATGCAAAATAATTACGTTTACTAGAATGTTCCAAGGAGACTTTTTGTTAGTTATATGTTCTTTTTGTGTCTTTTTTATTATTATTAGTCTCTGTTATTTGTAATATTCGCAATCTTCCTAATAATTTCTTTACACTATATTTTTTAATAAATTATACAGGTAAAAGCTGGTAATATGTTATAATGATAAAACAAGAATCCATTTAAAAAAAACTATAGGTTACCTATAATTTAGATTTTTTAATCATATGTCTTGAAGCAGATTCACTATCATGGTTTCTTGAAGAAAAAAGAGAAAAGTACACGCAATAAAATGCTATTATTTCATAATTTTTTTACAAAGTATAGAATGTTAATTTCCTGAATCACAAAACCATTCACTTTCTTTAATATCCCATTTAATGCATACTCTAACACATATACGTAGATATTGACATCTTCTACCAGTGTCAACTGTGATCGAACTTTTTTTTACAAAAACATGTTTATAGAATATGAAAAATATCGACATTTGATACGAATCATTCGTATCATGCTTTGGTAGAAGTCTCGAGTTTCTTAACATATAAGTTTTTATAATAATGCACAGTTATAGTTTCCTAAAAAAATATTTTTTGTTTTATTAATTTATAATAAATTATAACATTAATGAATTTAATTTAATTTCTATATAATGTTTCAAAACAGCTATTGAATTTCTGTGTAATGTTTCAAAACATCATTACTAAAGTTAGCATATGTTACATTAAAATTTCAAAGCTACAACAAATGATTTTATTTTTCAGTTTTTCTCTTCCATATCCTATTTATTATGAGAATAATAAAAACTTAATGTCTTGTAGCAAAAGAGGCTATGTGATAAATCAAAAATCTGTTATCTTTTGGAAAAGTTTTTTTTAAAAAAAATGATTATTAAAACTAATCAAAAGTTGTAAAAATATCATTTTAATCCATATAAATAATTCATAAATATAATTTTTTCATTAATATTTCTTTTTTTTAAAAAAAAAAGAAAAGGTATAATCTTTCAAAAAATATCAGGCAACTCCACGAAATAAATGATTGATTTTTTTTATCGGCTCTTTTTTTTATAATGGACTAATTAAAAAGGAAAAAAATCTAGGCATTCCATTTGCGATACTTTTTTCCCTTTCCGTAGGGACAATTAAATCCTTAGGTTTTTTATGACAGTAAAAAAAAGAAAAGAATCCGTGCACAATTAAAGTAATTTTTAAAAGATTTTATACCAAAAACCAATTAAAGTATTAATGTTTTTTTCTCTCAATTATTACAATGCACATTTTTTACTCTCTCGTTCTCACATTTAATGAAACAAAAGATAAAAAATAGTCCTCTTTATTAAAATAAAAAAAGTTTTATTATCCAATTATTATTGATATTTAGATCAGTGCAAGCGGTTGTGATATATGGGGACGAATTAGAGGCATTGAAGGACGAAGAACTAAGTGAACTATTGATCCGCTATGAAGAAGTGGTCTTTTCTAGAATAATACCACTCCAGAAATTAAGAATAGTTAAAATTTGTCAACAACTAAATCATTCAGTTGCAATAACCGGAAGGAAGTTTGAAGATCACCCATGTTTAAAGAAAGCAGATATCGGTAAGTACGAATTATTTAAATTAAAATATATTTGGTACAGTTAGTTTAGAGCTGAAACAATTTGTCGATGTTCTATAAAATATTCAACATACAAAAACTACTCCCTCTCTCTTTCTCTTTCTACTGATTTTGATAGTTTTGATAAATTTGTTGTGCAACTCTCGCAAAGAACCAGAAATTATTGCATTTGGCGATATTTTGTATGCACCAGCACCCGGCTAACCAAACTATATCTCAAATTTTTATAATAATTAACTTTTGACTAATAACAACGATTCTATAAATGATTTCTCCATTTTCAAAACTCAATATTCTCTTGTTTAACACAAGTTATTTGATGCAAAAACTTCCCTTGAACAAAACATGTGTGTTTAGGTGATATTCTGGTTGAACCCCTGATTTGGAGACAAAAATTTGGCGCCAATTTTAGGATTTCAGCGCAGAGTTAGCAATTCTTGAGCGCAAGCTACGCACTTAGAACGCTGCGCAAGTTGACTATTTTGAAAATTTTGGCGCCATTTGGCGAAAATGTTTGGCACCAAAAGTCTGGGGGTTAACTAGGACCTTAACGTGCGTTTAGATTATTCTGTCGAAGCTGTGGCGTAATTAAATCGTAAAAAAGTAACACACTCACAATAAATCTAATAAATCTAAACAATAACATAGAATTACATCATAAGCATAAGCAGGCGATAAATTTAAAATGATTTAATCATGAAACCTGATCAATGGGCTTGATTCATGAAGTCACATGATAAAAACAAACACGTATTGCATTGAATTCAAAAACAAAACAATTGTACTTCTTTATTTGTAAACCTAGTAAAATTTCAAATTTAAATTTGGGTAAAGAGTTTAAATGTTAGGGAAAATTTCTTCAAAAGATTTTTTAAATTAAAAAAAGGTCGTATTTTATGCTTATATTTTTAAATAAAATACATTTTGTAACATATGTACTTTTTAAGAGAAAGTTTCTGCAAAGAGCAAAACTTGGCAACACCGGAGCGTGAACTGGGTTAGTTGGAAAACACAAGATAGTTTTTATCGTGTGACTACGACGTCACATGAGTTTTTGAATTGAATGGCTAGAATCACGTGGCTTTCACTATCATGTGACTATGACGTCACATGAATTAACCTCATAGCACTTTATCGGCGTTCATCACTTGCAAAAGATCCACATACATCTGTATGCGAAAATGTTTATCCTCTAATGTAAATTTGTAAGTTTTTTAAAATTTGTATAAATCATGTCATGTGACTAACTCGTTAAAAAAGATTATTGTACTCTTTAATTTTCAAAAATAGATATGCATATAATAATTGATAGGGTCAGGTGGGGGAAAGTGGGTGTAAAATCTTGGTTTTTAGAGAAGGTCCCCAAAAATCAAACTATTAAATTGATTTTAATGAAACATTTGATGCATTTTACATACATTGGATTCATATAGATTAAATATGAAGTGTAGCCATTCAATTTTGTTAGATTGTTTCCTCACAGTGATATATTTGAAGGAGCAGAGGTTTTGATGCCCCCAGTTTACCCCATGGTGGGGGAAAAGGGGGTAGTTCTAAAATTGGTGTATATTTAAATAAAAATATGTAGATATTCATTTTGAAATGAGAATACACTGAAATAAATGTGTTTTGATTATATTTAATGGCACAAATGGGCAAAAAAATACTCTTGGTCTCTATTATGCTCTTGGTTGTTTCCCTTTTCTGTAGTGAGAATACGGATAGCCTTTCTGTTCAGAGGATAAAGTCCTGATCATTTAAATCCATTCACTGCATGCTGGTTTCCTTAATATAATTTTATTGGCATTTTAATAAAAAAAATCAAAATTAATGTTAATAGTTAATTTAAAAATATTTTAGACCTATTTAAAAAATTGTTTTTTTCTCTATGCTTTACAAAATTTTGGGAAAAAAATTTTTTAAAAAATGTTTTCACATTAAAATTACTCCTAATGACTAAATACTAAGTTAATTAATTGTTTTAGTCATTTTATTATAAAAAATATAGCGCATTGATTTTTTTAAAAAGTTAACATAGGGTAAAAAATTCCTATCATAGAACCTTAGCTAAGCATAACCTAAAATTCCCCACCGAAAAAACTTCATGATAAATGGGGTTATAAAATTTATTTTTATCTTCTTATGTAGATCTGTTCTTTAGATATTGCTCTACACAAGTCTGGACTAAAATTAATAGTTTTTGCGAGTTATTATTGGTTTTAGAAGAAAGTTCTCTCATCAGCAGCCTAAACTAACATACCATTTGCAATCAGCATATTAAGAAACTTAATGTACATCAAACTTATTACCAACTTTAGAAACTAAAATGAAAATATTTACTATAATCTCAATATATGTCTCTGAAAAAGAACTAACTATATTTATTTAAAAAGAGAAAACAAGTGTTTTTCAATATACCCCCCCTTTACCCCATGGACCCATTTTCCCCCACCTGACCTTATATGATAAAGATAAGAAACTCACAAGATTTTTTATAAAAATACAAATTTTTTTATGTATATCCTTAGAATTATTCGACATAGACCCGAATGGTAATCATCTTTCATTTACACATTTCAAAGACGCGACAAATTGTAAATTTATGTTATTATTAACTAGTCTATCTAAAGCTAACGTTGTGAATTCCATTTCTTTTTCAAATAAAATAAATTAACATGAAACTATCTGTAACTCTTTGTATAAATTAAATTTATTCGGAAGTTTCAAAAATCCTACAGCATTTTCAGATAATAAATATTTCATATTATATATGAATACATTTTCGAAGTATTTTTTTATTTACTAAACTGGGCCCATCAGATAAAATAATATATGATAATTTATCCGTTTAATTTATATCCGTATGTAGTACACCATTATAATGATAACTAGAAATAACTAAATAATACAGAAAGAATTAAATTACGAAAATGATCTTAAATGGATAAAATATATTCTAATATATAATTTTTTTAAAAAACTGATTAAGTTTAATCTATTTTTGATGGTTATTTAAGCAAGCAATGCGTTGTATTAATTCTAAGTAAAGTATTCTGTGCTTTTATTATAGTGTTAATCAACTCTTATTAATTTTTTAACCGGATTTTTCTACGTTTTTTAAAATTGTTTTGCATTGAACTATTACTCAATGAATCTATTTGCTAATTTTTAAACTTTAAAGAACTTTATTTATAACTGTCAATAAATGGATAAAGTTTAATTTTGGTAAAGCGTTAATCGAATTCGACTCCTTGAACTGTAATTTCCAATTATCTTCTTTTTTTTTTTCGATAGGTATGTTATATTTAAACTAATAAATTGTTACTCAAGTAAAAAGAGAAATATAAAAGCATCAATTTCCTGGATTATTTATTTTGAGCTGTTAAAAAAGATTCATGGATTAAAATAGTAAATAGAAATACATAAGACAATAATTAAAAATAGATAAGATAGTAAATAAAAATAGATAAGATGGTAAATAAAAATAGATAAGGCAGTAAATAGAAATCAATAAATTTAAAAAAATTAATTTAGAATAAAAAACTAAAGTAAAACAGTTAATTAAATTTCTTTAAATAGTATAAGTCAAAACATCATATTATTTTTTTAATTATCATCCATTTCAACTGATCCATACTACAGCGAGCCGTAAAATATTGTATTATTTTAAGTAATACTGAAGCTTATAATTGGAAAAAATTATTCTGACAGAAATCCGATGAGCAATATTTCTTTCAAGAAATTTTAGAAATACGAATAATTTGTTGATTTGACTTTCCTTTAGTTTTCACAAAACAAACTTTAATCAAACTTATTGTTTAAACGAGAATCGAAAGGAAATTTTATTAAAAATCTTGAGTACACATGCCCAATTATCTTTTATTTCAGGAATTGCAATGGGAAATAGTTCCTGTGATCTATGTTGTGAAAATGCAGACATGGTTTTATTAGATAAAAGCCTCCTGACTTTCGTAACCGCCATAAGAGAAGGTAAAACTTCAAATTTAATTTTCAAACTAATTTAATTAATATTTTCAAAACTGAGAGATGGAAAAGGCAATCCCACAGAAATATTCAATATTTGTTGCTCTCTTCTAGGTGCAGTTAATTGCATTCAAACAAATGCAATAATGTAGATCAAAATGAAAAAAAAAAGAATTCCTTTAAGGGGACATAGTACGATTTACATAAATTTTTTTAATGTAATGTTTTCATAATTTTTTGGTTGCCTCCTAAGAGATGTAAACAGATTTTGTGCTCAAAATTTCTTAGAAAGCTAACCATTTAATTTTTTAAGGGAAAAACTTGAAACTTATGAAGTGATTTTAAAATGCTACTCCTACAAAAATTGACATACGTATATGAAATTTGATTTACAAGTACATTAAACTATGTATAAAAAAAGTAGGTATGGGTTTTGGGATAACATTATTGGTATTTGTACAATACTTCTTTTTATGAATGCTTATTGAAAACTACTTAAAAATGTGTAAATTCTAACTTCAGTTATTTTTTTAAAAAATAAGTATTGCTTTGATTAAAAAATACAAACCAACTTTTGTACCATGTTCGATTTGCAACAAGTGAAACATTTTTCCAAAAATTAAACACAATAGATTACTAGCATTTTAAATGAAGACAAACTAGTTATTTTATCTTTCTGAAATAAGTCAGTGTAAAATTTGGATTGGCCATTGGAATGTGAATAAAAACAAACGTAAAAGCTATCACAACTCGGCGTTTTTTAAACTTAGAGCTTTCAAATTTTGTGAGTTTATAGAAAAGTATATAAAAAATAATTTAGACTAAAAAAATTAGATTTGATTTTTTTGATAGATTTTTGTCAAATGAATCGTATTGTGTCCTCTTAAATTAACACTTTGCTCCCGAAATGCAAATGGCAATTCTTTAAGTTTATAAAAGAATTCTCTCTGTCCAGCGAAAATTATTAGTATGCAATTAATGTACATTAACAATGAAATAAGTTTAAAAGAATTTTACTTATCTATAATATACTATGTGAAATAGAGAGAGTTTGTGATAGTAATTTTTTCGATGTTAAATAAAATATTATGTTCGACAAAGACAATAAAATATTTATTGAGTAATTAATTACATATTAATTATAAGAATACATTTAATGCGAAATTTGAGCTTGATGATTTTTGATAACTTAGTTTATATTTGATCATAAAAATGGTAATGCCATTCTCATTTAGTTATCTACATTTAAAAGTTTCGATTTTTTTCATTTTAATATTTATTAATGCTGAATATCTTAATTCACACAAATAAAATATAGAAAATTACATTTTTAAAGCCTTTTTTTTTGGCTATTATGGAATATTCGCCTCTAATTTTAATCCAAAATAAATTCATTGGCTCTTCTGAATGTTTTGAAATTAAATCTTGATTATAACAAAGCGATTTCAGTTCTTCCTTCTCATTTAAATCAATGCATATACAGTTGTATCCATCATCACACGAATGGATTATAAAATCAATCCAATTTTTTAATATCTAAATTTGGGAAGTAATGAATATATTTCTCTCCTCTGGTTTTGCCAAATGGTCAATAATAATTTTATAAACAGTTCATTTCTGTAAAACGGCTAAATGATTCGGTTCCGTACTTTTTAAATTTTTTTCTGGGTATTATTAGTAATTTAAACAAAATTGTTGGCACACTACAAGCGTTTTGTGGCACACAAAAGAACCACGGTACAGTGGTTGAGATTCACTGATCTAACTAAAAAAAAAGAACTTAGTTTTGTTTATAATAACATAAATATTATTAAACAGAGATTAACATATATCTTATTTTTTCTCTTTAATTTGTCATAATGATAGTGGATTCAGATAATTCTGAATGAAAATCCCTTGTTTTGGATTACAATTGAAAATGGAATTTAACTGCTTATAAAATAATGCAAAGTGAAATATATAAGTTATCGGCATTTCTTTAAACTTTCGCTGAAAATATTTCATGAAATCCTTCGGCTAGAATGTTAAATAGTTTACTATAAGAGAGAAAAATGTTATTTTCTTATTGAATATTAATATTAAAGTAAAAATAAACATAGCCTCTCTGCTGAATTTATAAGTTTTCGATAAAATTAATACGAAAAAATGTAAGAACACTTTTTTTAATTTTGAAGAATATTCGTATTTTCTAAAAGAATTTTGACATTCCATCTACATTATAAGATCATCTTAGTAAAATAAAAAAGTGCCCTTAATGAAATTCTTTTCTTAAAATGATATGAATCAATTATAATTAATTTAATAGAAATTTCATTATGCAGTCATTGCATAATTCATGTGAAAAATGTTTCAAAGAGCATTTTTGTGAACACTAAAATTTTTAGATGATTAAATATTTATTCAATTTTTTGAAAAACGTGAATTGAAAGTTTTAAAAAACGTACAACGTCATTTCTATTTAGGCAAAAGACTGGAATATTTTTAGACATTTTATGGCTTTATAGTGTATACGTATTAAAATTTACGATTCCATTTTAAAAAGTATGGAATGTTTCACATTTATTTTTATTTTGATACAAAATTTTAATCTGATTTTAAATGCGATTTTCAAATAAGTAGAAAATTAAAATTTAAAATATGTATCGACAAAGAATTTCATCAACAACTCAAGTATAAATGAAATTCTAATCCAGATATAAATTAGATTTGAAACTTTTGGTACTTTAAATAAATATTTGCTATGTAAAGATATAATATCTAGTGCAAATATGTTATGGTGAAATTAAAATATAAATAAATTGTGGAAAAAGAAATGAAACTAAATGATATTGTAACTAGTAATAGTTCGCTAAATAATTTGACTTAAAAACATTTTACTTAATAAGAATCAAGCTTTGTTTTTAAAGCTTTATTTCATCCTATATTTCTATAGTATAATTATGAAGCTTTTATATTCTGAATTAACTTCCATGGCATTAAAGCATGTTTGACTTTTTATTTTTCAATTGTACAATTTTATCGAAAAATAATTCCGGATGAATTATTGATCATTGCATAATTTCAGACTTTGTATATATATTTATCATAAAAAATATATGCTATATATTTTCTATACATAGAATTAATCACTAAAATATTCATGTTGATTTTTTTTTAAATAAATATTTTTAGAATACATTGAAAAAAAATTTAACGAAAGAATATTGTGTATTCTAGGAAAAAGTAATAATGTTACCTTATTTTCAAATGCTTGTAGAAACCACTAATTGTTTGCATGAAAACCAGTTAAAAGAGCATTTAGTGTCTAGTAAATTTTATAAAATACAATCAAAAGAAGATAGGAATGAGAATTACTTTGTAAATTAATAAAAAATATCATTATCTTTAAATATATATGTACTAGCCATTACCTTGCCGCTTAGCAAGTATTTCATGATGCTGCATGACTAAACTGATATCTGTCCTAACGTTAAGCTTTTTATTGTATGGAAAAACATTATTATAACCCAAGCCTCTTGATTTAAAAAGGTCAAAATCTGAATCTCTAAATTGAAAGTTTGTTATCCCCCTCGTAACATCCAACTTTGGAATGTATCAAAAAAATTTTTTTCTAAGGGGATCTTTATAACAAAGAAATGTGTCCCAAATTCAATCTTTGGTGAATAGTTTCGAAGATCTGGTGATGGGTGAGTGAGTCGCTTTTTTCCCATGTACAGTCGAACCTCTAATAACGAACCCCTACATTGCGAATTTTTTTCTATATAAAAACCGAAATTTTTTTTTTTAAAAACCTTGGAACTTTTTTAAAAACAAATTTTTTTTTTTTTTCTTTTTTAAAATTTTTTTAAAAACCTCTTTTTAAAATACAAGGGTTTTCAATTTTTTTTTTAAACGAACTTTTCTTTTGGGTAAAATTTAAATTTTCTTTTCTCCGTTTTTTAAATTTTAAATTTTTCTGAAAAAAATTTTCCAAGGGTTAAATTTTCTTTAAAATAAAAATTTTATTGGGTTTTAAATTTTAATTTTTAAAAAAAATTTTAAAAATTAATTTTTTCTTAATTTTTGGAAACTTTAAAAAACCAAAAATTGAACCTTTAAAAAAAAACCGGGGGCTTTCAAAAAATTTTCCCCCAAAAAACCCTGGCGCCTTTAATACCTTTAAAAACTTTCTTTTTAAAATTATTAATGAAAATTTTAAATTTTAAGTTGGGTTTAAATAACTTTCTTTTTTTAAATTAAACGTTAAAATAAAAATTTTAATTTAAAATTTTTTTTAAATCATTTCTTTTAAAAAAAAGCCTAACGTTCCCATTTCCAAAACGGCAGGAACTTCACTGAGTTAGGAAAACCGGGCGGTCTGCACAAAAAGAAAAAGGGGGCGTACCCAACAATTCTGGGCAGCGGCCGAATCGGGAAGAGTTGCTCAAATTTTCTCGAATGTCTTTTTTAAATTCACGCGTTTGAATTAGGTATAAGTTTTTGCAGGGATTAAAACAAAATATATTTTTAAATCGCCCGAGCATTCGACGAAAAAACATAAACAAATTAACAGACGGGGGCAAAATAAAGTTACAAAAGGGGGTTTAAACCTTTCAAAAACTTCGAAGGGCTCTCAACCCCGAAAAAAAGTCTTCATAGATTTCACATCCATGACAAAATTTAAAAGGGGCAATTTTGAATAAATCACTCTTTGAATTTTGGGTAGAGGTGGGAAACTGAATTTTCTGCACTGGAAACAAAAACATTTCTTCTATTTCCTTTTAACATCATACCTTTTGGGAAACGGTTTTGGGCAATTTTTAAAACAAAAAGTACATCTATAAATATCAAAAATAACTCTGAGTGTCAATTTTTAATTTTAGCCTTCATTTGAAAAACTTTGCCTGACAAAAACCCCTGGGAAATCACTGATAATTATTAAACTTGTTCTTATACTGGTGAAGTACCCACTCTTATAACAAAAAGTTTATTTTTTTAAAAAAAAGAAATATATTATTCTTGATATAATACTTAATTGTAAGGAGAGTAAGACCAAGTGCGCAATGTATACAAAATGTAAAAAGATTTATTGAAATAATATATATTATAAAAAGGTTTTTAATGAACGTAATTTTAAGCCTCGCAGAATTAGCATTTAGAATAAAAAGTTAAATAATAAAAAAAAAAAATATAAAAAATTTTAATGAATAACAATTGTGTTATTTTTAATATTTAAAGAGAAAAAATTCAAAATGTTTTACCCGGGATGGTTGCACTCGATACTAACGTTAATGGTAGGGGGGGTGATGCACCCAAATTTTTTTTATAATTATTTTCAATGTACAAGATAAAAAACCTTTCGTGAATAATTTAACTAAGAGAAAATATCTTACCTATTTCAAGGGTTTTTCTATTTGTCTTTCATAATTTGAAAAAATCCCAAAAAAACAATAATTTTTCCAAATGTGCGTGACCTTTAAAAAAGGAAAAAATCCGACACATTTTGCTAACTTTCAGGAAAGTTTTTAAACAAAAAAGTACATTTTATTACGTTATTGTAAATTTTTAAATTCATTTGATGATTGACAAAAAATCCTGTTGAACTTTTTCTTTCTTGTGTCTTTTTTACGGGCAAAAATGATTTTTTGGTCACTTTTGGCTTCTATTTTTTTTATAAAGTTCTTAATGTAGCTTTAAAAAAATTTTTCCTTTTTGTTTCATGTTTATTGCTTTTCTCAAATTTACTTTCGCTAACATGATTAATATGCATTATTTCAAAGTGTTTCCCTTGTTTTATCAGCTTCAATTTCCTTTCAGAGAGATCACAGATGCCCCATTCTTTTATATTCTGCTCATTTACATTTATAAACCATAATCAGTCGTACAACATCACAATTAAAACCACTAAGTTAGTCATAGAGGAAAATGCAGCATGTTCAAGAAAATATTTTTGAAAAATAGTTGTCATGCCGGGAACTCGGCCAATACTTAAGATTCTAAAAACGTTTTCCACTCAAAGGAATGTTATCAATTCATTTTAGCTCCCAATTAAGACGTATATTAGAGATTCTCTGTCAAGGTTATTGGTAACAAATAAACAGTTTTCCCAGAATTAACGATTTTTGTATTATATGTTTCAGTATACTCATAAAAATAAATCTTGGCCAATTAATCCTTCAAAGTGCTCAATATGCTTATCCATGCATCATAAAACTCTTTCACATTGTGAAAAAAAAGCGCAACAGAATTATATAATTTACAACTTCTCTAAAAGAAATCGATGCAGATAACCATACAAGTAAGTTCGAAAGCCAGCAAAAGTAATATTTTAGGTTAAAAGAACCGTAATAAAAAAATCTCTCATCATAGGATTACAGCAAAGCAAACAAAATATTTTTTTTATTTAGTTATAGGATCAAAGATAGCTAATGAGCGTTCAAAGTAGAATCTTTTATTTTTGACCTTTTTTCACCAGATGATATATATAAATTATATCAATGTAAATCTGTATTTTTTTTATTATATCAGAAAGTACTTAGTTTTTTTCATTCCACTATAAATTAATTTTTTTTAACCTTTTATTTTCGATGTGTTCGCGCCCCTTTAGGTTATCCCCCCTACAGTTTGAAACACTGTGCTAATAGCGTGTCGCGAGGGTGGTTGGGAGGGTTCGAGAAAGAAGCAAACATGTTCTTAGAATAGCTAATTTTCTTTAACCATTAACACTTTACGAAATGCACTTTTATAACTTAACTTTGGGAGCAATAAGAAGTCTTAATCCAAAATCAGGTCACTAAATTATCTAAACTGCTTATCTTAGTTGAAGCTCCTTGAATGATCCTGCTCGCAGCCGGATAGCTCGTTTAGCTTCAAGGTTGATGTCTTCCTCTGTTCCGGTGGATTCTCCTTTTACTATTAATCTTTGGATACGCGGCCACTAGTCGCTGCTTACTAACACATGTATATCAACTTAACGATCTATTCTTAACCATTGTAATGGATGGGCTCTTCCTTCCATTAGTGTACGAGTGTTAGAGGAAGCTTAACCATAGTCAAAACAAACACAATTTACTAACAAGTCTCAACAACCTCAAGTTTCAACAACCCAAGTTAGGAAATGCACCTTTAGATAAATATGGGAACAAAAGCGAGGTAGAGGAGATAATTGAATATTTAATTATAAATCAAATCACTTACTCTTGGAACGTCCTAGCAATACACCTTCTAAATATTTGAATTCTACATTCTAAGTTAATCTACTTCAATTTCGACATTATTCCAATTTAAAAGGCTAATTTTGACCAAATCGTCAATCTTTAATATTAATCAAATAATCTACGAATCACTCTCTACTAGCTTTACGTTAATCACTAACTGTCATCCGTTAGCTTCTAACCTCTCTATCATTTGGCTCTGAAAGTTAATGTTTAAATATAAGCCTTGATTTTTATAATTCGCGTCTTCTTCTTCGGGAGAAAGTTTTCAATAGAATAATATTTTTAAAAAATTTTCCCCAGGAGGATTAGTTGGAGATACGCGAATAGATCTGTTACACCATTATCTCGCATACACAACAACTGGCATTTAAATAGTAGCTCCATTTGCATAAATCAAGTCATCTCTACGGAAAGCGGTTTTTAAACTAAAATCACAGTTAAACAATATTTTTTCCAAGAAGTGTAGTAGGAAATCCTATTAGAACCAGTTACAGCTGTAAAAATTATAACTGGAAATAACAGGGTGTTTAAACGAAAACTATTCGTAATAATATATAATTATTTATAAAATATTTCAACCAAATTAGAAGTGGGATAGAACACAGTTAAACATATATACATATTATGCAATTTTCAAAAAAAATTTCTGTCAGAAAGGCGTAAGATTAAAGTTAACAAAACATGAAAAGTAATGATATCATAAGTACAACAATCCCAATCAGATCAGAGAAAAACTGAAACAGGACCCTAGGGTGCACCTAGACACAGTTCACACTGGCGCAGTGAATAAAAAGACTGGACATTTATAGACTGTCTTCTGTATCATGTTTATTTTTCCCTTGAGGGTTTCTTCAAAATCCAAAAATATATCTTCTAGAAATGATTTTATGTGCTCTTAAACAATAAAAACCGATGGCTTTGAGTCTGGTGATTTCCTTCTTCTTCAGGTCTATAATTTGTCGAAATTACACTTTTGAAAGCCATTTTAAGCTTTTATTTTGAGTCATTCTTTCATCCGAATGGGATTGTGCAACTTACAATTTTATTGGTCTCCTTTTTCCCTTATTTAGGCTCAATTTGGATGTTTCATTTGTGTTATGCTTTTTCTACCATTTTTATTAGAATGTGATCATAATCGGAGTTATAAATATATTGTTTGTCTTAACGAATACTATTATCTATTTTAATTTTTGAAACGATTTAAAGTACTTTTTAGTGATATCGTAATATATAAATACTAGCCATTATCCATCCTCTTTATTGGATATTTTCTGGCATTTAAGCAACACATTCTTTCTACGTTATTGTTTTCTAACTCCTAGCATTAAGATTTTGATAGCACTGAAAAATATTCTTATCGCATCACCCTCGCCTCTTGATTTAATTTACGAATTTCGAAAACAGAAGTAAATTTTTCACTTACGTCTCAGTAATCCCCCACTTCGGAGTCTATTTCCTCATACCCCATTTTTAGAGGATCTCTACTTAACAAAAGAAACATGCATGCCAAGTTTCAAGTCTTTAGGTCTGTAATTCAAAAGCTGGTGTTTAAGTCTATAACGCCCCTGTAACCCCCGCAATCCCTCTTTTGATGCCGCAAAACCCGTTCTTGGTAATATATAGTAAAAAGAAAAACATGCTTACCAAATTTCAAGCCTGGAAGTCTAATAGCCCCCTCCTGATGTCAATTTCCTCAAAAACCGTTCTTAACGAATATCTACCAAAAAGAAAATGAAATTT
>BMAV01014955.1:0-11290 GCA_019973955.1 Trichonephila inaurata madagascariensis
ATGTTTTTGTTGTGTCGTTTTTTTTTTAACTTATTAAATGTTTCAAAATAAAGCCAGTGGTCGGGGGGTTATCCGTTTCCACTCCACGGTTCGGTTCTATCCTCAGGTGGGGCAAGATCAACTCAGTATTTTTCCTCTGCAGTGGGTCGATAAATGAGTAAAGCTTGCGCACTGGGGTCTCGATTCAAAGGACCACCTGATCGGGACATCTTCTCATGAGCTTCAGAGGCTAGTGGTCACATGCACTGGGATGGTCACGTAAGACAGGGGCCCTAATGGCTTTTATCCCATTTTGAGTTAAATTTTTTAAAAAAAAAGTCTTCTGTGTCTTTCTTTTCCCAAACCCCGAGGTAAAGGGGTAAACCCCTCACTTCACACACACACACACACACACACACACACAAAAAACAAAAAAAAATTATATATATATATATATAATTAATACAACAATAATCAATTAAAAATTTATATAAACTTATAACATTAAATCCCATTTCAAAATATAAATGGCGAATATAGAAAAAAAAATTAATGTTTCCAAACAAAATAAAAAAAATTAAAAAAATAAAAGTTTAAAAAAAATACCCAAGGGGAACCCTGGACTTAAGACCGATAAGGGGGTTTAAATCTAGTTTGTGGCGCCAACCTTCCCCTATTGCAACGGTAAGTTAATGGGGAAAAATCCAAACCCAAAAAATTAAAAGTTAAAAATTAAACCATTATAAACAAAAAAACTAAACTTTGTACATCGCATTCTAAAAGATGTTAAAATTAAAATATTAAAATACTAAAACAATTAAGTGCATAATATAAGTGAACCATCGCACCAAAGTGACCACCCTTCTTTAAAATAGTTGTAAAAAACCCAAAAGTTAAATTTAAAAACCCAGTATTTTACAAATAAAAAGGTTAAAAACTCCCCAAAGAGCATACTATTAATAATTCAATTTTTTTGAACGGATTTTTCTTATATTTAATACAACAATTACCATCTATATTTTCCCTAAAATTATATATATATATATTAATAATATATATATATATATATATATATAAATTATTAATATTAAATAAAATTAAAAAATATATATTTTATTATGTTTTAAAAAAAAAAAAATATAAATATATATATATTTTTATAATCACGCGGCCCTAAATGAAACCCCCTGAAGGAAGCATGAAAGCATGAAATTTACAGCATGCATTGCGTGTTAGGAAGAAAAATTAGAATCTCAACCAAACACACATCACGCGCACCTGTGGCGCCACCCAAAAGCGCTATTTAAAACTTAGAGATTTCGACGATTTTAAATTTGGCGTTTTTTCCTGTGGTTTTTAAAAAGATCAGTTATTTCGTAAAAAGCAATCGCGTTTGTCAAATTTCCGGTTTTACGGGGGAAGAGTAGTAGCCTACCGAGATTATGGATTATCTTTCAGGAAATCGGTAGTCGTGTGGACGAGAAACCAAACAACTGTACTGCGGATATGTGACCTTTGATGCAGGAGGGTCGACGGACCGACGTGGTCGATCGCATCCACCTCAGTGCACCACTTCATGTGAAGACAGGCAAATTGTGCGCATGGCAGTGACGGATCGTTCAGTCACATCACGAACCATAGCACAGCACATTGAGTCTGTAACGCATCATTCATTGTCTGCAACTACCTTCGACGCCGTTTACAGCAGAGTGGTCTGTCCGCAAGACGTCCATTACTTGGTCTACCCTTGACGCAGAACCACAGCGTCTCCGCACCAATGGTGCGATGAAAGAAGGATGTGGGTTGCAAAATGGAATGAAGTTGTCTTTACTGACGAGTCACGCATCTGTCTGCAACACCACGATGATTGGATCGAGTCTGGAGACACCGTGAAGAGAGGATGCTGAACAGCTGCGTATGCACCGCCACACTGGTCCTGCACCGGGTATTATGGTATGGTGCGCGCCTGGATGTCACTTTCGCTCCCTCAGGGACGCATTGCCGGTACTTTAAACTGCCAGCGCTACATCTCCGAGGTGTTGGAGCCAGTTGTCCTTGCTTTCCTTCAGGGCTTGGCCACAGCCATATTTCAACAGGGTAATGCGCGACCACATTGTGCATCTTGTCTTCGTTCTGTCAATCACCAGATTGAATTGCTTTCCTGGCCGCTTGTCTCCGGATCTCGCCCATAAAACTTGTGTCCATGGTTGCTCAAAGATTGACCGAGATTGCACCAGCTGCAAAACCAGATCAACTTTGAAGTTGGAAGCTCTTGGTCTGCTGTACCCCAAGAACAACATCAAAGTCTCTTTGAATCAATTCCGAGGTGTGTGGTAAGGGTGATCTCCAAAATGGCTGCTACCTGGCTACTGATTCTTGGCAGGAACTCACTAAACAATTATTTTAATATTTGATACTTGATAAACTTGTTATCTACAAAATAAATTTCTCGTCTTTGTCTTTCTTGGTGTTGTATTTACGTTAGCATATATATATATTAACCTTGGCGCATGTTGGCTACCTGATAGAAGATCTTGAATGAAGTTGAGAATTTGACAGGATACTAAGTTAATTAAAAGAGTTATCAAATTTAGAAAATTTAGACTCCAAGAAGAGTTTATTTTTCAACAAAATAATGAATAAAAATTACTTTAGATGCACGAGAAAATTTTGTATTTATGTTATTAAGATTTTATAACATTTTTTCTAAATTATTATTTTCTTTTTTTCCAACTAAAAACAATATTTTGAATTTATATTGCAAATCACACCCCACTTCCCCATTATCAATTTCCACCTTCCCATTTGAGTCTTTTTTTTATATAAAAAAATATTAAAGATATAAAAATTTGTCATATTGAAAAAATTTTTTTTTTCAACAATCTTTTAAGTAAGTTTTATGCAGTAGGTAAGCAAGTTTAAGTGTTTTTATGAAAATGTTGTCCATCCAGGAACATGGAAAATTCTTGTTGGAGAACCCCAGTTTAAATTAATAATCACGATTATTGTTATGTACACCATTTATTGAGATTGGCATATTTAGTTTTAATACTGCATGATTATACTGTTAGAAAGTAAAATATATGTGATTCTTTTTTTACAGTAAGGTGTCCATAAAGATTTATTAAATGCATTCTTTGCATTCTATACTTAAAGCCTATAAATGATATAGCTTCATTATCTACACGAGAAGGGTATATTGTTTTAAGGTATCCGACTACGTTCGGAACCATGATTTTGCAAAAGCATATAAATAGATAATATTTATGACATTTAGTGTCACTTAGATTAGAAAATGTACATAAAAATGTTTTAAGAATAGTATTACAATAAAAAAATATTTAAGTACAATATTTTGACAAAAAATGAACATAGAATGACCCATTTTCAAAATATTCTCCTTTTGTGGAAAATGCTTCTATTATAATAATATTTCTCCTGTATATAGCTCAGAACTCTGTACAGAGGCTCAACTAGAATGTTTGAAATATATAACTTAGAAGTGGGTTTATCCATGTTTTACGACTACAGAGGGGAGAAATTTTAAGAAAAAAACGTTTATAATTATTTCAATTATTGCAACTCTGAAAATAATGTGAATTTTTAAAAATTCATAGTTGAGCCTCTGTACAGAGGTCTGAGCTATATACAGACAAGATATTATTATTTTAGAAGCATTTTTCACAGTAGGAGAAGATTTTGAAAAAAAAATTTTTATATATAAGTTAATTTTTTGCCGAAATATTGTATTTAAATAATTTTTTTTGTCAAAATGTCCTTAAAACAATTTTGTACATGTATTCTAATCTAAGTGACACTAAATATCATGAAATTTATCTATTTATGTGCCTTTTTAAAATCGCGGTTCCGAACGTAGTCGGATACCTTAAAGAAATGCATGCCAAAAGGGCTTTTTGGTCAACTTCAGTTTCTATTAGCATTAATACTGATTTATTAGCTGTATTATATATAGCTCGTGAAATAATTCATCAATGAAAACTCCAAATAAATAGTAGGATCATTTCGAAGACATGAGTATTAAATAGCTTTTCAAATATGCAAAGAAAAAAATATTTAAAAAATATTATTAAATAAAATATTTATTCAAAATTAAATTTAAAATTAACATGTACGAAACAATTAAGCCAAATAAAATAATGAGTATCTTAATAAAAACTTAGATATCCCTCTAAGAATAATACTGAAACGGATTTACGGCAGCTGAAAGGAAATAGTTTGTAAGTATCAGAAAAATTCTAGTTCGGCGAATACATTTTTTCCTAATCATCAGAAAAATTTATGTATAAAAAAATAAATTCATTTATTCAAACTTTGCTATGAAAGAACTTTGGTTCAAAAAATGAATGTTTTTAAGCCCAAATACTGCACAACATGACATTATAAAATGTAAAAATGTTATATGTGTGTAAAGTAAGTGACAACAAAGTTCGAGATTATTGTTCCAGATTCAGATGAAAACAGGTGGCTGTCGTTATCACATGATTGTAACGACACTTGAATTTAGACTTTGTTGAAAAAAAAGTACTTCTCCTAAGAATTTCTAATGCTTCATAATCAAAATCAGATATACAAGCAGTATAAGAGGGAGAAAAACTTCAAACGAACTTACTCTGCTTGCCCAATGTAATTCAATGCTAAATGATGCAATTCAATGTTAAACAATTAAATCTAATTGACGAAAAACACGCATGGGAAAATCTATATACAGTGGGCACAAAAGTGTTCGTACACTTGCAATTTCTTATGAAATTTAGTGTTTTCGACTAATAAAAATTAATATAATGTATTGTAATTTTTTTATGATATCTGCAACTTGTTCTTAATGGAATGACATAATTAATTTTTAAAAATAGTATAACTATTTTTTTTAAAAATCAATAATCAAAAAGCTACTAAAAAATTATGCCACAAAAGCCTTCGTACACTTAACAAAAATCTCAATTTAGCTTTAAATATTGTATTCCTTTCTTAATTTAGTACTTACAAGGATATCTTTTAGTGTCCACAACAACTTTTAAGCTTCTTGGTATAGATGTAATCATTTTTTTGTAATTTCTGCATCGATTTTCTTCCATTTTTCTGTGATTATTGTTTTTACTTCACATTTTGTGTGTTATTTATCATTTTTTTTTCTTTTTTTACATCAAAATCTCACCAAATATGTTCTACTGGGCTAAATAAAGTGATCGAGGAGGTGTTTTCAGAATTTGGGGACAGTTATAGAGACACCAGTGGCGTACATTGAGAGCAGTGCGCTTGGCGTCATTACCCTGTTAAAAAATTAAGTCGTCTCCAATATCCGAATTTGTGCGGATAATTTAAAATTTCTCTTAAAATATTTAAATCGAGCTCATGATTCACAATACCATCAAAAAATACCAAATTACCAAATTATGTGGCCGATTTACTTCCCCCACGCAAGAACACTTCCACCTCCATGTTTTATTGATCCAACTAGATTCTTGGGATTAAGTTTCAGAAAATTCAAAATTGACAGCAAATTGATTGGGATGGCAGATAATTCAACATTTATGGTTAAGAAGGGCCTATAATAACTTGTAAATGAAAAAATAAAAGAGTTTAATCCCATGAATTTATGTGGAACAAGAACTCCTCCACCTCCATGTTTCAGCATTGAAGTGAAGGTGTTCTTTCGTAAGGGTGTAAATTGGCTTTAGAATTAGGTAATTTGGTATTTTTTAATGGTATTGTGAATCATGAGTTCTATTTAAATATTTTAAAGAGAAATTTTAAATTATCCGCACGAAATTTGGATGTTGGAAACAACTTAATTTTTTAAAAGGCCAATGACTCCCTGCGCAGTGCTCTCAATGTACGCCACTGGTGTATCTATCAGGGAAATCGGTAGTCGTGTTGGACGAGAAACCAAACAACTGTACTGCGGATATGTGACCTTTGGATGCAGGAGGGTACGACGGACCGACGTGGTCGATCGCATCCACCTCAGTGCACCACTTCATGTGAAGACAGGCAAATTGTGCGCATGGCAGTGACGGATCGTTCAGTCACATCACGAACCATAGCACAGCACATTGAGTCTGTAACGCATCATTCATTGTCTGCAACTACCATTCGACGCCGTTTACAGCAGAGTGGTCTGTCCGCAAGACGTCCATTACTTGGTCTACCCTTGACGCAGAACCACAGACGTCTCCGCCACCAATGGTGCGATGAAAGAAGTATATGGGTTGCAAAATGGAATGAAGTTGTCTTTACTGACGAGTCACGCATCTGTCTGCAACACCACGATGATCGGATTCGAGTCTGGAGACACCGTGAAGAGAGGATGCTGAACAGCTGCGTTATGCACCGCCACACTGGTCCTGCACCGGTATTATGGTATGGTGCGACCCTGGATGTCACTTTCGCTCTCCTCTAGTACGCATTGCCGGTACTTTAAACTGCCAGCGCTACATCTCCGAGGTGTTGGAGCCAGTTGTCCTTGCTTTCCTTCAGGGCTTGGCCACAGCCATATTTCAACAGGGTAATGCGCGACCACACGTGGCACGCATTGTCCAAAGGTTCTTCGTCAATCACCAGATTGAATTGCTTTCCTGGCCGGCTTGCTCTCCGGATATTTCGGCGATAGAAAACTTGTGGTCCATGGTTGCTCAAAGATTGACCCAGATTGCACTTCCAGCTGCCACACCAGATCAACTTTGGCAACGTGTGGAAGCTGCTTGGTCTGCTGTACCCCAAGAACACATCCAAAGTCTCTTTGAATCAATTCCGAGGCGTGCGGTAGCGGTGATCTCCAACAATGGCTGCTACTCTGGCTACTGATTCTGGCAGGAACCACACTTCACAGAAGTCCAGAAGTCTATAAATTTAATCATTTGATACTTGATAAACATGTTATCTACAAAATAAATTTTTTTGTGCTATTTCTTGTCTTTCTTGGTGTTGCATTTACGATGGCCAGCATATATATATATTAACCTGGGCCGCATGTTGGCTACCCCTGATGTAGAAGATCGAATGACTGTTGAGAATTTGACAGGATACTTCAGTTTAATTGAAAAAGAGTTATAAATTTTAGAAAATTTAGACTCCAAGAAGAGTTTATTTTTTCAACAAAATAAGGAATAAAAAAATTACTAGCATGCCACGAGAAAATTTTGTATTTGTGTTATCTAAGATTTTATAACATTTTTTTCTAAATTATTATTTTCTTTCGTGTCCGGCTCCAACTAAAAACAATATTTTGAATTTATATGCGAAATCACACCCCGACTTACCCGATTATCACTCATTTCCGCATATACCGTACATTTGGAGTCTTATTGTGTATATAAAAATATATTAAAGATATAAAAAAATTAGTCATATTGAAAATTTTGTTTTTTTTTCAACAATCTTTTAAGTAAGTTTTTGCAGTAGGGGAGCAAGTTAAAGTGTTTTAATGAAAATGTTGTCCATCCAGGAACATGGAAAATTCTTGTTGGAGAACCCCCCAGTTTAAATTAATAATTACGATTATTATAATGTACACCATTTATTGAGATTGGCATTTTTAGTTTTAATACTGCATGATTATACTGTTAGAAAGTAAAATATATGTGATTCTTTTTTTACAGTAAGGTGTCCATAAAGATTTATTAAATGCATTCTTTGCATTCTATACTTAAAGCCTATAAATGATATAGCTTCATTATCTACACGAGAAGGGTATATTGTTTTAAGGTATCCGACTACGTTCGGAACCATGATTTTGCAAAAGCATATAAATAGATAATATTTATGACATTTAGTGTCACTTAGATTAGAAAATGTACATAAAAATGTTTTAAGAATAGTATTACAATAAAAAAATATTTAAGTACAATATTTTGACAAAAAATGAACATAGAATGACCCATTTTCAAAATATTCTCCTTTTGTGGAAAATGCTTCTATTATAATAATATTTCTCCTGTATATAGCTCAGAACTCTGTACAGAGGCTCAACTAGAATGTTTGAAATATATAACTTAGAAGTGGGTTTATCCATGTTTTACGACTACAGAGGGGAGAAATTTTAAGAAAAAAACGTTTATAATTATTTCAATTATTGCAACTCTGAAAATAATGTGAATTTTTAAAAATTCATAGTTGAGCCTCTGTACAGAGGTCTGAGCTATATACAGACAAGATATTATTATTTTAGAAGCATTTTTCACAGTAGGAGAAGATTTTGAAAAAAAAGTTTTTTTTTTATATATAACGTAATTTTTTGCCGAAATATTGTATTTAAATAATTTTTTTTGTCAAAATGTCCTTAAAATAATTTTGTACATGTATTCTAATCTAAGTGACACTAAATATCATGAAATTTATCTATTTATGTGCCTTTTAAAATCGCGGTTCGAACTGTAGGATAAAAGAAATGCATGCCAAAAGGGCTTTTTGGTCAACTTCAGTTTCTATTAGCATTAATACTGATTTATTAGCTGTATTATATATAGCTCGTGAAATAATTCATCAATGAAAACTCCAAATAAATAGTAGGATCATTCCGAGGACATGAATATTAAACAGCATTTCAAATATGTAAAGAAAAAAATATTTAAAAAATATTATTAAATAAAATATTTATTCAAAATTAAATTTAAAATTAACATGTGCCAAATAAAATAATGAGTATCTTAATAAAAACTTAGATATCCCTCAAAGAATAATACTGAAACGGATTTACGGCAGCTGAAAGGAAATAGTTTGTAAGTATTAGAAAAATTCTAGTTCGGCGAATACATTTATTCCTAATCATCAGAAACTTATGTATAAAAAAATAAATTCATTTATTCAAACTTTGCTATGAAAGAACTTTGGTTCAAAAAATGAATGTTTTTAAGCCCAAATACTGCACAACATGACATTATAAAATGTAAAAATGTTATATGTGTGTAAAGTAAGTGACAACAAAGTTCGAGATTATTGTTCCAGATTCAGATGAAAACAGGTGGCTGTCGTTATCACATGATTGTAACGACACTTGAATTTAGACTTTGTTGAAAAAAAAGTACTTCTCTAAGAATTTCTAATGCTTCATAATCAAAATCAGATATACAAGCAGTATAAGAGGGAGAAAAACTTCAAACGAACTTACTCTGCTTGCCCAATGTAATTCAATGCTAAATGATGCAATTCAATGTTAAACACTTAAATCTAATTGGACGAAAAACACGCATGGGAAAATCTATATACAGTGGGCACAAAAGTGTTCGTACACTTGCAATTTCTTATGAAATTTAGTGTTTTCGACTAATAAAATTAATATAATGTATTGTAATTTTTTATGATATCTGCAACTTGTTCTTAATGGAATGACATAATTAATTTTTTAAAAATAGTATAACTATTTTTTTTAAAAATCAATAATCAAAAAGCTACTAAAAAATTATGCCAAAAAAGCCTTCGTACACTTAACAAAAATCTCAATTTAGCTTTAAATATTGTATTCCTTTCTTAATTTAGTACTTATAAGGATATCTTTTAGTGTCCACAACAATTTTTAAGCTTCTTGGTATAGGTGTAATCATTTTTTTGTAATTTCTGCATCGATTTTCTTCCTTTTTCTGTGATTTTTGTTTTTACTTCACATTTTGTGTGTTATTTATCATTTTTTTCTTTTTTTACATCAAATTCTCACCAAATATGCTCTACTGGGCTAAATAAAGTGATTGAGGAGGTGTTTTCAGAATTTGGGGACAGTTATAGAGACACCAGTGGCGTACATTGAGAGCAGTGCGCTTGGCGTCATTACCCTGTTAAAAAATTATGTCGTCTCCAATATCCGAATTTCGTGCGGATAATTTAAAATTTCTCTTTAAAATATTTAAATCGAGCTCATGATTCACAATACCATCAAAAAATACCAAATTACCAAATTATGTGGCCGATTTACACCCCCCACGCAAGAACACTTCCACCTCCATGTTTTATTGATCCAACTAGATTCTTGGGATTAAGTTTCAGAAATTTCAAAATTGACAGCAAATTGATTGGGATGGCAGATAATTCAACATTTATGGTTAAGAAGGGCCTATAATAACTTGTAAATGAAAAAATAAAAGAGTTTAATCCCATGAATTTATGTGGAACAAAAACTCCTCCACCTCCATGTTTCAGCATTGAAGTGAAGGTGTTCTGGCGTAAGGGTGTAAATTGGCCTCAGAATTAGGTAATTTGGTATTTTTTGATGGTATTGTGAATCATGTGTTCTATTTAAATATTTTAAAGAGAAATTTTAAATTATCCGCACGAAATTTGGATGTTGGAAACAACTTAATTTTTTAAAAGGCCAATGACTCCCTGCGCAGTGCTCTCAATGTACGCCACTGGTGTATCTATCAGGGAAATCGGTAGTCGTGTTGGACGAGAAACCAAACAACTGTACTGCGGATATGTGACCTTGGATGCAGGAGGGTACGACGGACCGACGTGGTCGATCGCATCCACCTCAGTGCACCACTTCATGTGAAGACAGGCAAATTGTGCGCATGGCAGTGACGGATCGTTCAGTCACATCACGAACCATAGCACAGCACATTGAGTCTGTAACGCATCATTCATTGTCTGCAACTACCTTTCGACGCCGTTTACAGCAGAGTGGTCTGTCCGCAAGACGTCCATTACTTGGTCTACCCTTGAAGCAGAACCACAGACGTCTCCGACACCAATGGTGCGATGAAAGAAGTATATGGGTTGCAAAATGGAATGAAGTTGTCTTTACTGACGAGTCACGCATCTGTCAACAACACCACGATGATTGGATTCGAGTCTGGAGACACCGTGAAGAGAGGATGCTGAACAGCTGCGTTATGCACCGCCACACTGGTCCTGCACCGGGTATTATGGTATGGTGCGACCCTGGATGTCACTTTCGCTCTCCTCTAGTACGCATTGCCGGTACTTTAAACTGCCAGCGCTACATCTCCGAGGTGTTGGAGCCAGTTGTCCTTGCTTTCCTTCAGGGCTTGGCCACAGCCATATTTCAACAGGGTAATGCGCGACCACACGTGGCACGCATTGTCCAAAGGTTCTTCGTCAATCACCAGATAGAATTGCTTTCCTGGCCGGCTTGCTCTACGGATCTTTCGGCGATAGAAAACTTGTGGTCCATGGTTGCTCAAAGATTGACCCAGATTGCACTTCCAGCTGCCACACCAGATCAACTTTGGCAACGTGTGGAAGCTGCTTGGTCTGCTGTACCCCAAGAACACATCCAAAGTCTCTTTGAATCAATTCGAGGCGTGGGTAGCGGTGATCTCAACAATGCTACTCTGGCTAG
>BMAV01014956.1:5053-20967 GCA_019973955.1 Trichonephila inaurata madagascariensis
ACACACACACACACACACACACAATAAGTTGAAGTTTGAATAAGTTTTTTGAATAAGTTGTAACTATCTGAACCGTTTTAATGGGAATTTTTATAAAGAAAGTTATTACAATACCTGACATCATCACATGTACAGTTACCACAATTCGATGTAACGATTGCGGTGAGTATGTATTTACTATTAACTAAGAGTTGAATATAGAAGCTATTCTGAATAGAAGCTTAAACTTGTTTTGATTAAAGTGTAAAAAAGATAAAACTCGAGCTATTTACATAGCAGGTATATTTTTTTAATGCACAAAAAATAAATTTATCGTAATGCCATTGAATGCACAATATTTTTGGTTAATCCTTGAGGGGTATAAACAAACAAATACGATGGTTTGCAAAACCTCGAACATGCAACATGTAATTGGCCGTGCGAAAAGCAAGGGATTTCTAAATCTAAGCCACAAATTGGCATTGTTTGACTTTGTGACTTATTAATGTTTATAACAAATGCCAAGCGAATTGGAAATTGCAACTATTTGAATGGGTAGATGAGTTTGAAACAATCATTGGGATATGTCGTAGAAGTAAAACTTCACCTTGAAGTTTGCCGCTGAAAATAGTACATAATTTTGGCACATTTTTTACTAATTGCGATATCGGACCGAATTGTGAATCTAAGTCATTCTTGAATCCACACAAAAAATATCATCCAAATCGGTCCAACTATTTAGGAGGAGTTCAGTCACATACACACGCACAGAAGAATTGTATACATAAAGATATATGCCGAATCGTGGCGAAATAAATAATCTTTCCAATTCTGTAATTATTTTTTGTCTGATTTTGATAGAAAAATTAGATTGCAATTATAAAAACGGAGAAAATATCGGAAAATTCTCCCCTCTTATTTTTTTTTCTTCTTGTCATGCATTAGCAGAATAAACAGCACACAGTGGTAAAACAATTATGCATTTTAAGGTTTTTAATTAATATCTATTTTAACTAATTGAGATATTGGGCCGAATTGTTAATCTAAACCCTTCTCAAACCCACTTGAACCCACACAAAAATTGTCATCAAAATCGGTCCAGCCGTTTAGGAGGAGTTAGTCACATGCACACGCACACGCACAGAATAATTAAATATATAAAGATTATTTGAAAAGATATTAATTAAAAACGCTAAAATAATGCATGATTCGTCTGCATTTTTGAAGCAATGAAGACCCGGTTTGGCTGAAAATTAATTTTCGACGCCAACTTAGTCATTTTTATAACAATAAAACGTTGTTACAACAATGCAGGTCAATATTGAGTTGAATGTTTTTGTTTTTAACCCGCGGTCACTCTCGCGGGGTGTTCTGTACACCCCAGCAACAAGAAAATCCTTCCAGGATTCTAAAAAGAATGCGCAGAACACCGATTTTTTCTGTAGCTGCACATTTTAGGTCATTGAACCTTCAGGCCTGATGCAATCCCTCTTTCTCGAATGATTGGAATATAATGACCTTCAAAAGTTTATCTGGGGGGCTGAGAACTTCCGCGAGAAGTTGAGCATTTGTATACAGTCTGCTCTGAATGTTTGGAAAATGATTAAAATATTATTTTTCTATACTTTCTACTATCATTATCTCATTAATTATAAAGTATATTTATTACTGGTATATACGTTTTATATATAACTGGTTTATGAAAAAACATAAAATTATGTGTTTTAAAATGAAAATTGTGTACGTTTAGTTTAAATTAATGTTAGTCTCATTTGTATGCAGTAAATTTAATAATTTTATTTGTATAACACAAAAAACATCTTGTACTTTATAAATATGTATTATAATGACTTAATTTTATTTTCATAATTAAATACACGTGTTAAAAGTTTGGGGTGTTCTCTACACCCCGCGAGTAACGAAGGTAGCAAAAACAGGCGCGAGTGACCGCGGGTTAATTAATATCTTTTAAACTAATTGCGATATCAGACCGAATTGTAAATCTAAACCATTCTCGAATCCATTTGAACCCAAACAAAAAATTTCATCAAAATCGATCCAGCCATGTAAGAGGAGTTTAGTCACATACAAACGCACAGAAGTTTTTCATATATAAATCGATGTATATATATATATATATATACTAGACGGATGGCTCGGGGTTGCACGGGCTTCTTCAAGGTATGTAGCTTTATACCTTGGAATATTCTCCTTCCTTTTCAGTGTCAGCACTTCCTGGTGTGTGTGTGATTTCTATATATGTCTTTAAAATACTCTTTTTCGAAGTTTCTTCCACATTTTTGTTTTGTCGGCCGGGTCTGATAGCGGGCCACTTAGCTCGGCATTGCAAGGGCTTTTTCCGTGGGTACAATTTTATCCCCATGGAAATTTTCCCTTTCTCTTTGGACACCAGTACTTCTGTGTGTGTGTGTTACTGAGCGATGTGAGTGATTTCTACATTTATCTCATTTAAATCTCCTTTTCAGAAATTTCTTCCACTTCTTCTCTTTGTCAGACAGCTTTCTTTTCCATCCGTTTAGCCCAGCTTTGCATGGGTTTTTTCAAGCAAAAAACACCCTTTTCTCACCTAGGAATAAGATTTTTTTTTTCAAATTTCTATTTTCGATTAAAAATTTACGAAGCTAATTCAGTTTTTTTCTCAAGAAAACAGACATTGTACGGATTTATTATTAAATAAATAATTTCGTGATTAATAATAAAACCCAATATACCTTTGATTCTAAAAATAATATATTAATTTATATCAATTTTCGTTGAATAATGAATAAAAAAAATGTGTACCGTTAGCTATGAAACGACTGCTTTTATCTGGATGTTTGATTTTTCGATTAAATATATGTAACTGTGAAAAAAGAACGAAGGGAGGGGAGCCTAAAAATTTGCTTACATTAATTGTATAAAAAAAGATTTAAAAGGAAATAGTAGTATTTAATAAAAACAGGGCAGTATATTTTCTTATATTTTAAGGTTTTTCAGTAAATTATTTCTTTAAAAGAAAACTATCAGTTGCGATGCATTATTAAAAACTAAGATAATATTAATTATTTTACAATGAATACTTTTTAAAATTCAAACTAATAAATTGGATTTGGAAAATTACTGGAAAATTCATTTTTTACACTCATAAGAAAAAACATTCAAAAAGAAAACATCTTTATCTGACAGAAAAATCTTTTATCTGCTTAGGTACTCTCCGTAAGTTGTTTTTCCGCACATGCGCTATAAGCTCTCAAATTCGTGTGTTCTGAGGTAGTTTTCCCATAATTCACTATTACTGGCATTTGGCGATTTTTCCAATTTTTTTCGTTGTATTTTTACGGCTTCCAAGACGGAAAAAATACATCTTTAAAAAATTTTTATATATAAAGAAAGCAAAAAATTTTTTAATTAAAAAATTCCAAATTTTTTTTGAAGTTTTACAATATTTTGTTTCAAATTAATTTGGCAGCGTTGGAAAAGGTTAAAAAAATGTACCAATCTGCTTGAAAAATAGTTTTATCTTTTTTTAGGAATTTAAATTAGAAAAATTTAAAGCATTGTAGAAATTAAAATTTAAAAAATATATTTCAAGTTAATCATATGTTAAAAGCATTTATTTTTTAAACTAAGTTAATTGATACAGTCAATAGAGCAACGTCATGAAATTCCATTTTGGCTGAAAACTGATTTTCGATGCAAACTTTTGTTCGATGCAATATTTTGTTGCATAAAGAATGATTATCCCATCAACTTCTTGAGAAAATACATAGATCAAAAATATTTCTTAAAAATATTTTTAAACTCATATATGCACAAATCCACCACACAACATTAGGTCCACAAAGTCAGCTTGTTAGTGGTCCAGCTGTGAAGAAATTGTGCATTCCACACACAGAATACATTATAGTATACACATAGACCAATATTTACACGACTACACTTTAAAATTATTTATCCAATCAAACGTTTATGACCAATCAAGCAACTTTTTTGCATGCAATCTGATTTGCATCTAATACCAAATGATTGAACTCTGTGTGAGATTATGAATCATTTGGATTGACATGGCATTAGTGGGTGTTGTGAGCAAAATAGAGGAGAGGTAATTGTTGTATTAAATATGAGAGAAAAATCGTTCAGAGTTTGTGAATTGAATTATTGATAGAATGCTTTTTGGTGAGTTTTTAATAATTTACGCTATTCATTTGTGAAAATAATTGGTTTTTAATTTGAACTTTCGGATTTTAGAAATTTTTCTACCTAAGGATGAGTACGTCATATTTGGTGTTTGAGAGTTCACTTACATTATGCAATTATTTGTTTTAGAATTTTAATATTTGTTTTAGAATTTTAATATTTGTTTTAGAATTTTAATATTTTAATATAATATCTTTCAGAATGCGATGGCGAATAGTTTAATTTTTCAAGTTTAATGGTTTAATTTTAACTTTTAAATTTTTAACTTTTAAATTTTTAACTTTTAAATTTTTAACTTTTAAATTTTTAATTTTTAAATTTTTAAATTTTTAATTTTTAATTTTTAAATTTTTGAGAATTGGATATTTTAAGATTAATTTACCAAGTTGCAATAGGGGGAAGGTTGGCGCCATCAAACTAGTTAACCCCACTTATCGGTCCTAAGTCCGAGGTTGCACTTGGATATTTTATATATTTTTATTTTATAAAAAATTTTTTTAATTTTGTTTGAAAACGTTGGAATTTTGTCTTTCTATATTCGCCATTGTTATTCGGAAATGGGATTTTTATGTTATAGGATTCATTTAGTTTCGATTTTTTTTTTCTTATATTGATTCCTGTGTTGTGATTGAATTATATATATTTATATATATATATATATATATATATATATATATATAATAGAATCAAATATAAATATTATACATTAAAATGCTTCAACATTTCAAAAATATAATTTAAAATCTGAACAGAAGGATTTAATTTTCTGATATACGACCTTAGTTAGGTATAACAAAAAATTTCTTTAATTAGTTTTGTATTTAACTTTTTGATTATAATGCTTAAAAAACTATAACTCCCTCCAAATGCTTTGGAAATTTCCATTTAAATTTTAAAAAAGGCCGTCTCTACATACGTTTATCAAAGTTAGTATATTTTTTTAATTGTAAATTTCCTTTTTATATGTAAAAGATATTATATTATCGTTTTAGTTATCAATTTCTCAGAAAAATAAAAATGCTCTTTAAGCACACTCAAAAATTGATAGTATTTTAAAATACTATATATTTATTTGGATAAAAAAATTTTTTATAAAAGCTTCTCACATTTAAAATTCTTTTTTACTATTAGAATTTAATTAAAGATAAATTACTAGGGAAAAAATCTAAAAATAGCGATTTTAATGCCTTTGAACATTAAATAAAACAGAAGAAACTGAAGCTAAAGTAATAAAAACAAAACAAAAGATTAATAGGGATAAACATACCAATATTTCAGATTGCTTGACTGTCTCGGTGCCTTATTAACAAATTGAGCCTCTGGAAACTCATTACAAGACTTTCCTCTTTTAATGAAAGAACAAAAAAGAAGAATGATTTAATAGACTAAAGAATTTATAACAATCAAATCGGACATTTGTCTACAATGATACTAAAACCATCGACTTTAATCTCCATAATAGCGCTCAATGGTAGTTAAAAAATATCCTTCTTTGGAGGGAGAAGAAAAATCCATATAAAAAAATAAGCGCGGCATTCCAACAATGTCTTGAAAGAAATTCTTCTACTAAGAGGCTTTAAAACATTCAGCCGTTAAATGTGATTAGAGCCAAAACCTAATACCAGCTCTAATTTAATTACATAGAAGTTCGCAAGTAAAGAGGCCTCTTATTAATGCAGCTTCGTACGAATTAAGGCAATTTATGTATTTTCTCGAAAAAGAACGGTCTGCCTCCGATAACGACTGGTTTTAATTTCATTTAATTTTCCCTTACTGGCCATGACGGTAGTTTAAATAAATGTTTATGAGCAAGGAACGAGTAATTTAATTACGACCAAGACTAAGATGGAGAATACTTCTAAGAGAGCAATGAAACAATAACGCTAGGAAACCACAAATTTCCGAAGACGAGTGAGATGAGTCCAAAAGTTTTCAAATTTCTCCATTCTTTTCTTTTTGTAGCCATTTGTTAAAGGTGTATTCGTATTTCCACATCCCGTTTTCATGAAGATTGTTTTGTACTTTTGATAAGTTTATAAACTAGGAAGTAGATTTGCTTTATAAACGAATCAGAGTTTCTCGAAATAATTTAAAATGAGTTAAATAATATAATAAACTTAATTACCTTTTTGAAAAATCCAACGATATTATTGAAATATCAAATGAGAAATTTCGAATTTTACTCGAAGACTGGAATATTTTATAAGAAAATAAAAAAAAAAACTTGATGCTTCCATGGAGGTTAATTTTATGAATTATTAGAATGGTAATTTTTGTGCAGTTAATGAAAGTGTAAGAAGTTATATCAATTTCTTTTACATTAATTTAGGCTACTAATCAAAAACTTGTTTCTTAGCAGCATTATTATGACTGTTAGTCATGCATAAAAGCAATTATTACTAAACTAGAAAAATGTGATAAATTAATTTGGAAACTTCTTAAAAATTACACATATCAAGAAAATAAACCTTTCGTATCCAAGAAATTTTTTTTCAATTTTATGACTAATGTTCTTGAAACTCAATGAATTATTTAATAAAAAACTATTAATGTTTTACATTTTTTATTAAAAAAACAAATATTTAAACAACGAAATACTTTGTAAGGTTTAATACAGGTCTAACAGTTGGGTGGATCAAAAACTTTTTTTGAATTTCAAGATTTTCCTATTAGGGAAAGAAGTTTTATGGTACATAAATGGAGGGAAAATAATTTAAAAAAGTAATTTTTATGTTATATACTGCCAAAAAAGGGGAATGGAATTTAAGTGTTTGAGCTATTTTGTAATAAAAAGACAAAGTAATTCTTGTTAAAATGTAACAGCACTATAGTACTTTTCAACATTTATTACGATAAGAAGACTCCTACTAAACAGCTAAAAAAAACTATTAGGTACATTAAGCCTTTTTTTAGTACTAAATTTAAAAAAAAAAAGCTACTGACGAAATTACAATGCACGATAAAGCGGAAGACAGAGAAATGCTTAGATCTTACTGATTCGACGGTGTTAGGAAAGAGAGCAGGTTTATAAAATATTTCAATGCTATGCAGTAATACTCAATACTCACCAATCAGTAACCAGCCCTTTTGATTACTCTTATTATAGAAAAATAATTATTTTGAGTCTAAAATAATTTACCCTAAATTAAGTTTTTTTTCTCATTTTTATTAAAGATTCAACCCCCTTGTGACAATATTAAATTTTGAAATTAAAATTTTTTAATATTATTTTTGTCCTAATCCCCATACAATATGATATTTTTCTGCAAAAGTAGGTACCGATTGATAACTTTTTTTCTTCGTATAATTATGATCCAACCTAATGTGCAGACGTATAAGATTTAAAATATTATATTAAGTATTAGTATGAATTAATGTTATACACCAGTAGTTTAATTTAAAAGTAACGTAGTAGCTTAAATTGTGAAGACTTGCTTTTTGAACCATTCTACACATTGTATTCAACTCCAGTGTAATCTAATAAAAAAACTATTCATCATTTAAATATCGTATTTGTTTCAATTTTTGGATCAGTGTCTTCATGTGTTTGTCATGTAATTATAATTTTATATATGCATATATATATATATATATATTTTAAATCTGATAAACAATTTTCAAATTTAATTAAAAAAAACAAGGCATTTAAATTTAATTTTTAATTAAAATACTTCAAATACTATTTTTTCAATATTATTATTTTTAATCTTCTTAATTTAGTTATTTACAAAACTTCAGTTGCCTTGGTAGCCTAGTGGTTATGATCATGAACTCGTGGTAGGCATGTCACATGTTCGAATCTAATGCCACTGAAGATCCACGGTGCAGAGGGGGCCGGAAGTTTGAGGAGGGGGATGTCATCGATCGAGGCTCAAAACTAAGAGATCTGCCACCAGTAGCTTTTGTTTTGCTTTATAGTGCGACATAAATAAACTATCAAAAGTTTCAAAATTTGCTACAATCCTCGATACCTTAAAACATATCTGTATTTATAATAAATATAGGATGTGTTTTCTTTTAGAATATTTCAAAATAAGAATTATGAAACTTACGTTTATTTTTTTACGCGAAATTTTATTTATAACACTTAGTAATATATAAATATTGCATATTCCAGTACAACTGACTTATGCCAAATGAAAACTGTAGAAGTATCAGCTTCCCCCGAATTAATGGAATGCGTATTAATAAAGGAAGAAGTATGCAAATGTCAGGAGAGAATTCGAAACATATATATTGAGCGGGAAGATTCCATACCTGCTTGGCGTTAAGTTTGATTTCTTTTCTTTTTATCTGGAAGGAAAAGGGAGGGATGTTTTCATTTGAAATGCAAAGTTAGAGCCGGATAACTTGCGCATTTTGTAAGAGATTTGTATTCGAATTCTCATTAAGCAAGAACGTAGAGGAATTCCTATCGGCATTTTCTTCTTTTTCTTTTTATCTCTACTGTAGGGGAAGATAAGAAGAATTGAATTCCATTTTGAGTGTTATTTGTGATCAATGCCTTTGTTGCCTTTCTATCTTTCGTTGAAATCTTGATAATATTGACGTGGAAAAAGATTTATTTTCCTCCTCTCTTTGCATCTTTTTTTTTCATCTCCTCCTTAAAAACTGGCCGGAAATCAGTTTTGGAAAAATTTCAAAGAAATATTATTTCTTGTAGGAATAAGCATAAATCTGAGTTCTTACAAAAAAATAAAAATACTTGTTCGCTATTCAATGGGAAAATAAAACTGCGTCATTAATTTTGTGTGAGAAAGTAAATTCTTTAAACGTGGAATGTTATTAAAGACATAACTTTGAATTTCACATTATTTATCTTTGTGTTTCTGCGATAGAAATTTTATTTTTGTTGCAGTAGTTTTGAAAACGGAAATTAAGAGATACAGCAGTTTTGAATGAAAAAAAAAATTGAAAATCGAAGCTCTTAAGATTGCAATTTATTATTTAAAAAAGAAACAGCATTAAAAGACGGGATGTTTATTGAGAAAGAGGAAATGTTTGTTTTAGTTTTTATAAGTACATTCAAAAAGAGTATTTCTAAATATTACCATCATAACATAATCAGACATTTTATTCGCATTGACTTTATTAATATTTCTCAACAGAAAAGACATTTTTTAAAAATATTTTTCGAATAATATGACAATTTTCTACAAAATTTATCACATTCAGTCAAAAAAAAAATGAATGATTAAATAAAATACGAATTTAAATTTATAAAAAAAGAATTCTTCATGCTATAGAAAATTAGTTTGTTATATATGTAATATTCCTTAAATATTTAAAATTATTTCCGAATATTTTTATTTACCGTACAAAAGAATATGTAACAAGCGTAATTGAAAAATGATGAATTTTAGATTTTATCATTCATGATATCACGTATAAAATGCAATTCTGAAATTGAATTACAATTCAAAGAACATTCCTAGGCAATATGGTATTTAACCAATAATTAAAAATAGCTGTGTGAATATCGTCTCTACAAAATTTAACTAATGTTTTTGTAAATTTTATTTAAATATATTAAAATTTTATATCAACATAAAAAATAATCATTTTAGGTAACAATAAAATTTCATTATTTTTGAAGTAATTTTCTTTAATTGCTAAGTTGGATTTTTTTTATTTAGTTGGGAAATACTTTTTACTGTTTTAAATAATAGTTTTAAAACATTATGACTATTAATAATGGTTGTTAACACTTACAATGTTGTTGTGAACATACATTCTAAATTCATTTTTGCTTAAGATGGTCTTGTCTGAAAGTAATTATTTTATAAAATCTTTAGCAAATAAAGATTAATTTTATGTGATGATGTTAAATAATTCAATATCGTTTGCAGTCATTTAAGGTACTAAGTTAAAAAGCTTCTAATGCCATATTCATATAAGAGATAATTTTAAATGTCTTTATATATAACAATGTGTTAGGATTTAAAACACTATGTGCAGTATTTTAAATATGAAAGAAAACAAATAATTTTTTTTATCATAAATGTGAAACAAACAATAAAATAAATAAATAACATAGTGATGATATTTTCAAGTAAGCAATATTATTGTTATAAATAATTTTATGTGGCAAGTAGCATTTTGAAGGATTGTTAAATAGAATTTTTTTTCAATATACATAAATGCAATGAGAGAGAACACTTACTTCCTTTCAATGCTTCTTGCTGTTGTATATAAGTTTTCTTAAAATTAATTCTTAATGAGATACCCAAATTATATATATATAAAGAACACATTTATCGGATATAGAAGAAAATATTTCTAATTTGAAATGGGTCTTATATATTGACTTGTAAACGCAGTTTGATGGATACGTTGAAATTATCACCACGCGGATCATTCTAAGTGCTTGAGAGAATGTGTTGGGAGCACTGGATATGTGATGTTATCCATTCTGGAGGGACAAGAATGGTGATGAAACGAGACGATACCAGGATGTGCGTCAAGCACTCTCAGATACGACAATGTCCTATTTCACTTTACAAGCAGCTGCAAGGGTTCGTTTTTCTATGAACCCATTTTAGATGCTTATCGAAAACGAAAATTTGCTATCCCAGTATACTTACGATACATATGTGTACTTCGTTTTACACTGGAACGTAGGCGATTTTGACTATAATGGCGCTAAGCCAGAGTGACGTGGAATGTTACAGAAGACCGTTCAGAGGTGTCTAGTAATTAATGTTGCTTTATTTTGGAGATAAAGGATCATCATGTAGGGGTGTGGACGTAGTAAATTCTTTGAAGAACACCATAATATACTGCATATTCTATTATACTATAGCTCCTTCACTTTGAAAATAATTCGAAGAATATTAATTGCCCAGCGGTATGTAGATAAAATTTCTACATTTTTATTTGCTTCCAATTTTTACTGGTAATCGAGGTACAATTTTTCAGGAGGATATTCCAGTTTGGATGGATAGGTAAAGTTCAGTAATGATTTTCTATGACCAACCAGAACTCGGGAATTGTACCTTGCTGAACATGTTTAAAACCATCTGAAAAGCCAGACGGCATTGTGCTATTATGTGCACGATCAGCGAGAGGTACTCAAGATCTTGGGCATGTCTTTTTCAGGACATTAGACAACAATTCAATTTAATGACGTATCTAGTTACAGTATGTATCTTAACACGATGTGCTTCAACTTTATATAGAAGATGAATGAGTACATTACTCTGTAATTGTCTAATTTTGTTTTTTAGCTACAGAATTTTCCGTTACTTAGAGTTAGTTTGAGTAATTTATTATTAATTTATAGTGAAAGTAATTTCAATTGAGGGTAAGAAGTTAAATTTATCTTTTCACTTCATATTAACAATAAAGTTATAACTAAAATTGCATGAATGCTAATAAACATCAGAATTTGAAAAGTAGCTTCACACTGTACATGACTTGACACTGAATAGCTCAGCAGTTGTACTTTTTTAATATAATTATAATATAATATATATGGTGTTGCACTAATAGATTTTAATTTGTTTATAAATCTACCACATCTTTATTTTCAACAAATCATCACACACATCAAACACAGCATCATAAATTTTGAATTGGATACACAACGCTTTCTTTTTTACATGACTCAGATAACTACAGGAAAGTGACAATTCAACCGCAAATAACTAATGAAACACACGAGTATCTTCATGAACGCTCGTAAGCCTTAAACGCGTATTTATTGATCGCTGGCTGGATTCAAGAACGTAGATCTCTAATGTCACGCGAACGCAACCACTACTTCCTGAGGAGCTAAACTTCCACTTCCTCTTGTCCAAAAAAGAAAAAGAATTAAAAAAAAACATCTAAAAGAAGAATGAATTTAACCAGCGCATATAAAAATGGCGATATTAGACTTTGCCCCTGTTACTTTCGAAGCTGCAGATAAGCCATTTTTTATAGAAACATGATGGGAAAAGTTCTATCGCGCTTCGTACCACTTTCCCCTATAGTAAGTAGTTTCTCAAGGAAACGTAACATATTCTTGGCACACATATACATTGCTTCTCGATCTAGCGTTTCAGAGTGAGCGTAGATCAATCAAACTGTCCAGTGCTCCTCTAATTTTAAGTTCTTTTCACCCCGTTTGAGGAGGCAGACACGATGGTTTGGTTTTGGATTAAGGGAGGGAAGGAATTTAGCCAGCCTGAAAATCTTTACAAGAAATTTCATTTATTTTGAGAAACTTGTAGGCCATGAATGATTATTAAGGATGCCAATACCTTGCGTGTATGCTAACATACTTTTTTTCCCATCATGTTGGAATAATTCAAAAATGTGTTATTCATGGCCTTTGCCAGGATAATATAGCAGGGGGAAATATAGCTTAGAAGCTAATTATGGCTATATTTTCCCTGTAAAATTACCACAATTTTAACGCAAAGTTTAAATATGTATCATATAATTTATGTATGCATTTTAATGGGTGAGCGCATGCTACGTTTTAAAGTAAAATGTTTTAGATAATTTTATTGCTAAGTTTTATAAACTCAATTTACTTAGTTTTTAAATGAGATTTACCGTATTAAACTTAAAAAGAGCATCATAACTATGCACACACAGACACAAATTTATATATATTTTAAACATTAATTTTTTTAATTTTAAATATAATTCAGAATTGAAAATTATTGATTAATGTGTTGGATACACTTCTTATTTTATGCATTCCTGGGGCACTGAAAAAATATTGATTATTGTTGCAGAAATAATCTGTTATAATCTTATTTTTTCGATACATTAAAAATATAGCTAATATTGGTTTTTTGTGACGTAATCATTCCTGTCGTAATTGATGGATGCAATAGCTTTTGCTTAACTTCAGTGTTCACCCCTGGTATATTATTTCATTGGATGATTAAAAAATATTGAAATTCAAAATGCTCACCAGAATAAGTTTTAAATGAGTTCCCATGTAACATTCGCGTTTTAACTATTGTAACACTACCTGCCTTCATGCAACTTTTTTCACCATATTGACTGATGACACCACAGACCATGGATCGTACTCTTAACCCATTCAGTATCTAAATATATATAATATGTAAGGGACTCTATATAAAACTAGAGTCAGATACATAACGCAACGATATATTTCATATTTTAAAAATAGTATGATGTGATACAATTATTGAAAGATATTATTCTGTTCAAAACACATAGAACAATCTTCGATGAAATTCGTCACTGCATAGAAAATAAGAATAACTGTTTATTATTTCATTTTACTTCCTACTTATTTTCAAGTTAACTCGTATCGATATATCCATTTTTTTTGTGTATAGACACTATGACAGTACTCAAATCATTTTATGAAATTAGAGGTTTCAAAACTGGTTCTTCTTCTTGCTCGATCATGCATTTTTCAGTCTGTTAAATCACGTGGTTTATCCTTCACTGTAGCCTTTTTTACGAAAACAACACGTATTCTCCACTCATTTTTATATATCTTCCAAAAAACAGGTTTGTTCACCTCTCCTGTAATTGGCAACAAGAATGATTACATTTATCTAAGGGTTGATTATAATATAATTAGATTACATACATATATAGTCAAACTATATTATAAATCAAGAAATTAGTCAGCCACAGTAGTACTATAGCAGCCTAAAGAACTAAGATTGAAGGTTTAAATATATTGTTTTCCGGCCAGCCAGTCTTCACCTGTAATTTGTAAGTAAAAGAAAATAGGAGTATGAATTAGTCATTATTATTAGAAGATTAAATTAAATATACAACTGCTAAAATATTAAGTAAAATTATAACAAGGAAAAATATAACTTAATTTACTTACTTAATATAGAAAAATTAAAATCACATGAGTATATAGTGCTATTAAAACTCTGTTAATCATACCCCTCCTCCCAACGCATCGCCATTTTAACTTCTCGCAAGCATAGAAATATCTTAGAGCAGCGCCGCTAAAAGTAAAAATTAATAAATTAATAAAATAAATTATACTTACAGTTTTATGTTGTTGGAAACCCAAATTATTTTATAGGAAACTTTTGGAAGGAAAACTACAATCAATTATTCAGAACAAGACAATGATAAATTAAGATATGTGTACATAACATCATAATTAAAATTAAATATATTTAAGAATATAATGCTATAATCATTATGCTATAATCATGCCTTTCTATTTCTATTTGAAAAAGTAATAGTTTGTTTATGTATTTTTTCACAACTTCTATCACTAATCGCTATTAAACAGTATAAAAGAAACGGCTAATTTTCTATATGTGAACCATCTGTTTTCAAAGTCATTTTCATTTTACAACGGAATCTCGAAAATTCTTGGTAAAATATATTCTAAAACGCGGCTATATTGAATTTATGAACATTTCCCTTTTAAAATAGAAGTGGAGTAAGTCAAAGACTACATTTAGATGGACTTTGTAATTTTTAAACGTTATAATCCATTATCTCTCGTTCTTTCAAATTCTGAGACCATCTTTCAAAAGCAAAATTTTTACATAAAATAAAAATTATTTACTGTACACATTTGATAGTGTAATCTGATTCTTTATTCTTGATAACAATCGCTAGACTGACCTGATTAATGGATTTAAATTTACTTAAAGTAAAATTTAATTATTTTGTTTTTCTTCAGCTCAACAAATTGTAAAAAAAAAAGACAACAGCCTCAATAATAAGATCCTTTCTTTGAGTTAATGAAATGACGAAAAGGACTTGTACCACTTTGCCTTTTTACATTCTTTCTTACAACTACAGTAATGTACAGTGCCAGAGAAAACGAGTTTAAACAGGAGACATATATCATTTTCTTGAAAAAAATAACTTTCTAATGGATAGTTATATATATATAACTATCTTTTTTATTTTGCCTTTGTAACACGAAAATACTTCTTAAAGATAGAAATGCTCTTTTGCATGTGGTTCCATTTAAATATGAATAATTACAAAAAATATAATTACTTTAAATGTATCTAAAATGCACTGTATATATTAATTCCCTTCATTCAAAAATTTTGTAATCTCGAATTAAAAAGTGCTTGGATCTAAAAATTCTTTTTTTCGTACAAAAAATATGAAGTTTTTGTGCAGAACCATCTGATTTGTCTTTATCTTCCCGTTGCTAGGCTTGGAGATTCAAACTAATGTTACCTTAGATAAGTTAGATTAAATTTGCTCTAGAGCTGAAGTAATGTTGCAAAAAAATAAAAAGAAAATAGCACCAGTAAAAAACAATTAACAGAAAGTCACGTAAAAATTTTAAGTACCGTAAAATTCGGCGTATAACCCGTACTTTCAACATAAAAAAATAAGATCTAAATGTTTTTAATATGCTTATACGCCGGGTATAAAAAGAAAGCCTAAGAAAAAAAAAAGAACATTAAAATAAATTAAGACTTCTGCATATATCGGAAATACTCTTTATTTAAAAGATATGACATTCCTTAAGAACTTAAAGTGTTGTAGTTGTAAAAGTGTACTATTTTTTTTTTGAAACTTGGGATAATACCTCGAACAAATTACTTCAAAACAAAAGAACAGTGCACACGTACATTACACGGTGAATATACTTAAAAACTAAAAATGGCAGCTTGAAAGTATAGGTGCGTGTTATACACCGGATTTTTTATGATATTTATTTTTAGTTGCTCAGAAATAGTTTATAGCACATTTTTAAGCATATGTATTAGCGTGCACACACACACACACACACACACACACACACACACACACACACA
>BMAV01014957.1:0-17149 GCA_019973955.1 Trichonephila inaurata madagascariensis
GTAAAAGATCCTTTGAGCTTTGGTACTCTCGGCAAATTTAAATGATAAGCGACATTTAACATCCGACGAGAGAGTTTGAAATATGAATAAAATTCAAACGTCACTATTTGAGGGCAACAGAGCCACCACTAGAGGGCGTCACCTATTAAATGGCTCCCACTTTTGGTGATTTAGTCTGTCTGCAAATGGCTTGGCTGCCATAATGCAGTCCATTTGAAAGTAATAAGCAGATAGAATTCGAACTTAATTTGAACAAGAATCACTTAAAATTTCTCTACTAAATTCTGAAAAACTTAATTTAATTATTGAAAAATTTACCTCTTTAAATATTACATATCAATGTAAATTAAGCTAATTAAACAATCTGTTAAAATTATAGTTTAATTATTTAGGGATTTTAACTATGGCGAGTTTTTTTACAATTACGATAAGGATTGCGAAAGCTATATTAAAAATCTCTTTCTTTGATAGTTATAAATTTGTAATTTGTTTCAATTAAATTGAAACTAAATTTTGAAAATCCACAGTCAGGGAACGTAAAATTTTATTTGCTACATATAGCATGAATCTACTTTTTTCCCCTCTTTTATATATAAGGTATGGATATTCTACTATGCAGATATAATCCAAGCTCTTATATTATTCAGACATTTCTCTAAATTTTCAATGGCTACATAATTAAAATGATGAGTAGATCGTCCCCATCAAAGATTTCTAAAACATTTGATATAATTCTTTTTTTAGATAAATTATTGTAAATAGATAAATTAATTATGTTCATGAATTAAATGCATATGTTTCTTTCGATAGCTTTTTAATTATTTGAATTTTCAAACTCATAGTAAAAAAATAAATGATATTTCATAAACTTGAAGAGTAAGTAAAGATGGGAGTTTACTGTATTATCATTGTTTTGGATGGTAAAAAAATATTACTTGATGTTTATTATTAGTTAACAATTAATTTAATGTAATACATAATGGTAAAAAGTATTTTAAAACGAGATAAAGAGAGAAAACGATCTAAAAGAATATGTGATTTCGAAACTTCAAAGGAAAGAAGTAGGCAATGGCATATAAGCAAAACATAGCTACAACAGAACTTTTATGAACAGCATTTATTTACCATCCAATATTTACTCCTTTCCTTAGTAGGATAAAGTCCCATCTTTCGAAGAAAATTTTGAGTCTTTCATTTTTTTGGCACTGAGAGTACACCGAAAAAATTTACAACATATTGCAATTTTTCAGAATGTGGAAGTGTTCAATAATCCCTACAGGCTGCATTCTTTTGAGTATTTGTCGTATTTTAATTATTGATTAGTTTTAATTTAACTATAATTTGTAAGGTATTTTTTGAAACTAAACTCATTCAATTAATATAAGTATTGCATAAAATCTAATGAATAACACCCTAAATTTATTCAGTTAAATTTTAGTACATTATATTATATAAGTAAGAAGCCCAGTGGCTGAGTGGTTAGTGCACCTAGCTTCTACACCCCAGGTCCGAGTTTCAAACCCTGGGCTAAGCAAGGTTGACTCAGCCTTTTATCCCTTCAATGGGTCGATAAAATGAGTGCCAAGATTGTGCTTGGGAACTTAACACTGGGGGTTTTCGCGTCAGACTGACCACCTGACCTGAACATCTGCTCATGCACCTCAGGGCCAAAGGTCGCGTATACTGAGTTAGGCACAGTAGGTCTTGTCCCTCATGGAATGTCGCGCCACTGAGTTAAGTTATTATAGAAGTAAGATAATGTTCAAGGAAAAGTACATCTTTTCCCTCCTTGCTCTGAAAGATTATTTCTTTATTTTAAAGATTTTAATAAAATGATTAAAATGATATTCGTTTTAGCTTTAGAAGAAAGTAAAGGATAAACTTGATTTTATATTTGTTGAATGATGCATTTCATTCAATATAGAAAAATCCACAAATTGATGAAAAATGCGACATCAATAAATCTAAATTACGCAAAATATGGATAAACATTTCCTCAATTGGTTATTGAAGGATTCCAAATCACGTTTAAAATGATGTTCTAAAGTATTTGAAATATCACTAAAGCAAATCTGTTTTTATTTTATGCTCTATATAAGAGCAATATTTGTAAGGCAACACTCGCTCAAGTTATATTAATATTTAAAAACCAAAAATTTTGGACACATTTTAAAAAATCACAGGGTGAGAACACTCAGCAATATTGAACACATTTTATTTAAAATATTTATTTTTAATATATTTAAAATACATATCTACTAAGAATATTTTCTAATCATTCCAGTATATTGATATTTTGCATTTAATTACGGATGAAAAACTAACTGTTTAACTAAATTTTGTCAAAGTTGCTTTTTTTTAAAACTGTCATTAGATTATGAAAGAAAGTTAAATAAGTATAACTATATAATACATTATTTTCCATGCAATCTTATGTTTCTCTAATTTAGTACTTGTCAGATATTTTAATAAATCATTTGATTTTAAGAAATTATAGTTTCTTGTTTTTAACCTGTGCAATATAAAAATTACTCTATTTATATTGTTCCTACTGAAAATGATGGAACAGAAATTAAATAACTTATAAGTAAAATCTCATTTGTATCTACAAAGCTTCTAAATCCAATGGTATTCTATTTAAAAATTTACAAAAAAGAATATGATTGTTCTGAAACAAGTCATGTGCATTAAGTTTCGTTTACTTTATACATACATAAGACAAGTAATCTATAAAATTTTAAATAACTTGGAACAGGCTATATTCGATTTTTATGAACAGAACCGTTTTAGAATCAGAGATTTCAGGATCGAATGAAATTTTATAAGATTGGTATCATAGCAGGAAATCCCTGTCATAAACTCTTTCAGTCAAAAGGAGCGTTAGAAAGATGTAAAACACCACATATTGCAAATTGGTTGAATATATGAGATCGAGCATCATGTCTTGCTATCTGCTCCAGAGCTCATGTTATTCTAATAAGGAATCGTAAATAAAACCACAGACACACGCACAATTTTTGGCATTCGCAAGAGATTCTTTAGATAAGACATTCGGTTGAAGAACTGGAATATTTTTACATCCTCAAATAAGTTCGAGTTCTGTTTTTATTTTACAGTTTATTTTATTAAAGTGCTTTCTTTCCTTATTTTTTATAATGTTTTTGAACAATTTTAGTTGTTTTAATAAGACATATCTCAAGCATTTTAATGAATATAGTATTAAAAAAAAGATTGAGAAAACGAGAAAGTGATTACACAGCTTTAGAAAGGTATTTTAGTTTTTCAACAAGCTAATGATATAGAAATACTAGCATCATGTTATCTTTATCTGGAACAAGTTACGATTTATACTTGTTATTTCTACTGTATTTCAACAATATTGCAATAAATTCTTCTATATTGTATTCGAAGAAAATTCACTTACCAAATGTTATCTTTAGAAATTTATTAGCCATAATAAATTTTAAAAAATAAGGTATACATTAACACAAGATTTCTTCAAAAATATTTTCATTTCAAATTACTTTAAATTAAATTAGTTAAAAGGAGGTATGCAATAAATTATTAATTCGATATTGGCTATGAAGGAAAAAAAAGCTAAACTAACAAAAGCAATACAAATTAAAAATAGCATAGAATATTTTATCTTAATACTGAAATTAATTAATAAAAAATGTGTAATAAAAGGTATTTTTGTTTTCATAAAATTTCTGTGAAAATATAGAGATGTTCCTGGAGATTATATTGTAATATTTTCTCTCTATACATACTCCACGGTCAATATTTCACTGAAGAAAGCATCTATTTTCCAATATGTGCAGCACATGATACTGTACCTCGGATATATATTTACCATGTGATGAGATTTTGCAGCTCTTGAATTTATTCTATACCATTCTTAAGCTTTGTACTCTAAGAAAAACTTAATCAAAATCCGAGCATTTTCCTGATGCAACTGGATAACGGAAAGATAGTTCTCTGTGGGATTCGGGAATTTTGAACCTCGAGATGCATTTGAAAGAAGGATACGTTGGAGATTCTCTGATTCTAAAAAGAAGGTTGTAAAGAATATATCAAATGTAATGTGTGTTCGGAAATTTTGGTAAAATATAACACAATGTTCGAAATTTGAACTGTTCTACAAAATAAGTGTGATGTGATTAGATATATTCAGTCTTACATAAAAAAATAATAATTTACTAACAATATTTTTTTTTCGTTTTAAATATATTACCTACCATTCTTACAATAACAAAGGAAAAGAACTGCTGTATAATTTATTTCAAGACATATTTGTAAAATATTTTATACAAGAAACACGAAAATTATTTTATTTTAACTCCCCATTTCATATTCAACGTATTTTAACGTCATCCTGAAAAATAAAAAGTAGAAGGTAACGGATATCAATGTTATATATAATGAAAACCTGACTAAGAAGAAAAATATTCGCAATATGTTATATCTATAAAAAGACAGCATAGTTAAGCATAATAATTGTTATAAAATAATTCACACATACACATTAAACAGATTTCTTATATTGCTTTATTAATGCTAAAATGTGCAACATAAATATTTTATTCAAAGAAATTTAATTAATTAATTGAAAGTAAAACATTTTTTTTTTCATTTGATGAAACTAAACTATTTCATATATTTAGATGTATTAAATTACATAGATTTAATTATGAAATGTTATATTAACTGCATCTAATACCAGTATTTTTAAAAAATAACGTTCAAGCATTCACGTCATTATTAACTTGTAACAGAATATTAGATTTTTTTTTATTTATTATTTTCATTAAATTATCTTTCAACGATCTGTGCAGATTTTAATTATAAACCATTAGAAATGCTTATAGTTCATAGTAAGACTTAGAATTTGGGTCAGCTTTCTAATTTTGACTCAACGCTCAAACAAGAAACCAAAAAATGGAATATCAGTTAAAATTTTAACTAAAGAGTATATTACTCCATTAATATCAATATTATTATTTTAACTAGTAAGCAACCCTGAATGATATACATTAAATTTTATACTCGCTAATTAACTAGTTTGATTCGTATTGCTAGACTATGATCAAATTATGAAACATACATTTAATAGAGCAATGCAAGAAAATTTTTGCGGGTATTACATCCTAAATGTTTTTTGAAAATATTGGTCCGAATATAAAAAAAGAGCACATATCACTCTAATATGGCACTGCTGACTGCTGGATTAATATGATACAAAGCATGATTTCTTTGCTCTACTTAATGTACATTCTTCTAAAACATTGGAGCCTTTTTTCTAAAACTAAATTGTACAATGCAATTCCGCAATCTGAATAAAATTTGTATCTTTGCTTATGAGTGAAAAGAAATGAAATTTTTGCATTATAAATATATTACTTAACCCACAAATTCAATTAAACAAAATTATTTTGTGAATTTACTTTTCAAAAAATAAATAAATAAAATAAAATAAAATATTTATAAATTTGTATACTTAAAATTTTATAAAGTCGCTCAAAGCTTCTGAATTAGAAGAGTTTGAGGAATTAGCTTCTTTACCTAAAATATGCATCTCTAAAATTTAAAATAATTTGCAATTTCCTATCAATAACCTTATATCAATGATATATAATATATCAATTTTTGAAGTGAGTATTTATGTTACATTTTTGAAATTCACAAAAATGCTGCTTGACAAATTGGAACCCGTAGTACATTTGTGAGGAACTTCTCAGGATATACCTTATAAAGTTCTCAACCTTTATTTGATGATCTCGGTCACACTTGTGGCATTTTTTTTCAATTAAAAAATAAAGCAATCGGAAAAATGTTATGATAAAACATGATTTTTTTATTTCTATGATAAAAGTTATTTACAATATACAAACATTTTAAAGAAATTAAATTTTCTTTGCCTTGAAACTAATTCTATACTTTCGTGTAGTAATCTCAAAAATAAAATTTAAAGTACCAAATCCAAAAAAATTCTAAAGAGATTTTGCGTTTGTTTGTAATTTTAATTACAATACACTTGTCATATGATTTTCAAAAAAACTAGAACAATACTACCATCAGTCTTATTTTTAAATCTAAAAACTTGGTTTTTTCTTAATTAATTAGATTCAAGTATTAATTTAATCCTAAACTTTTCTCCATAATGAAATTCTCTCAAATAGGTAATGAGACTCACAAATAATATTTTAGGAATAAGCGATTTAGAACATTTCTTCACTATTTCTCTGCAAAGAAATGGCGTTCCTAGTAATAAATTTAAGAAGAGATAATTACATAAATTAAGTTAATTAAATAACAATGCAGTTTAGTTTTCTTCGGGCGATTAACAGTTGTACTAATTTTGTCTGCCGGAATTAAGAATTGTAGGAAAGCTTTACTTTAGCTATAAGAGTTCTACTCTATTTATTGATGACTATGAACGTTTTGTACTACAGAAAAATGTCTGTTTAAATTTTAACTGAGTAGTAATTTCATATTTATTTAACAAAATAATCTCTTGATTTGTCTACTTGTAGTCAATGGGTTTACTATGCTGATATAACTTTCGTAAGTATTAGATTGAAACTTTCAAAATCAATTTTGTATGTATAAAGGATACAAAAATGTTTCGTTTAAAAAAAAACAATGCTATAATGTTTTATATATTAAGGGGAAACTATATTTATTTTTAAAATTTTAAATTATGGTAAAATTAGCTCAAACTAAATCATGGAATTTCAAATTGAAAGAAGTGGGAAATTTTTCCATTGTTTTTTTAAAATATGTATTTCAAATATGACACGTGCACTGTTTTAATCAGAAATAATACCATTATAATAATATACACAAACATATATGTAACTTTTAATATGCTTTGTTTGAGAAAAAAATTACAAATATGAATTGGGTTTAATATTTAAAAATATTTTTTTTTCTTTTGTTTGTTTTTTTCGTATCACAAATAATATTAACTTATAAAGTGGAACTAGATATGTTCCCAGATTCATTTTTCTCCAAATTCCTTTATTTACCTTAATAATCTTTTGTATAATATCAAGGTTTTTAATCTTAAATTTTCCCTTTTTTGTATGATCTGAATCCAAACATATCTGGTTGCTACTTCTATAATATACAAAACCTCCAAACTAAGCAGTTTTACCAAAATATTTGTTTTAATACAAATATTATTAAATTAAAAACAAAATCACGATAAAAGAATTATCATCTTCTGAAAACTATTCAAGTAATTTGTGTGTGAAGTATAATGAGAACATATATTTACAAATAAAATACATACATACAAAACACATCTTAGGAAAGGATCTATTGTGAACAAATTGAAATAATTAAAACAATTCCTCTGAATTAATCCATAACTTATGGATAAAGCAGCAATTTTTATAGAGTTTCTTAAAGATTTTATTTGTGGTTTTAAATTTACAAGTCAAACTTTATTGTTTTTTTTTCTAAAAAATACATCTGCATTTCTACTAAAACCCATTTGGATGTCTGGGAAAGTTATATTCTTTACTGTTACAACATTCCCTGCTCTCTGGTGTTATTCTGTAAAATCATTAATATAAAGTATTTAAATATTTACTTTGCCATTAATTCCAAAATAATCTGTCATTTTCATAGTTTGTTCTTTATATTTACGTCTATTTTCAGGAAGATTTGTTTTAATACTCTTAAACATGGCATTTATATTTCCCGGTTAATAATAAAATGCTTCGGAGTCAATACTTACATGTCATCAATGTCTTCAGATAAAGGTATAAGAAGGCTATAATTTAGGATTTTCTCATTAGCGTTTGAAATTCCTCGTACCTTAACTTAGAATTGTTCATGACCTTTTGAAAACTATGCTTGAAGGACAAGACTTTAGCTTCCCATAAACCTCTGAAATTTGGTGCTCTTGGCAATAAAAATATCCTCTCAATTCATTATAAAGCAAACAATTAAAATGCTTGAAATATAAGTAACCCATCTTTGGTGTACATATTTTAGCTCTATATTTTGTTAAATAAAACTGTCAGAATTAACACTAAGCATTATTTGTGTGATTTGCATTTACTTACAAAAATATCTTTAAAGTAGTAATAATTTTAGCAGATGCTAAATCATACATTCGATGCACAAGTACACTGTAAAGTATTTACGAGAGTGTGAACTATACTAGCATGTAAAAAAATCGCATCTATCCATAATCAAACTACTTTCATCACATTTGGCTTCAGTTCCCAATATATCTTATGTTATCGAAGTTTAAATCAAAGTTTACCAGTTAGAGGATTATTCTTGGATTCTGTACATTGCGATAAAATCTGTAAATACAGCTTACAGCACAAAACAGATAATAAAAGGTGTTGGTTACATTAGAAAAATGGTTAAAAATTGTATTATAATCATTAATTTCAATAATGATGTTCCTCAAGGAACAGATTCACAATAGCTGCTCTTACAAACAGTTCACTAACTATGCAGTTTTCGGTAGCTCGTGTTGCTTTATAGTGCGACGTTAATATTTACTCCCTCCCTCCTAGTAAGCAGTTGTCGTTGTTTCGGCAGCCAATGATCATTAACATTATTAATTGCGCGTTTTACCCATTGCAATTATGAAGAATATGTTCGAAGGTGACTTATGTTGCCAACCTTTATACAAGTTGATTGCCTATACCCACTAAGTTTCACTCTCTATACACTATTTGAAATGTAGGAGTGGGTGGGGGTCATGATAATGTGACTCGGCTCTATATTACTGTACTTTACCACAACCTGAAAGTAAAAAATTAGTCTTCAATTTGTCAACTTATATTTTAAGAAGTAGAATATCCTAAGCTGCATGTTCTAATTATCAATGGTTATTTTAAGTGTTATTGCGATATGATTTTATACAAAAATGGAATCATAAAGTAAACGGAAATTTAAAGCATTTTCAGCTACTATAAACGTTTTTTTTTATTTAACTTCAAAATCCTCAGCAGTGACAATTTTCTTTCCCGCATTAAACGATCAATTGTTGTTTGTTTACACTAAAATAAAATTACAATCTAATTGTTTTTTTGTTTTTTTTAAGAATTGCATTTAGGAATTTTTTTTAAAAAAATCATATAAAATTGATCACTTGAACGGAAAAATACATTCAATAGTTTTTTTTTTTTTTTAAGTAACTTTGCCGAGCAACAAAAATTAATTGTACAAATGTATTTTTTGCAATCAAATTTAAAAGAGATTTAAGCAATAACACGAAAGATAGTTTCAAACATCGGAAAAGACTCTTACTTCCAACTCTTCATTGATTTGATGGAATCCATCCGTTAAACGTTCCTGGTTAAGGGAGGAGCTGTCAAATTGAAAATCCTTAACCTGAACGAAAAGGTGACATGAAACACACTTATCTTGATTGGATGTATTAGTTTAAACTTCGAAATATTGTAAAACACTTGTCTTGTTAGAGACCTTATCGGGGTCAACCTGGGATTAATCCATCTTCGGAAGTGGCGAAAGGATTTTTCAAAAAAGCCTTCTTTTTTGTTTTCAATAAAATCACTTCTGTTTTTTTCTGTCACGCCTTTTCAAAAAAGGTTTTTTCTCACATTTTGCTATACATTAATGGCACATTTATTTGAACATTCAGTAATTATGTGTTATGTGCAAATATATTTAAATTTATCGGGCATATTTCTTCAAGAGAGACAAATAAAGATTTTTAATTTCGAATATCTTATTTTCTTTCATATTTTACAAAAATCAATTTATTATTAAAATTATATGATTTAAAAATATCCTTTGCCTTTATTTGGCTAAGAATTAAAAATTTACTAGGGAATTAACGTTAAACTAGGAAATATTTTCCATGATTCAAAAATTTTCTCCTCGGAAAATTATCTTTTGTACTTTTCCTTTGGTTGAAAACTACATTATAAAATTAAAAACTAAAGGGGTGATTTTAAAAAGATAATGAAATAGAAATAAAGGTGAGTTAGTTTCTAGATACAAAAACGGAAATTGCCTAGTGATTAGTACATGGATAAAACACATCTGGATATCCAAAATGCAACACCAGGAGGATAAGATATAGCAAAGACAATTTTATGGAATAGATAATACAATTTACAGAATAGATAATAGTAGAAAAATAAATCAAAATACAATTTTCTACAAGATGAACAAGACGAGAAAATAAGTAATGAGCGTTTGCTGCCACGAATTGCAAAAACCACTTTTACACGCCAATGCGTAGAATAAAAGATACATTGAACGTTTTGTTAGATTATGACAGTCCCTGCTAACACCATATATTTTCAAAGTATATCGAATAGTAGCAGTCGATGATGTATGCCGGATCAGTCTTTAGACTCCAATCATCGACCAGATGTGTTCAATAGCTGATAGAACTACTGGCAGCGAAGGCTTTAATACAATTTGTTAGACTAAGAAATTGTAATTGCCACATATGGTCTGTGATTAAACTTGATCAAGTAGAAGAAATTGAGTAAACCACGTGAGTGAAGTTGAATGAAATATATGTCCTATGAATAATCGCACGCTGTCCTTTTGGAATGTGATCACGGGTAAGTCTGAAAAAAGTGAATAATAATCTCCAAACCTCAGATATAGTGATGGTGGATTATTTCATTTGCAATGCGAGTTTAGGGAATGTGGAAATGGATATGTGTACCCCCCGCTAATCATAGTACCGCATTCAGGACTCGTAAGGCGATGCTTAAGCTAGTAATAAAATTTCTTCATGGTGTCTCTAGACACTGATTTTATCATTATTCTGCAGGCAGAAGGATGTTTTGTTCATAAATATAGAGCTAAGTCAATCAGTTTCTCATGTCAGCAGATCGATACTCATGTAAACGTCAGGGGGCATTGAGGTAAAGTTAATTGTAGTAATGGATGTCTTATAGACATTTTACTACACTGTAAGCTACATTGAATGGTGTGTGCAAACCTCGATTGTTGGGCAACATACCATATTTGTTGTTATATGGTTCCTGATACAAAAGGATAATCCATCACTGCCATGCTCACAATATGCTTGTCATCACATGCAACGAGCAAGTACAATCGGTTCCAACAGTTGTTCGTTTCCTACTGCACCCACTATTAAGACCTTAGATATGTCACCGACATCTTGAGACATAATACGTATTATCAAAGAACAACAATTTTGTTTCGGTTGAACTCAAAAACGAGCTTGAATGATGTAGAGCAGGAGTTGTGAACCTTTATGAATCAACGTGCCATTTTTTTCTAAAGAAGTGTTTAATGAGGCATAGACGTACTGTCAAATAATTTTGACTTGTAATTATTGGAGAAATAAAAAAATTAAGTACTAAATAATTAAGTAAGAAATTAAGTACGAAAAAATACCTTTTATACTGTATGGTTATATATGTTTTAGTTATACGTTAATTAAAATATCATTAGTGTGACTTGTGTTGTTGCAGATTGTGTGTGGATGACAAATAACTTATATTAGGATTGCAAGATGTTACTTTTTGTATAATACATGCTTAATAGGAGTCCTCTGCCGAAACCATTTCTAAGCAATTAGTTATTTTCACTATATGGTTTACTTTTTGACAGTATGGTTTGTGATTTCTTTCAAAATACCGTTTTACAGATGATGTTCTGCACATACCACTGCTCCAAAACATAAAACACACGCCTCTTTGTCGCTTTTACTAATAATGGCTTGTTTCTCGGTCCACCAAATTTGAATCTCTCTGTTACTCTTACTATCCTGCACTTTGTGTTCTTTTGCTGAACTAGCCATGTTAAATAACAGTTAAAAATCATAAATATAACACAGATAAATTTTAAATGACAGTTGCGTCAATGAAATTGACTATGTCATGCGTAGAAAGACTTTACATCATAAGCAATTGTAGTCTACGAGTAACTAAGGCAAGACAATAACAAACGAGTATCCTAAATTTTCCCAACCTCATTTCTGTATTACAATTGTATTTTAAATTTATTATTCTCTTGCAAAATTATATAAAAAGAAAAAAAACTGTGTCGGAATAATTAGGTGCTAAATATGGGTACTGTTTTCTTAAATTCAGCGCATTTAGTCATAATCATTACAGATTCTGAGGAAAGAAATATAATTTTATTAATTTAAAGAGAGAGAAACTGCAGCATTTCGAAATCATTACAAATGCTTAAATATAGTAAAATGATAATACCCAACTACTCTGAACAAATACAAGTTTAATTTTAGGGCAAAAAGAAAAAAGTTTTGAGAAAAATGCAGAGACTGAAAATTAAAATGCATGAATTGCAATGATTTTGTGTAACATATAGTTATAGTCCTTCTGACCATTACATAATATAAAAAAGAGTATTCTTTATATTATTCGTAACAATATAAGAACGTGGTTTACTGGTGCTGATTCTGAAAGTTATCAATCTTGCTAAAGCACTAAGTATTTGCAAAAAATGCAGAAAACTAAGATCATAATCACTTTACCATATGAATTCTATACTTTGATTTTATTTTATCTTTCAACTTTATCACTGTAAAGTTATTTCTTTACAGCAAAGATTCTTAAATAGAAAAGGTTTTCAGTTTCAATTAAGAAAAATTTAAGTAATTTTACTTTTACAGACAAATTATTCTTATGGACAAAAACTATTCAAATAATTTACAAAAATTATTTAATAAAACACGAGATCTCATAAATAAAAAAAATACCAGAACACCAAAGCTGATATTAGCATAATTAAAAATAATGCATGCCATATATAAAATATTAATATAATGACTTAGAAGTAAGTTAAAAACATTAATACTTATTAATTATGTATAAAATAGTACATGTGCCTAGGGAGAGTACATTATTAAAATGATTAATTTCTTCGGTAGTGCATAAATAAAAAACTTTATTTCATAATTCCTTTTAGGTACAGAGAACATATATCAGTAATAATAATGACACTAGGAAGAAATATAGTTATACATAATAACACAAATTAATATTATTATTTACATAAGACATTTTATTTCAAAATCCAGTTTTACTTTCTTTACATACGTTTTTATCAACTAATTCGTAATTATTGTTTGATGTTATTTCAATTATTTCTCACTAAAAATGTGCGAAAATAATTTGTACTTCCGACATGGGAAAAAATTAATTTTTAATGAAATAAGAACACTAGAGAAGAAGAAATAAAAATAACAATATTTCTATAGATAAATAAGTAATTCATTTTTCATTTCTATCAAGTTCTGCTAAATAACTATTATCTAAAATTTATGAAAAATATTAGAAAAGGGAAAGTAAAAATAATGGAACAGTTTTATTTCTTAAAGTTTACAAAATTAAAAAAAGAGATGGGGAGGGATTCAACTAGGATATCAATCAAGAATTATGTGCACCATTTTTTGTTGTTGTTCTTTATACATAATGTGATAACACAGAATATAATTTTCTAGTTTTCACCTTTTCCCAAGGCTCTTTTTTTTCACATGGATTTTTAAGCCATTTGCGTATTTTTCAAAAGGCAAAATATAAATTTGCATTAAATGATCTTGATTCGTCAAGATTATTTAATGTTTTTTTTTTCTTTATTTCTGTTCGTATAAATATATTTTCTTTAATTTCCTTTTCATCTTCATGGTCTGGTTCTACTGTGCTAATGAGAAATTCATCATTACGAAGGTTAGAATCTGTTTGAATGCATTCCATGTCATCAATAGCAGTCAAAGTGTCAGAGAACGAAACATAATCCAGATATGTAACGTTTGTAGATCTAGTTTACAAGAACGATAGCAACTAGTTTTAAAAAAGAGTGAATCATGTGACGTAAATTGAATGACATTGAGATAATGTGATATTTATAGAAAATGCATCTGATACATTTAAAAATATTAAAAAACTTCTAAGAATAAATGCAGTAATACTTTGACTTACGTTACCCGAACTTAGAGGAACCCGGAGTTAAGCGATTTTCAAATCTCGTCTATTCGTCTTTGTTTTGAGGTCTGCGCAACTCGATTACTCACTTCCCGCTTTCCGTTTAGTTAACGTGCATGTTCAAACGTATCGCGTGAAATCAGCGCTTAGACATATTGATGTATTTTGTGTTACTTATTTCTTACTTACGAAATTCATCCCACAATCAAGAGCTGACAATCGATGAGCTCATAGAAATGTATAAGCAAGAGTAAGACATTGGAAAACCTCAGTATTTAAAACCAGTTCAATCAGATAAAATGATGGTTGGAATTTGAAACATCTCAATTTAATTGAAGAAGGATTACAAATTTTAAAAAAAATATATCGAACGATGAGAGTATTTTTTCAACAAAAAGATTTTAGCATGCTACAAGAAAATTTTGCTAGGGTGAAAAAAAATTGAGCAGGCAGAATAATCAGTTCGATTTTATGAAACCTTCTAAATCAAAATAACTCCAATTTGCAAATTTGTATTTGTGTTATTTAAGATTTTACTAAATACTTTTTATGATTATTATATTTTCTTTCATTTCCAGTCAAAAAAAATGTGCATTTATATGCGAAGTAAGACCCTGACTTTCCCGAATTTGACTTATGTGGTTATCACTCAGCCTCACCTATCGTATGTATAAGTTCGGTACATTACTGTAATTAAGTAAAGTATAAAAAAAACAAAACTTTAGAATTATGTCAAAAATTCTACAACCACATAACTAAGACAAAAATGGGAATACAAATTTAAAAAATATTTTAAGTAAGGCATCAATCATGTGCATGATCAATTTGCTTAAGATTGCAATTCAGCATTTCTAAATAAAAAGTTCTAATGTTTTAGGATGGGTACTTTCCAACGTTTCTAAATATGTCTTAAATTAACCGATTGCTTAAACCTCCAACGTTGGGTGATTCAAATCAATCCCTCTCTACAATTTATTTCATGTTACATGTTGTGGGCAATAATCATATTTTAATTTTTAAAAAAAATAATCTCCAAATAGATATGAAAGATGAGAAACGAAACAATAAGAAGACGACATGATTATAAATGTAAAAATTTATCTATCTTCGAATTACAAACGCAAAAATAAATTAAGTAAGATTATATAAAAACTTATTTTCTGATATACAGTAATTGTAAATTTAAAGAAGTCTAATGAACTTATAAAAGCAAAATATTGGTTTTATATCAACATAACAATGTCAATACACCTATTGTAAAATAAATCATTGAGGAAAAATGAAATATATCAATATACAATTTAATTTATCTCATTAAAATCATTGTATGTAAATTAAGAATCACAGGCACACAATTTAAATTTAAGGGGAAACATTTTGCTATCTTAAACTGTGGAAATATAATTCTACATTTTTCTGACGAATTAACAGCGGCTAGCAACCACCAGAGGGAAACAAAAATGTCACTTAGGACTAACAATCAACAGATGTGAGGATCAGACCAGATGTGCGTTGAATATTATTTCTGTTATTATTCCAAGCACGGCTGATAGGTATTTAAAATTTTTTTGACAGAAAGAATACTGCGGGGTTAGAATTACTTAAAAATTTAAAGTAAAAACAATGCTCACACATAGACTTATACTGATAAAAACCACTTATTCCAATTGTGACATACTTAGTAAATATATGTCTCATACATCTGGAAAATAAATGTAAAGATCTAAATATTATATTGGTTATCAGGAAATATACTTTTCAGAGGTCAGGATTAGGAATTTGGAGAGGTAAGGCTGTCATAAGCAAACATGATGCATATGGGATTTAAAAATCAATTTTGTGTTACAAAACCTACGTCGTACGTAGTTCTAGCTCTCAACTTTTAAAGATATGTCTTTTTAATTTTTAAGGACATGGTTTGTGTTTATTAATTTAAGATGTACACATATATGTAGATAGATAACTACAACAACAGCGTTAATAAGCGGTGCGCGTACCGTATACCCAATTGATACCCATATTGGCACAACAGGAACAGTGCCTGTTCTGCAGCAAGTGCATTCTCTTTTGTACTTCACGCAGAACTGGGATTCTTCTTTAAAGAAAACTTGGTGTCACTCACGTATTTAGTATTGTCGTTTGGCACAATTTTGTTTTAACACTTCAAGAGAAGCTGCAATATGAATCCCATGCAGCTCCAGATGTCGACACATTGTCCGTGGTATTACTTGTGTTGTAAACAAGCCTACATTCGTATTCAGAGTTGATGTGATGTGGCTGTATGATTCTGAAAAGCCGACTAGACAGCATACCTTTGTTTCGGATGTTAGTGATAAGAGGCTGTGAAGATCTTTGCATTAGCACGTAGTAGACCCCATAGGCCCATCGTTTCCTTATTCGGATAGTAGTCATTGGATCACGTCTGATGATAGCAGCAACACAGTGGAGTAATAAAACGAAAGGACAGTTCATGATTCGCCACTACCAAATTCAAACATATATTAGCAGCCATTTTTCGCTTTCATATGAGACATAGCATGATTTTCTCACAACCACCGAACTAACAAGTGCGATTTTTGAATGATAATCCCAGTGCGTAACTTTCAATTCACAGTTTGAGATCCCATTTCTCTAACCTGATCCAATAGACTAAGCTTAACTGTTAAGCAATTGCATATCACAATATTTATTTATCGCATCATTCCTTCATAATGATATTGCAATTCGAATGATTACCAGGGCATATATATATATATATATGAAAGTAATTTGTATAATATTTCAAAAACCAGAAATAATAGATAGTGAACATAACAAGAAATAACGTAATAAAAATATAAAAGCAAAACATGAAGATCGAAAAAATACAAAAAAGGAACTATAAAAAAGAACCTAGCGAGTCAGAAAGCAATTTCGGACTTAGGACCGAATAAGTGGGGTTAAACTAGTTTGAAGGCACCAACCTTCCCCCTTTGCACACAACTCGGTAAGAAACACCAAATAAAATAAACAAAAATTCAAAGTATATAAAAAAAATAAACCAAAATTCAAAGTATACAAAAACTCACAGAGAGTATGATAAAACCACTGATTAATATTCTGAAACAAATTCTCCCCAATTTCTTAAAGCAGAAAAATCCTAAAACAATTACGAAAAAAAATAAATTATTAAACGAAATCTTTCTACTTACAGATCTTTTTCCAAGAGAATCAAG
>BMAV01014957.1:17249-35904 GCA_019973955.1 Trichonephila inaurata madagascariensis
ATATATATATATATATATATATATATATATATATATATATATATCGTACGTATTTATAAATGGATTGGGTTTGATTCATTTTTTCCCAAAACACTTAAGTTCTTTTTTAGAAAAATTAGAAAATAAAATGAGGATCAATTGAGAAAAATCATAATACTGAAATACATTAACATGGATAACTTATTGAGTTATTAATATTGAACACCTTTTTAATTAGCTCCCAGCTTGATCCTACTTATTGAATTCTAGTTAAAATTGAAAAAAAGTGCTTTAGTAAAATACAAGGTGAACATTTCAATATTTTCATCTTTTGAATTATGTGTCTTTAATAAAATATACTATTCCTTTCTATGAATTTTGATTCGAAAATCAGTAATGCATATCTTTAACTAATTTTGGGGGAGGATTAGTTTTTTATTCAAACAAATAAGCATAGTTATGCTTTTAAATATTTCAAAAATTTCAGGTGAATTTAAAAGAGGAAGTCCACTTTAAAAATCAAATTATTTGACTTATAAAAAATAATGCTATAATATTCGGTGTTAAGATTTTAAAAAAATGATGAATATTAGAAGAATGTAAAATGTATATAGGTTTTTAAGAGATTTCATGCGTTACTTACATTGATGCTTTTATTTACAACTAAATCCCTTTTATTTTCCCTTTTTTACATTAATTTAAACATACTACTATCATCAAAATTATATTTATTATCTGAGCTTGATTCATATTCTATAAAAACTACTTGACATTGCATACAAAAACACAAGAGAATTAAATATGGTTTCTACCACAGTCACTGTATCTGCATATCCAAATTGCTATTTTTTTTTCTATCAAAAAACGAACTGACCCTGTAATGCTCCATATAAAATGAGACTACATTTGTAAACATATTTCCCCACTATATTTTAATAAATAAAGCATACATAATGTATCCTTTTGTTATAATATGCACTTTTGTTTATATTATTGTTATTATTTAAAACATGGTTTGTGTATTATTAATGTCGTCTATATCTGTATGTCATTGGTATTTCTTTTATATATTATTCCCCAAAGAAATTATGTAACATTGTATACTTGTACTCTTTTTATTAGTTAAAGAAAAATTAACTACTTAGCCGTCCTCAAGATTCATAAATATTCTCTTTCTACTTTTGTAGTAACGGATATTACTTTCCTTTCAATTTCAGATTTCAATCTTTTCTCCAGGGGCTGAAGGTTTTGGATATGAATCTATTTTCATCTTTCTAAATCTGTTTGTAGTTTTCTTTCAATAGTTATGTCTTAGAAAATCCTATCTTAGTTGTTTACTTTCATCAGTTACACGAGGAAAATATTGAATTCAGAATATATTTTTTCATCACCTCGCAAAAAGACGAAGTTTCAAATGCAAATAAATTCAAATTTTCACACTAGTTTTTCTCAGTTTTGATCATTTTATATTCAGCTTTAAGTTAAATTTTCGGAAAATAATTTTTCTCGGTAATCTTTTTCGTATAAGGTTTGTGTCGGTTTACATTTTCAACTGAACTTTTTTAATTGAAAAACATGAATTATTATACAGCATTATTTATATTATTTGACAACATGGTTAAATTCATTATATTAATTCAATTTTACAATTACTGCTTCCTAAAGCTATAACGGGAAACAATCCTTGAAGTGAAAAATCTTTGAAATCCATTTGAAACAAATGAAAATATACTTTTTATGAAAGCTTTTTATCAAATTCAGGTATTAAAAATAGTTTCCAATCCGATATTTTTTTCTTTGTTATATACGGAAACTTTTTAAAAGAAAGATATTTTTAAATTGAATTAATTTTTTATTGAAACTACTAAGCCTTTTTTATGAAAATCAAAAGTTAACAATCCTGATGAGTATATGCAAGCCAGGTGGTGGCCGCGGTAGCCGAGTGGGATAGGTATCGGACCGTGGCTTGCCTTGTCACGAGTTCGAGTCCAGTACCATTTAAGACCCGCCGTGTAGGGCAGCGATGCACGTTAAATCTGTCGAGAGCTGAAATGTCCTCCCGTTGGTGTGGTGTGGTAGTTAGGATAGGGGGGTGCCAGCTCAGGTGTCGTCCACGTCACTTGACCATGGTTCAAAATTACGTGGTCCGTCGCCAAAAGCCCTCGTGCAGCTGAACAGTGCGACGTTAATATTCAATCAATCAATCAATCAAAGCAAGCCAGGTGGTTGAAATTGTGAATGGTGTTTATGGTGCCGATACTGTAACAACTAATTACGTGTAATTTTGGTTTCTACGATTCCATTCAGGCATTTTCGACGTTAAGGATGCACCTCGCAAAGGCAGGCCCGTCTTCTTAAATGTCGATAAAATCACAGAAATAATCGAAGTTGACCTGCATGTGTTAGTAGTCGTAGCATCTCCCAGGAGCTAAGGATTGAACGTAAAACAGTTTTAAACTATTTGCGCAAAGTTGGACTCAAAAAGAAGCTCGATGTTTGGGTGTCACAACAATTAACACCAAAAAACATGATGGATTGAATTTCCATCTGAGAAGTCTTGGCCAAACGGAATTAAATCGACCCATTTCTTATACGGATGGTGACTGAGGATGAGAAATGGGTCACATATGTCAATATTGTGTGAAAACGATCGTGGTCAAAGAACGGTGAAGCCGTTCAAACTGTGGCCAAACCAGGACTAACGACCAGGAAGTTTCTACTGCTTAATTGGTGGGACTGGAAAGGAATAATTTATTATGAGTTGCTTCCGTATGACCAAACACTAAATTCAGATATCTGCTGTCAGTAACTGGGTCGTTTAAAGCTAGCGGTTGACCAGAAACTGTCAGAATTGGCCAACAGGAGAGGTGTTCTGCATCAGGACAACGCTAGGTCACACACGTCTGTAGTGACTCACCAGAATCTCTGGAAGCTTGGGTGGGAGGTTTTAAGGCTTCTGCCATAGAGTCCAGGCGTGGCACCGTGTGATTAGCACCTTTTTCTCTCATTGCAAAACTTCCTGAGCGATAAGAAATTGGGATCAACAGAAGATTGTGAAAATCGATTACTAGAGTTTTTCGCTAATAAAGACCAAGACATCTACGTGAGAGGCATTATGAAACTACCATTAAGATGGCAACAAAATATACAACACAACGGTGCGTATTTGACCCAAATAGGACAATCCGAAACATGTTAAATAATGTCTTGAATTTCATGCAAGAATAATAGATTTCTTTTTTCCAACCTAATATTTGTATTATAAGAGAGATACACAATCGTTATGTACCACATTGTTTAATATATTCTACTGTTTCGAATAATAATTTAATGTGCATTTACCTTAATATGCTTTTGTATTGCACCATAAGAACAAATTTGTTAAATACTATCAACACTTTTTTGAAAGATACAGACAAACTTTGTAAATAACTATTTTTGCAATGCAGGATTTCTCAAGCTGTAGGGTGCACCTCTCTAAGGGGGCGTGATACCTCTACGAGGGGGGCGCGAGCACATTAAAAAATCGAAAACAAAAGATTATTTTAAAAACATTATTAATTGACTGAAAGTAAAAGAAAAAAATACATTCTGTTATAATAAAAAATAAAATTAACATTTGCACTGATATAATACACTTATAAAGGTAGCAGAACTGCACAATGTATTTTTTAATTAATTAAAAAATACTAAGTTAAGAACAAGTATAATAATTACCAGTGACCCCATGGGCTTGTCATAGATCAAATTATATACAAAAATTAACATTTATCTTTATAATTTGTACGGTTTATAATTAATCCCTTAACTTCCCATTAAAAGTTTTGTGATTTGCTTCCCAGTGCCACCGTTTCCACGTAGGCTAGTGTATGTGATTTATTGAGGGGGGAGGAACAAAGAAGGAAATCCTCTGAAATAAGTAAATCCTTCACAAACACTGTCAAGGTACTTTAATTGTATTCCTAAGTCTTCGGAATAATTTTATGGGTACAAAAAGATCGTGCTTCGGAAAGACGTCTATGTAAGTACGGAGCAATTAATGCTTTGGCTGAGCGAGTAGTTTATATACGCCGGTGGAACTACAGAAAAAGTCGTATTGCAACATTAGTGGCAAAGTATAGTATTATTGAATTCAATACATTGTTATTTGTATGGAAGGGAGTGAGGCATGATGAAAAGTATGGTTGAATATTGGGTCGCAAATATTGAAATTTTGAGAATCACTGGTGTAATGATTTTAATGAAACATAAAATATTTTTAAGGACCAGACAAATTCATTCCTATCAACGTTCTCTCGCATCAGCTACTTCTAATTTTGAATATCTGCTTATTTAAAAAAGGCTGAGAATTCCTCATTTTTCAAAAAACTGTAAAAATCTTAAGCTCATTTGTCAATTTTCTCTTTTTGCTTTGCTCTCAATGGAGAGCTACTACATTGGTGAGCAAGATTTCATACGCCGTACTCTCATTCTTGAATATAAGTCTGGAGTATCAAAAGATAATTTCAACTTAAATGTGATCATAATGATGGACATGCCCAAGCAATGAATGTTTTATTTAGAAAACAAACAACATTCCATGTCATCTACCAAGATGCCATCTTAGAAATCATCTCAACGTGAAATAAAAATAACATTCTACACCAACAAGGAAACAATTAGTAAAATATTATTTAATGACATATATTTTGTGATGGGAGAAAGACATGATTGTCATACCCTTTGGGTGTACAGCTTTCAGAACTTAGCATGCAGAGATGTTGCTTCTCGCGGCAATAATATTTATATTCCGACTAGTATTGGGTCAAAACTAAACATGTACAAAAGATAGGATAAAACCTTCTAAGTGGTTTTAATTGCATTCCATAATTCCTAAATCATTGTGGATGGTAATCATGGTAGATGTTATGCCTATCTCTCCACAATACATATTCAGTCATTCATAATCTATGGCATAATTAACAAGTGTACTTGAGAGGGAAATAATTATCGACCCTCTGTATCATAGAAGGTAAAGGTCATATTGGCAAAATGTGGTTGTAAATTATCTTTCCGTAAAGTAAAGTCAGAGCATTTGAAGATAGATCAAAACTAAAGAATGTAACACCTTGGAAGTTTGCCACTGACTCCTTGAAGTTTAAGTTGTGCAATCAAGAGAGAGAGAGCGCGTAGAAATATGTACCCTTTGATACTTAAATTATCACTTCTGACGTTAAAGAATGTGAAATGTAAATTGGAAGCTTCATTCACTTCAATTTTTCAACAAAAATTAGCGTTTATCATTGTGCTAATGTAGTCATGTATATAATGTAACCCAGATTCTTTGAAAAAAAAATACAATCCTAATCATATGTCCGTGATCTTCCTTCAACGAACCGCTTCAGGCACACTTGTCTCTACTGTAGGATCAAAGAAAGCCGTAACTATGATCAACACCTTGACAATGTATAGCGATGCCTATACTATCTCACATTAAATGCGAACACATATTGAAGCTAGCCAAGATCCTGATTCAGATAGTTGGACGTGGCTTTTCTCTTCAACAGTCACGTTCGCATGGAGAACATGTTTCTCCTTTTAGGCAAGTTCCTCCTCTTGTTGTGCAATGAGACACAACCTATCATTGTTGGGATAAGATTTCTGAATAATACATCAACTATAAAATTTCATTCTTTTTATCACCAACTGTAGACGGAGTTACTTTTTAAATTTTTTGTGACTCAGATTTAAACAAGTTTTGTTAGAAAAGCTACTGACTCAGATTGCTATTTATTTTTCTTTTACTTTCCGGCCTCGATATTAAAATTATCCTATAAGTAACAATAGAGAAGCTTAAATGTGATGATATAACTTTTTAATATGTATGGTTATAGCTAAAGCAAGAAGTAACTAAACCACTGAGAGAGAGATCGTGCCCTTTCTTAATCTTTTTGTGGTTAATAAATTGTAGTAGATAATATACACACATTTCAAAACATATTGAGATGCAAATGTATATATATTGATTGGAAATGAATTAATTTAAATATGCTTTTTTAAAATTTAAATCGATATTCATTTATAATATATAAGGACTAACCCGAATATTTTCAGGAATGAAAATGTCCTCTGGGATTTACAGTTGGTAATATAAGCTTGTTTGTAAGGTGTTTCCTACTATAAAGAATACATGGTTCTTTATCATTCATTCTCATTAGAAGTAATGGTCTAGGGATAATAAGAGATCGTTACTTGTGACATAATATTTGGACATTACTGGAGTTACACCATTTCGTGCGAACATATTTATGGCTACTGGTTGGGCAGAATAAATTATGGAATCATCTGTTAGCACAATGTCCATATAATATCCGAGTACCATTTCTGAATGAATGGCAAAAGGAAAACAGTATAGGTAGGCTGATTTACCTTCTCCACTTTTGGAATAAAAATTTAGTCAGGTAACTATTTGCATTTTAATACAATCATAACACAATCAGATGTGCAATGTTCACAAATTAATATTCCATTTAAAGATCAAAGTTTATTTGACGGTAAATGATAATAATTCCTCTCCATGTTATCATTAAATAATAAGTGAATAGCAAGGTAAAGTAATGTGCTTATTCATATCCTATTTATTTGCTTTATTTTGCTACACGAACAAAAATTGTAAAAATATTTAGAAAGCCAATATCAGTAAAGTTTAATTTCATTGGTAATAATATTTGTTCTTGTAGTCTGGATGCTGAAACCGCAGAGCATGTCTTGTTATATTGCAACATATTTTTGTAAAAGAGAAAATTTTAAAAAGGAGTTGGAACGTTTAAGTATTTCCTGGCCATCTTCTTTGTTTTTGTTGGTCAATTGTACTGAAAGCCTTAATGTCTAAAGAAAATTTGTTTACTGTATAGATTTTTAAAGTTCTATAGGTACCCCATTTTCTTTGTATTTGTGTATTTCCTCCCTTCCTTTTATTTTATATTTGTCTCTTAAATGTATTTTTAATTTTGTTTTAAATTTTATAATGATGCTATCACTTACATCTGTGAGCCTCATGTTATGCAATGGGGAGCATGCGGAGTTTTGAAAATAAATTTATTTAAAAAAAAAGTATCAGTAAAAAATCATTCTTATGCTGAGTCAAAATTTAAACATCTTAGTATTATTTTAGGGCTGAAATTAATTTTCTTGTTTCCTTTATTTCTGAATCTGATTATTGACTATTTAATTTCCAAATTATCAGCAAAGTAAGTTTTGCTGTTAAATCATATATATTTTTTGAGACATAGTATACTTTGAAATTTGAGACTAAAAGCTGTGTTATTTTAAAATTCATTCTTTGTGATAATGAATTTCTTTAAACTCTTGAAAATAATAAGGAGCTATCTAAATAACCATTAATTCAAAATTTTTGTTAAAATTTCACTACCCTTTATTGACTACAGTTAAATTAAATTTACTTAAATATAGAAAAAGAAATAAACTGATCAGAAATTTTGAATTCAAAATTTAGGTAATACATACATAATCAATATATTAACTGGTGCAATTAAATTACTGAATGTTTTAGTGAATGATTTATAGGAACGTTTTTACACTTATCACTCATTGACAAGTAATTTAGATGTTGCGTGAAGTTATTTTTAAAATTGTTTTTTTAACTTAATAAAAGCTTAGTTGGTACATGATTACCAGACTTTTTGATTTCTGTACGACTTAAAAATAAATCTTTATTCATGCTAAACAACGATTTTCAGTCATTTGTCACTGGAACAAGTATATCTGCAATATATTTTAAAATAAATCTGAAAAATAATTTCTCTATATTTATTTATAAATTATGTGTGTATTACAAGCTTTTTTTTAATAGCAGATATTTTAAATTCCATTTTAACGCCTATTTTCCAAGCTTTGTCTTAACTAACACACATATGTCTGCTTAAAAAAAATTTTTTTTTTAAGATAAGCCTCTTTTCTTCGTGAATTAAAAATGAGAATGTAAATAATTCTTACAGCTATTTTAAGTTATATTAATTTGCATTCGTTCTTTTATATGGATATAGTATTGAGTAATAATTCAATTTTATACTTAAAAGAATCATTTTAAATTATAAAAGTAAGCTTACTTTAGCAGCCATAGTATGCCAAACAAATTACTTTTAACTAATCTTGGAGCTTTATTCTACTTCTGTATGTGTGGTACAGTTTACTCGATCATTAATCGTAGTACTGTTGCTTAACTAGATGAAACAACATAGTCAGCATTTGCAAATTGAATTAAAATACTCAGAATACTGCACATTTAGCATCATATTATGAAAATGCATCAGTCACTAAGGCTGTAAGTGTCCGTTGGAATTTTCATTTTGTCTTTGAAATTTTTTATGTATTTCCTTTACTTTCTGGATTAATTTTCTTGGAATATTATTCAAAATTCTGTCATGTACGTTTGCATGTATTCATATATAAGTAAATGGATAGATAAATAATAAAACATTATCCCATTTTTTAATACTGCTGGAATTTTAAGTTATTTACTATATTCGTTATTTAATCCAATTAATGTTATAAGTGAAAATTTAGCAATGATTTTTCATTCTAAGTAAGGTCAGTTCTAAAAGTAAAATTCATTTAAAAAATTTACAATTAAAATTTCGTTTCAAAAAATTACAAAGAAATTATAGTAATAATTTTATGTCATTGAGAAGAATTTCATATTAAATAATCCTTTATTCCCTGAAAAAGGCTGTTTAGGCTCTTATCCTTAATTTTCTTTCTAAATTTCTTAATATATGTATATTGCTTATGAATTACTTTGAAATTGTTTTTTTTTTAAATTAGTCTCAAATGTTTGAAAGAATTTTCAAAAATAGTGCTTCTTTTAGGAATAGAATTTCTTAAATAATGAAATATTGAATAAAGAAAGTATATCAATTATAAGTATCTGACTGTGGACTTCCATGTGAATTTGATTAAAATTGGAATTATATTTATAATTATGTATTTTTACTTATCTGTAAATTTTATTGTTATAAAAGCATGAGAAAAGCTGAATACATTAATAAAAATATAAGATTCTTTTGGTGGAGATAAATTATTTTCGTACTGTTTTATATCATATTATTATTAATATATGATAAAAATGTCCATAATTATGGAAATTCTACTGAGAAACTTATTTCTTCTTGTGAAACAACTATTTTGAGAAAAAACATAGAATATTCAATAATGCCAATTAAGATTAATATATTTACATGTAAACTCTCAGTTCTATAATATTCTTGTCAAAAAAAGTTAGAAGATATAAAGCCTTACATATATTGCAAATTGCTTGAATATTTTACACCGAACTTGCAAGTTTTGTTATTTGTTTCAAAGCTCATGTTATTTAAATGAAGAGCCATAAACACAACTGCCATGCAGATGTGCAATTTCTCTGTTTTTGTATCATAGAGAAAAATGAGAGCACCTAGTTTTTTCTTGGCTTTCCAGACTATTTTGACGTAAATATTGGCAGTCACAGAAAATTTTTATGCGAAGAAGACCATCTGGAGCTCTGGAATATTTTTGCCTCTTCAACTAAGTCCATTTCTGTTTTTTTTTTTTTTTTTTTGGTTGATTTTTTTTTTAAGTTTTTTTTTTTTTTTTTTTTTTGTTTTTTGGTTTTATTTATTTTTTTTTTTTTTTTTATTATTTATTTATTGCTATTCTTATGTTGTTTTCTAATCCTTAGTTACTTTTCCCCCCTTAAACATAGCAGAAGTAATTCATGAATATATTTTGAGCAATAAAAAAGTAAGAGGGAGATTTTGGCAATGATAACAAACTGTGAAGAAAGTCTTTTAGTTTATAAACAAACAAATAGTTGAGTAAGACGTTTTATCTTTTCTTTTTGAAAAACATATTTCAATTGATGTTCTTAACTTTACTCAGTGTAAGATCAGCTCTCTATATCTAACTCCGTTCGTTATCTTTGAAAAATTCTTGCTGCGAGCTTTTTGCTCGAAAAAGGAAAACTGAAATGATTGTTTCGAAACTAGTAGGGCTTAGAATGATTCTTCTAAGCCATAAAAACTAAGATAAAATAAAAAAAAATTCATTAAAAGTTAAACAGAAGTTCTATTGAATTGTAATATTGTAACAAGCACGTTTAATAAACATTTTTTTTGTATAGAATTGTGACAAACACACTTCGTTGACTAAGAGAAAAATATTTACTCTAAAATAACTCAGCCTTAACTTTTAACCCAATTAAAAATTAATATCACAAGTGGTTTAAATTAACCTGACCCTAACTACTAACTTTAAAATGAATATTTACTTATAATGTGATATCTAAGCACTATATTAATCATAATATGATTTAAATAACTCGCAATGAATCTCTTATAGAAAAATGTTTCTGATTTTGATAGGACTGCTATGATCTCCTCTAATTATTTTATCTCTCTACTAACCCTTTTCAAGGCCATCACATTAAAATCTAAATAACACTGTTTTTGAGACTGTTCTGCTACAGAATTCCCTACAACTTGCAACCTCATTTCATTATTCAAATGCTATTGGTTACACATTATAACTTCTTTCTGTTAAACTTATCCTAATATTTAAAAAAAAATTATGAAATTCTCTGAGGTATGTAATCAGACAAAGCTTCGAAATTGGTATCTTTCCGGTTTCAAAACTTGTAACTCTAAATTAACTGTCCGAACGAACATGTACACTTATTGAATCAGCAAGCATTTACATATGTGTTAGAAAGTATTACTTTTCCCAATTATTCATGAAAACTAATAATAAGGAAGACTTTAAATTCAGGAACTTTTGAGAAGTTCTACTAAATGTATAAAGCACTTTAGTTTTAAACATCAGTGTGTGTGTACTTAAAAAACACACACACACACACACACATTTGAAAAATTATTTCTTTTTTTCCCGGTTAGCGTTATTTTCAATTTATAGCAGCGTTTATTAAACTGTGGGGCGCGCCCCCCTAGGGGGAGTGATAACTGTACAAGGGGGGTGCAAGAATATTAAAAAGTCGAAAGCAAAAGATTATTTAAAAAAAATATTAATTTGCTGAAAGTAGACAATCAAAATACATTCTGGCATAATAAAAAATAAAATACACATTTATACAAATACAATGCACTTATAAATGTATCAGTACTTCACAATGTATTTTATAAGTAATTGAACAATATTACTTTAAGAGAAAGTTTAATAATTGCCAGTGACTCCAAGAGCTTGTCATCTATACAATAATATACAGAAATTAACACTTGTCTTGATAATTTGTACGGTTTATACTTAATCCCTTAACTGCCGAGATTAAAAGTTATACGGTACACTCCGCAATGCCACTGTTTTTTCATATAGGCGCGTGTATGAGATGTATTGGAGGAGGAGGGATAAAAGAGGAATAAAGAAGAAAATCCTCTGAAATACGTAAATCCTTCTCAAACAATGTCAAGTTAATTTTATTGCATTAAAATTTTTCGGAATAATTCTATGGATAGAAGTTCACAGAAAAGATCGCACTTTGGAAAGACGTATATATACGTCCGGACCAATAAAAACATTGGCTGACCAAGACAGGTTGGGTCATACTTTGGTGGGACTTAAGAAGTTTAAGTCGTATTGTAGCTCTAGCATCAAAGCATAGTATTACTGAATTCAATACATTGTCATTGTATGGAGATAGGGGGGTGCGATGGAAATTATGACTGAAAGTTGCGTCGCAAGAATTGAAAGTTTGAGAAGCACTGATTTATAGTATCTTGCATTACAGAAGTAATTTAAAGGTGCAACAATGTCTCTAAACATTTTTAAAACCATTGCAAAGCATCCTATTCTTATACATTAATGTACAGGATGTCCGGGCTTAAAGTATCCAAACGTTATGACTTATAATTACCGAACTACCCATCAGAATGTAATAAATGTTCATTCGTGTAATGGAAAACCATCCGAGACTTTTTGGGCCTAGTCCGATTGGCCACACGTGTGCACATATTATTAGGCAATGGCAGACGATAAACTTGTTACATTGATTTCATTAGTAAAGATGTGGACGCCAAAGCAAAATGTGTTTAGTGTATCTCGTTTAACGGAATTTAAACCCGACACTCGTGAACAGCGAGCGACGTGTTCGAACAGAATAAAATGCCGTTACTCGTTTTCCTAATAGACTTATCAAAACTTCTACAAAAGGAATCACGCACACGATCAATGGTATCTTCTATCATGAAAACTTAAGGGTACTTGCCAGTTTGAGATGTCAATGTTCCGGTCTCCTTTAAAGTTATTTCCCATTGGTTGATGTCTGAGGATAGACATTCCATTCTGATACAAAGTATCGCTGTTCACGCGTAACATTTAAATTCCGTTAACCAAAGTACGCTCCCCATCTTTTGCTGTTACATCCACGTCCTTACTAAATAAGTCAGTATAACAAGTTTATCGTCTGCGAATGTCGAATAATGCTCGCAAGTGTAGCCGAGTGGACTAGACCCAAAAATTCTCAGAGGGTTTTCCAATCCACAGATGAACAGTTTATTACATTCTATTGGGTAGTTCCATAATAAACCATAACTTTTGGATACTTTTAGCCCGGACACCCTGTATAACTGAGTCAGGTTAAGAATTTTAAAAAAATTTACTCCTTAAAATTATGTAACATTTTTTTGCATTTATAAACCGGAAAAATAACTTATAGTAATGCCAATGATAAATTAAATTTGATATAAAGACACAAGGGAGGAATTCATTAGAATAGATATTGTAACAACACTAATCTAAGATATATTTAAAGCTTTATGGAAATTTTAGAAAAAGAAAAACGCATTATATTTTCTAAGCACATTACTTGAACTTTACATATAATTTAATTATATTCCTTTTAAACGGAAGTTTATACATAATGTCAATGGAACATAAATGAAACAAACGCTAATAGTTGTCCTTTGTACCGTTTACAGCGTGTACATTTTGAAACTGCTATTAAAGTTTACTGTTATTACTTCACTGATGCTTTTTCATATATCTGAGAGAAGGCGATAATAAAACAAATAATTTTTGAAAAATTATAACATTTTAATTATTAACTTAAAATATTATGAGATTAGTTCAGAATTGAAACTTGAGAAGAGCCAAAAGAATGTCAATGATTTAATTTTTTTAACGTCTCATCTCAAAGCAGCATATGCAGTATCGGAAATCTAAAGGAATTCAATCATAACATTATTCTGAATTTCTCTCCCTATTGAGCTGAAATTCGTTTTTCTTTAATGAGGAAATCATCTAGATCAGTGATTCTCAAAGTGGTCTATATGGACTCCCAGGGGTCTATGAGGACCTGCAAGGGATCCACGTCAACGAAAAAATAATTTGGGGGTCCATGAGGTGTAAATGGGGGTCTACGATAGCCTAAAACTTGATCATGACTTTAATTTTAAAAGAAAATTTAATGAAGTGTAATCCAGATTTACCCATTTACAGAGCTTCGGTTACTAAATTCACTTTGGTTAATTTGCAATTACAAAAATACAGCATAAATTTTACTGAAAAAGGACCATCATTTCAGTGTTTCTTGTGCCAGAATCAAGCTAAAAGAATAAAAACTGGACGTCGTGAATTTTTAGCAGTTTCTCAATTTGTCACAGAACAATTTGCTAGAAAAATGATGTATTAACTTTTAAATGATGTGTGTAACATTTAAATTCCCTTTATATATATATATATATATATATATATATATATATATATATATATTCATGTTTTTAAATTAGGTTTTAGAATGCTTTGACCATGGTAATATCCCAATAGGTAATGAATTCATGTTGTCACATTAAAAAAAAGATGTCTGTTTACAAAATGAACTGATTTTAATAGTCATAACGAAGATCTTAAAGTAAAGTTTAGAAATGAAAATCAGCACAATTTTGGCTTTAAAAATACTTACCTGTTATTTATCCTAATTTATGAAAAATCCAATGAAAGTTTTTAATTGCTTTTCTCAGAGAGGAGGAGTTTCAGCGTGTTGCCAATCTCCAAAATAAAAACAGAAATTAATAACTACTAACCGAGGAGATTTAGGATTAATCCTGAAAACATTAAAGCCAAATGTTGAAAATTTGTTACCTGAAGAAACAGATTCATCCTCCCCACCATTTAAAATATCATTTAATTTATATAACAATTATTTCATACATTAATATAATTTTAATTTAATTAATTACCATGTGTTTCTTAAGTTTTAAGCACTCACCTTAACTACAGTTAGAAGCAAAAAAAAAAAGATTTAAAGTAGTGCTATACTTATAAAGTAAGTAGTGCTGTCAAAAAATATTTAAGTCGATAAATTTGCAAAAATTTAATTTTAGGTAAGTAGGGGGTCTACACAAAACTCTGAAAAACATTGCAAAGGGTCTACGAGACAAAACCGTTTGGGAACCTCTGATCTAGATGAGAAAAAAAAAAGATATTACAATGATATTTAAAGTTTGTATACCATGGTTTATAGATGATCTTCCAAATTATGAGTCCTGAAATTAAAGCATAAAAATTTAAATCTTATGAGTTTATATATGAGTTATGAGTATGCTCTTAGTATTTTGTGTCTGTATCCATCCTGTTGTGAAAATATTACCCAGGGAGAAAAACAAAGGAAGAATGATATTAAAAATAATACAATTATAAAATACTCATTGTAAAAACATGTTAAAGATATAAAAGGTTTATATAAAGGAATGTTCATAATTTTTGCACTAAAATTGAATGTTTTAGGAAAAATTATCCAACGTTTATAGATTATGTTCTTTTATTGAGAGTATCATTCAATTGCTTTTTTGAAATAAAATTTATAATCCTGACATTGGAAGTTAAAGGTGAAATGTCTCTAAAAGAGAAGAGTGTCTCAAGTAAAAATTTTAAATAATAATATTTTTTTTAAGATTAATCGTTTGCATATCAGACATTGATGAGGCAAATTATGGTACATCTGAAATATCCATAACAATTTCTAAAATATATCTATAGTGGGGTTTTCATGCATTTTGCTTTAGGCTTATATCTTTTGTTTCTTTATGATATTTTTCGATTTAACAAGTTTACCTCGAGAAGAAACACTGATACATGCAAATAATTTTAATGCGATTTTAAAATGCATCTGAAGAGAAAGTGAAGAGGGTGAATCACAGTATATACGATGAAGTGTTTGGTAGTTGTAACATGACAGATGCCGGGATATCACATTGAGTTATTGCCTTTGTAGAGAAGTTAGGTTGGATTAAGTAGAAGATAGAACTGCCATTGAAATTGCCACCCCATAAATCCTCCTCGAGAGTGAGATAAGTACAAAATATTTATTATTTGATTTAAGTTCAATTGTGTGTGTGCGTGTGTGGAAATCGATCTATCTCTTTAGTTACGTTATAGATATTTTAAATTGAATAAAAGAAAAGTTACACTTTTAAAATCCAGCGTAATATTTCGTTTTCTATCATCTAAACAAACAGAAATCCATTTCACATCCGTAAAATTAATTAAGAGACATAAGTTTTTTATCATTCATTGGGAATTTACTGAATTGAAAACAGTTACAAATAAAGCTTAATTTATATAAAAGTAACACACCAATCAAATGTCCTGACTGCAAATAGTCATAGAGTCTTATAAGAAATTTTATTTAAAAAAAAAATAAATATATGAATTTCTATATTATTTCAGAAAATAATTCAATGACAAAATGTGTCGATATAGATGAGAATATACTTCGCATAAAGATAAATCTAATAATGATTAATCCAAAACTGTTCTGTTAGTTGGGATCAATAACATCAAATAAATTTTTTCTAATAATGTCTTAATATTGTGGTAGATCACATCAAATCACTTGCTTCTCCAAATTTCCACCATATTTGCAGATGAAGTAAATCTTACGGCTGATGAAGGGAGGACAAGGGTTGCTTGGCCAGAGTGGACAGTGGCTGCAACGGACACGTGAGGGGAGTTGGGTGGACAGATTTAATATTCTTGTACGTATTGCGTTGTTTCCCTAATCAGTCACATGCCATCTATTGTGTAATTTTGAGCTTTTCACCTGTTAAGCCAATACTTTTGAGAGAGGTCTTTCTTATTTTCTCAGAAGATGCTTGATCCTTTTCATTGTGTGTGTATGTCGTTTTATATCTACGAAAAAATCTATGATGAATCTCCTAGCCATTTCAACAAAATTACTCTAAACAAAAAAAAGAAAATAATGTTTAATTGTAGAAAATTACCCACATCATTTGCACCGAAAAAATAAATAAGGAATGAGTTGGATATGCGTAAAAAAAGACACATCTTTGTAAAGGAAATGTGAAGACAAATTTTCAATACGAAGTAATGAAGAAAACTAAACATTCATGCACGCTCGTCGTTGCTGAAATCGAAGTTAAAAGGAAGTGAGATACTTGCAGAGTCCGAGAAGAAACCTCAGTTCCCGTTCCCCAGATATTTTAAGAAGTTTACGAATTATATCAAAAAGTTTATGATTTCTTTACCGACATTCTCCAATGCCAAAACCTTTTTATGTAAGGAGAATAGAAAGGCCTTTTAGAAGTTTCCCAAAATCCCCCCAAAACGCCAACGACATTCAGTTTGCAAACAATACACTTATGTTTTTTAACGGAAGAAACTTTCTTCGTTTAGACTTTCAAAATGACCAAGATAACAGGATTTTAGTATTTGGAGGAGAAGAATCTCGGTACCTTTTGGAAAATAGAAATACCTTTTTTTCTTAGATGTAACATTAAAAAGTTGTCCGAAACAATTCGTTCAAATACCGGTTGATTAAAAAAAAGTGTGACCAAATTTAAAAGAATATAACTATTTTTGATGAATTTCTATCGTTTTATTACTGGTTTTATTTGAAAAATGAAGCATTTAAATTACCAATCTAACCCTTTTTATTAATGGGAGTAAATTACAGTACTGAAAAATATCTTACTGAATTTTATAGTACTGAATTTTATAGCTTTTAAAGGATGGTTGTTCAAATTTTGTAAAAAATAAAACATTTAAAAATCAAAAAAGACATTTTTGTATTGTATTACTATCTAAACTTCAAAAAGAAATGAAATTTGGCTCGCAATGAATAGCTCCAAGGAAAAAATGTGAACGAAAGGAAGTTTTTAATGAAAGAGAAAAAAAATAAGTTGAAAAGCATAATTGCCGTAGAAATTTCTGGGCCTCAAAACCGTATGGCAAAGAAACCATAGATATAGCAGCAATCAACAATTTATCATCAGATAATAAAATTGGCTATAAAAAAAGTAAACTTTCCAGTCTGTCATCAAATGTCTGTTAAGACCATAGAAAAACGAACAAAACTTTCTTGGCCTCTGTATTTAATGTTACACAAAGGTAGATACAAAGCATGGAAAATTTCTGATGAAGTCCAGTTGCATCTGTCAGTCACAACGGGTAAGACGAAGATTCAATATATTTCTAGCAAAAAACATCTCGAAGACGCAGCTGTTTTAGAAAAAGGAAGTTGGCCGTCAGGTGTTATGGTATGGGTAGAAATGTACTCTCAAAGCTTAATAAAACCACTTTTTCTTGAACCAAACTTTAAAATCGATGCTAAATACTACCAGAATAAAGTTTTGAAACACTTGATCAAAACAGTAAACGTCTTTACCCTCAAGATACTTTGTTTTTCACCACAAGAGTCTGCACTAAGTCATAATGTAAAATTAACTATGAAAAATGGCTGAAATATTAAAAAAAAATTTCTCCCTCCTGATAAATGACTATCACTTTCCCCTGTCTGTGTTTCTTGTGATTATCTTTTTATGGGACTACTTAAAAAACAATTAAATATATGTAAAGTAAGAGCATTTCAAGCGCTTCAAAAAGCAATTCAAGAGGGATTTGGAAAAACTCTTTTAGCTTAGCCAAAAGTGTACTGTTTTAGAGAAAACCCCATAGGAAAATTTCCTGTAAATAACTTTATTCAATAAAAGTTTATGATCCTCTGAAATTGGTCACACTTTTTGTGAATCAACCGTTGTATACAATACGCGTCGACTTAAGAAGTACAGGTACCGAGACCAACGTTTATCCAGCAATTTTTGCATTTCTGCCTGATAAAACCAGCAACTTACGATGTTTCAGAAAAGGAAACGTTGGTGCCCTATGAAAGTTAGGCATTATAAAATTGGATTTTGAAGTCACTGCCATCAATATTTGTATGTTAGAAATTCCCAGTTAGACTATTTCAGGTTGCAACTTTCACTTTGAATGTTTGTAGCGTAAGATAAAAGAAATGAGTCTCTAGCAAAGGAATAAAAAGAGAACGAAGAAATAAGAAATGTCTGTAAAATGATTTCTGCATTAATGTACTTGACAATGGAACTCATAGATAATTCTTGGAACATTATACGGGAAAAAGCTTTTAGCATAAACAAACTTAAAACATTCAGTTATTAATGTGTCGAACAGTGTATAGATAATCCAAATATGCCCATTAAACTATGGAATCTATATGGGCAGCATCATAGGACAAATAATTCCGCTGAAAGTTGGGAATTACAAACTGAATGTGATCACTGGAAGAAACCAGACTAATGTCCACTTATTAGTTAAAATACTAAAAGGAGAAAAGAAAGAAGTGTTTTGTAATTTGAAATACAGAGAATTAGGCAAC
>BMAV01014957.1:37956-65354 GCA_019973955.1 Trichonephila inaurata madagascariensis
TATATATATATATATATATATATATATATATATATATATAGTTATGAGATAGGACACACTTCAATTCGTATATATCTAATAAACGTTTAACAATGATGTAATTCGATTATACAAGAAATTGTGAATTCCTAATTTTGGTGCTCCCCCAAAAAATGTCAAATAATAATCAAAATTCCATTATCTTCAAAATAGTGATGGAACAAAATAACAATTCTTTCGAGATAAAGAGTAATTCCGAATCTTGCGAAATATTCGGAAGGAACGCCTCTTTTTCTGAATAGAAGGTCATAAAAAGTACATCAAGCATGGTTTTTTTTAGCAGTTTTGGCGAAATACAACACAAAATTTAGAGACTGAACGATTTTAAGAGAAAATATATACTTTTGGGCACACTTTCTTCCTTTTTTCAGTAATATAAGTTGCTGAACATGAATTTGGAATTTTTTTAGAGATTTCATTCCAATGAATCACTAACTATAAGAACTCGACCAGTTTGAAAAAAAAAAAGATAAAGATATTCTTTTGTATTTATATTGTATTGGCTTCTATTTGTATTTTATCACAGAAACATGGAAATTCCGTAAAATTTTTGATTAATAGTTTTAAGCCAGGAAAATGCCCTGTTTAAAATCGTACAATTACTTTAATACATTTGCAAATATCTAACCCTATAGGCTCATTTAAAAGTTCTAAATTTTAATAGCCTTGTACAGAAAATTTCTTTAAGAGAGTAAAGTTTATACAGGATATTTTTCGCTAATTATTTCAAGGCAATAAATACAAATTTCAAAATCAAGAGCAATGTAAATACAAAATAATGAAAATATTGAAATGATACATTTACATACAATACGTTAAAAAATAAAAATAAAAAAACTTATAAGCTACATGCAATACACGCAATAAACTACGCATCATATATTTTTTCAAACATTAAAAATACATTGTATACGCAATTTTATATATTACATACTAATACAACTTGACTATTTAATAGAAATATTTATAAATAGTTTAAGGTATCCGACTACGTTCGGAACCGTGGTTTTAAAAAGGCGCATAAATGGATAATTTTCATGATATTTAGTATCACTTAGATTAGAATAAATGTATAAAATTGTTTTAAGAACATTTTGATAAAAAAAAAAAATATTTAAATACAATATTTCGGCAAAAAATTAACTTATAATAACCTTTTTCCAAAATGTTCTCTTTTTATGAAAAATGCTTCTATTATAATAATATTTTGTCTGCACATAGCTCAGACATCTGTACAGAGACTCAACTATGATTTTTGAAAAATTCACATAATTTTCAGTGTTACAACCAATTTTAAATAAATAACGGCGTTTTTTTCTTAAAATGTCTCCCCTCTGTTGTCATAAGACATGGATAAACCCACTTCTAAGTTACATATATCAAAAATTCTAGTTGAGCCTCTGTACAGAGGTCTGATCTATATACATGCAAAATATTATTATAATAGAAGCATTTTTCACAAAAGGAGAATATTTTGAAAATTTGTTCATTCTATGTTTATTTTTTTGTCAAAATATTGTATTTAAATAATTTTTAATTTTAATACTATTCTTAAAACAATTTTATATACATTTTCTAATCCAAGTAACACTAAATATCATAAATGTTATCCATTTATACGCTTTTTTAAAATCATGGTTCCGAAAGTAGTCGGATACTTTAACTTAACTCAGTGGCGTAACAGCCTATGAAGGCCGTCCTACTGTGCTCGTTTCAATATACGTGAACTTGGGACCTGATGTGCATTAGCAGATGCTCCGGCCAGGTGGTTAGTGCAACGCTAAACCCCCAGTGTAAAGTTCCCAAGCAAGCTTGGCACTAATTTATCGACCCACTGAATGGATAAAAGGCTGAGCCGACCTTGCCCAGCCTGGGTCTCGAACCTCGGTGTTCTGGTGCGGAAGCGCGATGCACTACCACTCACACATACACACAGCCACAGGCCTTCATTTACAAATATATAAACTTAATCTTAATATAAACGATCTTGCTAACATACTAGATTATCACAGTAGTTGAAAACTACCGCTATGCATTGTAATTAGTGTGCTAAACGATCTATTGAAAATAATAACGAAAACTCTAAAAACAAATGGAAAAATAAATTATAATAAATTCGTAAAACAAATACAGTGATCAAATTAATTTTTTTTTATATATTTCAAGCGTTTAAAATATGGTTTTCGTCATCTGTTTGTACTTCCATGAAATAGTACTTTTTTCTTTTGATAAATTTTAAACACGCACATTATCTGCTCTTTTTATTATTTTTTATTTTTAATGAAACCAATCTGAAAATACTGGCCAAAATAATACAAAATACAAGAAATTAGTAAAAAAATTGTATATTTTAAGTCCCGTGTAAAGCGGAATAATGAATCGTGCAATCTGATTAACAAGCATAAATGTTGAAAAATAACATCATAACCTTTAGTCAAATATTAAGTTTTATTTGAATAATAGATGTTAACATATGCCAACTAACAAGTCTATAATTTCTTAGTGTTGTGCTGCTGAAGTCACTATTTATATCTTTAGAAAATTTCATGAGAACAAAGTAAAAACCGTAAATGAATGACTATCGATCAAATTCATTTTAGTAAAATTCTATTATTCAGCTCAGAGCTAATTATTACAAATATTTCATTTTTCAAAGTTAAGAGAATTCAATTATAGTATATTAAATTTCAGTATTGAGAGAATTGGGGGGGCCGGGGGGGGGGGGGGGGGGGGGGGGCTTTTTGCGAATGGATAATGTTTGTTTTTATAATGTATTTAAATTCATAAAAAGGAAAATATTGAATGTTCTTTTAAAAATAATTTAGTACTGAAAAATATTCTATTACTCATTCTAAAAATGCTTCATTTTAAATTTAAAAAAAAAAATTAAAACACTATTTTCCTAATCTTTTGGATACTATATTAAACATTCGAACTTTCCTGAAATATAGTTGCATGCTATTTTAAAATTTAAGATTACCACATATAATAAAATCTTAATTTTAAGTAGACACAGTATTTTTTTAGTATTTAGAAGCTTTTATTCATATTTTTGAGGTAAAATAAAAATAAGTTTTGTCAATCTTTGAACAAATATTTATATTTTATATATGTCTATTGGAGGCCAAATTGCATTGAAAATTCTAGGTTAACTTGCAATATAATATTAAAAAGCAGATAGGAATGTTTCATATATCTTTCAATATAAAACAAAACCATTGTGAACCAGTTAAAACAACTTTATAATTATCGAAGATTAAATAAAATTACATCATCGTATCGTTTAAAATATGCCAGCCTTTTAAAAATATTTTATTAAAATGAGCTCTATTCTGTATGAGAAAATAATATTTAGAAATATAATTAATTTGAAAAATCACTCAGTATCTAAACAAATCGTTTAATATTAGAATATTTTTATTAAAAATAAATACATAACAATATCATACACTAATATTCAAAGTAGTCTGTGCTTAACACTGGAAAACATCAAATATATTCCTCTGACATATAGAGAGGTTAAAAGCTTTGCTACAAAAGTTAATATCTTAAAATAACTATTATTTGTTTTTATTTTTTTAAAGTATTTTCAACATGGGTTCTTAATTTTTTTATTTCAAATTCAAATATGTATATATGAAGTAAATATTTGTATTCATTTTTCAGATCGATATCTTTGGGAAGCAGTTCTTTTCGAGAAAAATATATTTTGAATTTCGGTTACGATATTGAATTACTGATTTTATCACAGTTTCCTTGATAGATGGCGACATTCATGGATGTTGATATTCTTGCCACATGAATCAGTGCACTTTCGATCACCAAGTGGATTATACTTTCCCGCAGAATCAAGACTAAGTTTCGAAAAATCTTTTGGAAAACTGTCTGAAATTCTGGCCCGTTATTTTGAAGACATATTTGCTCTTTTGCATACTTTAAACAGCCCGTATTATGCACCTGCAGAATTCACAGTGAGCAACGATTCTTAATGGATTTTATTCTCGTAATTCCATTCCAATTGAAGAACATTTTGATAGATATTGAATGAAGTTTTCGCTTTATATCTCTATATTAAAATAAATTGTTTTGAAATTTAGGAGGGAGTTTATCTCTTCACTTGCAAAATCGCATGAGAAAGTGTAAATGATGTTTTTATTAGACAAATATGGCCTCTTGTTTGTATTTTTTTTATATGTACATAATCTAAATGAAATATGATACTGTCTTTTTAGTTTCAAGTTAAGATGAGAAGTACAGTTGTAAATTTTATTTATCCTAATAATTTATTTTTTAATATATATGAAATAATATATATTTATATATGTAGATAGATATAGAGATATGTATTTTCTTGTTATATTTTTATTTATTGATTTGCTTTATGAGATTTCTGGCAATTAAGAATAAGATTATTGATTCTGCATTTTTTCATATTTGTGTCTGATTTGCGTTAAATTTAGTTCAATATTTAATTTAAATGTTAATTCATCATTATTAACAATATGCGATTGGGCTTTTAGCCTAATTTTGAAATCCTTAAGAATTCAGTGTTGAGTTATTGAATTTGTTTTTTACTCATTTTTATTTTATTGCACTTAATTTTATCCTTAGTATTAATGAAATATTATTCTTACCCCATCTCTCTTTCTTTGTAGACCAATGGTTAATGAAAATATACAGAAGTTCGTCTCTCCTTAAGGCTTTGTTTAATTTTTCAAATTGGGTTTCTAAGTCTAAAGAATATGTTATTATAGTACAGAGTCTTTTATTTTTGACTTATACTGTCTTGTTTAATCTAGATTTATTGCTGTGCTGTATTGCATTTGTAGCAATTTAGTATATATGGTTATATGCGTATAATTTATGAATTTAGTACATGATATACATATATATATATATATACATATATATGTGCGTGCGTGTGTATGTGTATGTGCGTGTGTGCGTGCGTGCGTGTCTGTTTGTGTGTGTGCATACGTGCTTACATTATGAACCAAATTAAATTATCTCATTACGACATAATTAAATTATTCTTAACAATATATTTACAATTAACTGACAAATGTAAAATGCATAAAAAATTTTTTTTCACGAATTATAAAGATTGAGTTAAAATACAAAACTGTCCTTTTTAACTTCCTTAATAAGTCTTTGCTGAGTACATTTGGATATTTTTAATTGTCAAAATGTATGTTTACTTTATCTTAAATAAAAATAATAAAATTATCTCGTGACAGAAAATAAATAAATTAAATCTTTATAGTAAAAATAACGTAAAGACTTTGCTGTGTAATCTTTACTTACATCTTTCAGTCATAATAATCTAATTAATGTTAAACTAGTGATACAAATTGCCTACGTTAGCTTGGTTTGCTTATGTTGTCCTTATAAATATGATTTCGGTAAATTGTTTAATTTTATTATATATATATATATATATAAATGATTCATAACAAAATCGTGCATGTGCATTTTTCATCTAATCCCTGTTGTATAGTTTGTTTCAAATTATCACAAAAAAAATAAACCGAAAAATAATGCTAACTTTATATAAAATTAGTTATGTTTTCTTGCTTAAAGTATTCTCTTCAACAACAATTTTATATTACTCATTGCAAATAAATAAGCATTAAAATACTTAGGCTCAAAATGTTATTTATTTAATTAAGTTATGAACTTCTCATATTTTATGAATGAAAATTAAAAAAGAAAAGGTTTCAATAATATAGAAACTTTGATCATTTTTTTTTTGAATAATTTAATTTTTAGAGTGGTGAACGTCCTGTACTCCAAGGTAGCTATGCTACTGCACACATGGTTTTCTGTGTGCGAACATGGTTAGATGAGCATAATGATGAAACGAAACATCTGATGTGGTATGCTCAATAATATTATTACAACGTTATTATCCATTTAATGATACTCGTGCGTGTGTGTGCACATATGTGTGTATGTGCATGCACGGTATACTATGGATATTAGGCACTAATTAGATAACAGTAATTAAATAAAAAATTGAAGTATGGCCTCGTTTAAAAGAAAGCACACACAAGCATAGCCAAACCAAATAAAGAATATAGAGAAATCAAATTTTAAAAAAAAATCAACAGATATACTACCAATTCTTTCTGAAGAACATACTCAGTCAAACTTTTTTGTTCTAACTAGATCTAGAGAAGCGATGAAGATCAAATGTTGGATTTATTTTACTTGTCTGGAAAAAATTCCAAGTAAATCTACAAAAGGCTCTAAGAGCTATAAGGAAAGAGTTTTACTTCTAACTTTTCAAACTTTGATGGCACCCATCCGTTAAGTGATTTTGGGAATGAGAGTGTCAAATTGAAAGTCTTTAGTTTGAACTCAAAGGTGCATGAAACACACTTATCAAGATTAAATGTATTATCTTCAACTTGGAAATGTAATAACACTTGTCTTTTTAATGACCTTATAGGGTTCTTGGTGAAATTAATTTATGTTTGACAGTGAAAAAAATTTTTATTACTTTATCTTTTTATTTTATTTATAACGCATATATAGAATCGTTTTCATTCCATATAGCTCTTTATTAAATTGTAACGTTACTGTATACAAATGTAGTAGAAGAAAATTAGTACACTGTTGTATATGATTAGTTTTAATTTTTGCAGATTCAGAAAAAAAAACTTTCATGAAAAATATGCAACAAAAATGACATTTTTTTTATCCTTATGTTATTTTTCTGTTGAATAAATTAAATCTGATAAAATTAACTAACCTGAAATGTGGAATTTTTTTATAATGACTGACTTTTCTATAAATGACAATAAAATTTACTTTTTTGCTATGCAAATCTATACCTAACGTTTAAATACTTAATTTGAATATATTAATGCAAAATTTTTCAAAAGCTACTATTGCCAAACTAATAGTCTCTTAAAAAGACTAGATTTTATTTTCGTAAAATTGAGTTTATGCGCTAAAACGATTAACTATAAAAACTAATGATTTCCTTATATTCAATATGAAATAAGGGTTCAAACATATATTAAGAATTGCTTTAAAAACATGGTGAAAAATTTTAAGCAGTATTATTAGTTCTGACATTGAATAAATATCAATAATTTATCATTTAAATGTTGAAAAATCGGTTATTTTTACTTGTTTATTTATATGTAATGGCAATCTGCGTACATTTCGTAATGTTTTTCTTTTCAGATTTATGATGCAAAAACAAAACAGAGCAATCGTTATCATTAAAAATAAACTTGTTTTTGACGTTCACATCGAATTTCAAACATACTACAGTTTCAGTATTTCCCTCTGAGTAAAATTTTATTTCGATCATTATTCAAAGCACATTTATCTAAGAGAGAAAGGTTTCAAACCCTAGTAGATTGTCGTTACGGAAGAGAGATATTTGTAATCCAGTAACACATTCGATGGGAATTGAAAAATAAATTTTAGCATAGCTAGTCTGAAATAAACACATTTAATTTTGGAACTTACTTTCGTTCCCTTAAGGCAAAATAAATAAATAAAAGCATCCATTTCAAGCTCTATGAAGTGCACTTTTTATTCATTTGATATGGTTTTAAAATAACAAAAAATACCGTGTAAAGCATAGCTCAGAAATGTATTCTTTTGCACTTATGTAGCTATGTATTGCAATTTTAATTTTCTTTTATCTTTCCTAAAAATAACACAATGCACATATTCTTTTTATTAATAAATACTGAAGAAACAAACTAAGTAAAAAATTTTAATACTAAATTTATAAGTAAACAAATAAATCTTGAACAGATCTTTGTTTGAAAAAGTAGCTTATACCATTATATTTTTTTTAAAGAAATTCCGTGTTCAAAGTCGTATCGCATATATTTGATTCTTACTTTTTATAGATCAACTAAAAATGTGAGGCGTTCATATCAATTGGTCTTAATTTCAACAGTCAAGTGAAAATAGTTTTTTAACATAACGTTAGCGATATTGGGCAAAAAAGTTGGCTACTTAATTTTTAAATATTGAAGGCAATTTTTTTCCACATATGATGCATGTACATCTGCATAATTTGGGGCTCAGAATACCCCTATGCAGTGCAACAAATCGGAGGAAACAGTCCAAAAAATAATGTTTTGCGTGCTCCTTTACAATATACAGTTGTAAGGTAATTTTTTAAACTTTCGTGATGGCAAACATTTTCCTGTACATGTTGCTTACTCTATACCATAAATGCAGTATTTAAAACTGTTATTTTTCAACAAGATTGAGGTATCCTTCGTCACTGGGGTGCGGGTGTTCGATTATTTTTGGATACAACTTTCTTTTCCTTATCGGTAGATGGCATGCTGAAACCCAACTACCTTATCACCAAGATTCCCAATAAACTAGATTCCCAGACCCGGGTTCATCGGAGCTTTGTTAAAGACAATGCCTACACAAGGATGCTGAAGATATGTCATGCTGAAGATCATTGTGCATCAATAATCGCTGATATTGCTAATTTAACTACAGCGAATATACCTGGAACTGGACCACCAGCTAAATATCCACAGGACTACTGAGGGAGCCTAAGGGGAAGAACAGTGATTAAAAGAAAAAGAAACTTTTTATAGATTATATTGTTTAATTTTACAATTTTCTCGTGTTTCATTTAAATACTTTTTTTAAGGTACCCTTTCCAAAATCATATTTTTTATTTGGATAACCTGTATACATAAAATCTTAAGTAGCATTATCTTGTGAGTATGTATTTTTTTATTTATTTAATGACTCCTTATTAAGAAATTATTAAAACGTTTATAATAATTCTCCATTTAAATTTTATAGATATAATATTTACCTCAGTTTTAAATTATATTTTATTTTCAAATGTTATTAAATGTAAAACTCAAGTTAGATAATGTATTACTGGAATTTTGTATAAAAACTTGTTTTTTTAGATAAACAATAAAACACATATAGAGCAGCTTTTTTTTTTTCGAAAAAGGATATTTTTTCAGAATAACTAGATATATATAATCAGGATCAAATGGCTGTGACTGTGCTTAGCCGCGTTTTCATACTAATCCTCTTGGGGAATCTTTGGGGCCAGCATTTTGTTATTTCACAGCCAAGCCTCTCAAGAAGAAACCATGATATTCAGATATTTAGTAGATATATATGAAGGTTTTGTAATCGAAGTGGAGAAAGAGAAAGGAAGCTGAGATGCTGAGCGCCGTGAGCTGATGGTAAGGAATTAAACTTAGAAGCGTAATTATAGAACGGGCTTTAGCCAGTTAAGAAAATTAAGGAAGATTAAGATTCATAGGATAACTTTGCTTAAAGATAAGTGGTTAGGATTCCAAGCACTTACATAGAATTTAGGAATATGTTTTATCTCTCCTAATTGTCTTCCTATTGTAAGACTTGCTTTGTTCAATATATTTGGAAAGTAATAAATTGAATTTATTATGGCCAACTTGGTTGATCAATTTTTACCTCAAACAAATCTAGGTCATGTAGATGAAGAGACGGTACCCTCTGGAAGGGGGTATCACATGGTATTTCTATTATATACTGCTGGCCACCGTAAATGCAATACCCTGAAGGAAGCATGCAAATAACATGAAATTTACAACATGCATTAGCGGAGGTGATATATGCAAATGATTATAGAATTTCAACACAGACACATATCACGCGCACATATGACACCTCCTCAAAGCGCTATTTAAGGCTTGGAGATTTCGACGAATTCAAGTTCGGTAATTGTGTTTTTCTTGTGGTTTTTTCAAAAAACGATCAGTTATGTCTCGTAGAAAACAGTGATCAAATTTTGATCAAGTATCCGAGTTCGACAAAGGAAGGAGATTGTGGAGACCGAGATTGTGGATTATCTTTCCGGGAAATCGATAGTAGTGTTGGACGAAACCAAGCAACCGTAATGCAGATATGTGACCGTTGGATGTAGGAGGGTACGACGGACCGACGTGATCGATCGCATCCACCTCAGTGCACCACTTCACGTGAGGTCAGGAAAATTGTGTGCATGGCAGTGACAGATAGCTCAGTCACATCACGAACCATAGCACAACACATTGAGTCTGTGACGCATCATTCAGTGTCTCCGCGTACCATTCGACGCCGTTTACAGCAGAGTGGTCTGTCCGCAAGACGTCCATTGCTTGTTCTACTCTTGACGCAGAACCACAGACGTCTCCACCGCCTATGGTGCGATGAAAGAAGGATGCGCGTGGCAGAATGGAATGAAGATGTCTTTACTGACCAGTCACGCCTCTGTCTGCAACACCAAGATGGTCGGATTCGTGTCTGGAGATACAGTGGAGAGAGGATGCTGAATAGCTGCGTTATGCACGCCCACACTGGTCCTGCACCGGGTATTATGGTATGGGGCGATATTGGATATCATTCTCGCACAATCCTCTAGTACGCATTGCCGATACTATAAACACTCTGAGGGGTTGGAGCCAGTTGTCCTTCCTTACTTTCAGGGCTTGGCCACAGCCATATTTCAACAGGATAATGCGTGACCACGCGTGTCACGCATTGTCCAAATGATTTTTGTCAATCACCAAATTGAATTGCTTCCCTGGCCGGTTCGCTCTTCGGATCTTTCACCGATAGAAAACATGTGGCCCTTAGTTGCTCAACGATTGACCCAGATTACACCCCCCGCTGTCACACCAGATCAACTTTGGGATTGTGTGAAAGCTGCTTGGTCTGCTGTACCCCAAGAATACATCCAAATTCTCTTTGAATCAATGCCGAGGCGTGTGGCAGCGGTTCTCTTCAACAATGGCGGCTACTTTGGCGACTGATTCTGGCAGGAACCACACTTCACAGAAGTGTATAAATTTGACCATTTGATACTCGGTCAACATGTTATCTACAAAATAAATTTTGGTGTGCTATCTCTTGTCTTTCTTGGTGATGCATTTACGGTGGCCAGCAGTGTAATTTATTTGATGTAATTGTTGCATATTATATGCTAATCAATTATGGATCGAATATTAATAAGACATTTTCAAATGAAAATGTAAGAAAATCTTATTATTAAAATAAGTGTTTGAAATAACGCATAAATAAATTACATGTCTTTGTGATATGAATGATATTCCTATAAATGTTATCATTGTTTGATATTTCCTAATCATTTCAATAATTTATTATTATAAAATTCATCACAAATGTTATCATATTTTCATTACTTAAAAACTTAATTAAAAACGTGTAATTTTTATTTTAAAAATCTAATAGAAAAACATTTTCTGTTTTACATCAATGATATACCTCTTTCAATAAAAAATTCAAAAGAAAATAAATAGACCAAAACATATTTAAGCTGCACTTTTACTCGAAATTAATTATAAAGGAATTCAAATTTCCATAAACTTTCCTTACAGCCATTTTTTAATTCAAATGCAGGCTCCGGACTTGAATCGATTTTTGAAGAGCGTCATTTGTCGTCTAAATAAGGAGTTTATTGAAAAAGAAAATAATATATGAGTATATAACGGTTAAAAAAAGCGGGGATATAATAAATTTCTTCTAATGGACAGCTGCGGTTTTTTTTTTTTTTTTATTTATTTACCCTACTACAGTCATGCTCTCATTTTAAAATATATTTAGTATTTTAAAAAATTAATTAATTTAGTATAAGGCGTGAGTAAAACTTTTTTGTTAATATTTAAATTTCTCAGCCATCTTTGAAGAAACCGTGGAGTTATAAAATTTATGGGAAAGAAATTCTAATGTTCAATAAATCATAACACATCTTTTACGGATTGATACCATAAACTTTCAAGTCAATGCGAGACATAATGCATAAAATCACTTTTATAAAGGTCTTTTTTATTATCAATGCCGTAAAAAATGTAAAACTCATAGAATAAAAGCAGATTTTTAAAAATTATTAATGTCTTAATGAAACGTTAGCAGGATAAACTTTAACATCCTGACATTGTTTCTCACTGTGGGAATTAAGATGCTTATTTCTGCAGTTGTTTGATTAAAAAAAGAAAATGTAATTATTTCTTCTGTTAATTAGGCTTATTGTTGAGATTTGCCTCGGGCTGACAAGTTTCTTTCGATGACCTATAGGTTTGAACTAGATTATGATCTTCCCATTTCAGCATTAAAATATTATCATCTTGAGATAAATATTTTTTATCGTATGCAACAAATTAACACAGAGATATGTCCAAATGAAATTAAAGAATTTTTTTTTTCCTTAATGCTCAAAATTTCCTACAAATTTTCCTGATCATACCTCGACTAAGTTTTTCATAGTCAGTGCTTTATAATCAGTCTAACTTTGTTCTAATTATTCTCATGATGAATTCGATGACACTAAGAAACATGATATATTTTATTTTCTCTTTCTAAATAGCATTTTCTTATTATTTTGGTAGTAAACTAGCATTGATTTTAATCCAGTTTATTTTTTGTTTCCTTTCCATGAAACTTTGCTTGATCACATTACCGTAAAAATGTGTTGAATAAGTGTTTTGTGTAAGCAACTTTGCTTTACACCGTTCCATTTTTTTTCGTATAAAACCAAAATAACTTTTTATATCACCTCGACAGTGTTTTCTTAAATCCTGTTATCATCACTTGATGCTATGTTCTCTAATGTTTTTAACAGTATGTAACAACTGAATCCCCTTTTACTTCTTGATAAAAATTCAAAACTTAATTCAGAATTTACAACGACGTTTTTAACATTTTTATAACTACGGCTTTTATCATTTTTCAAGACTTATAGATTTCTTTCAGGTATATCCCTACAATCAACTTGTTTTCCCTATTTATTGAAATGTGTATTATAATATTAAGCACTGAAATTAAAAGTTCACATTATTCAATGACTTTTTTTTTTTTAGTTTTACTAGTTTATGTGTTCTTTTCCTGATCAAGAATCTGACTTAGCTTTTGCAAATTCATTGTATACAAATACCCTGAGTGATAATTTTGTAAATATTTCTAAATAGTTGAATTAATTATGAAGTGATTTTTTAAAAAATAAATGTTAATGTGTGTGAATGTGTAAGCATTTGAGGGGTCACCATAGAAGTTTTTTCATTCAAATACAGAAACAAATTAATTTGTATAATACTATACGAAATACAAAATAAATAATAAAAAGAATTTACAACAATTCGAGATAAAACAGTGTATTGTCTTTTGTATAGAAAATTCCCAAAATTAAATTGTAGAGAATGCCTGCTTATGTATTTCTTCCTATAGCATTACTAGCTAGATTCAAGTATTTCTTTTCGAAATAGTTTTTCTTTAAAAAAAAGTTTCGTTGTTTCGTCTAACATTTACGAAAAATGTGTTGATTGAATTCGTGACAAAAAGTAATAAAAAAACACTTTTTTGTTGAAAAAGGAAGATAGTATTAGAATCAAAAGCGATTTTGTGGAATTCCGAAAAACATAAAAGGAATTCAACACACCAGTTTTTGCACATCAGAATTCAAGTAGTGTTTATAGAACATTCAGTATAGAAATGGATGATCATCGTAAAATGAAAGCCAACTTTTTCATAGATTGTTAAAGGTGTTGTAAACATGAGAAAAAGTCTAAGTTTGTGATACTCGATCAAACGATAATAAACATTTCTTCAAATAATTAGATGGTGTTCAGATGTTGTAATTCCAAGACTGAAAACAAAAAGAAAGGTTTTGTTTAACATATCCCCTGTAGAACACTAAGCACTTAAGAGTACTGAAAAAAACAGTACTTGAGAGAGAAAAGATAAAGAATTTATTAAGAAAACTTGTATCTTTGCTTATGTGTAAATACAATTAACTCAAAAGTGGTTTAAGTCTAAGTGGTTTAAGTTATCTTATTGTGTGAATGAATAATATTAAAACAATATATATGTATATCGAGCCACCTATTCCACATATAGAACAGAGAATATTTTGATTTAAAAAGGTTAAGCAGAGAGTAAATTTTATTTGAATGTTATTCATTTATGAATAACATCCTATTATTATAAATATAGAAAAATATATTTAATTTTCGTTATGTTTTTAAAATGTGAGAAAGTTATGATTTTTAACGCTTTTATAAATGAAGAGATACTAATACCATTGTATCGGATGAATATACATTTATCTCTTAAATCTATTACTATAAATATAGATTAGTTTCGATGCATTATAAAATAAAGTATAAGTGCAAGTTCAAATAAAAGAAGACGAACATTAAATTAAACTTGAATATTTGTTAGATTATTCTTTAAAATTGTGGTTGAGTTTAGTAATTTAAAAATTGTAATTTTTTTTCGTTCAACCTATTTTATTTGCTGTGATTCCTTTCCTTATATTAGGTAAGCCAGGAGTGGGCAACTTGTTTGGCTCCCGGGTCATATTGTGGAAGCTGAGGATACCGGAGGGTTGCACCTTTTCAAATGGTTACATTAATTTCAAAAAATAGCAAATATAAGTTAAATAAAATTAAGGTAATTTTATTCAATTTATTTACTGTGCTTATTTTATGCCGCAAGAACATTTAATTTTTGATTAGTATAATAAGACAAATGTATCCTATCATAATTGTCTGCATTTTTTTTAAAATCAGGAGGGATATTACTTGTTTAAATTCTCATCACAGGCCCTAAATTTATGTCAGCCAACTTGCATCTGTTTTTACTCTTGTTTATCTTCATGCAAAAAAAAAACTTTTGCTTATAAGTAAATGTTTTTTAAATATAAAAACAATTTCCCCTCAAATTTTTTCATACATGGAGATTTTCAGGCTGACAAATATTTGAGAAAGTCATTGCCATAGTACAATGCTTCTAAAACTTTCAAAACTTCTGACCCAATTTTCAGTCATAATTTGCTTCACCCACCCCCTTCCCCATCCGAACAACACCAATGTATTACATTCAATAATAATATACTTTGACGTAAATATACAATGAAAATTTAATTACGAACCGTAGAAACTATCAAGATAAGTATTAAATTTTTTATATAATTTTGCATATGACAAGCCCTTTGGGTCACTGGTAATTATTAAACTCGTTGTTAGCGTGATATAGTTAAATTAATTATATCAAATACAGTGTGCAATACTGATACACATTAATTAATACATTATATTAGTGTAAATGCGTATTTTATTTTTTATTATGTCTGAAAGTTTTTGTTTTGCTTCCTTTCAGTAAATTAAGAATATTTTTAAATAATGTTTTATTTTCGATATGCTCGCGCCCCCTCGTTGGGTTATTAAGCCCCCCTAAGGTGGCGCGCCCTTCAGTTTGAGAAGCACTGCCATAGCATTAAACATTTTTCTCACGCTGTCCTTTGACTTCAAGTCATTAAGTTTAAGTTTTAGTTTATAAGATGCTTTATCAATATCAGCAGTAATAGGATAACAGAGCAAATCGAATTTAGGCTCGATTTTCTTAAAATCCTGAGACGTTGTGGCTTCAAACCCCAAACTCTGCAGAGAAATATTTTCCGGTACTTTGTTTTCTTAATAGTGAAAAATAAATGTGGAATCTTTGATCATGAACTGGAAAGAAATCTGGGTTAATCCCTTAATTGCCGATTAAAAGCTACGCGACACACTCCCCAGTGTCACTGTTTTTCACGTAGGCGCGTGTACGCAGTGAATTTGGAGGAAAAGAAGAGCCACAAAGAAGCAAATTGTTGTTGTATTCCAAAGCCTTGGGTATAGTTTTACTGATAGCTGCACAAAGAAAGAATCGTATTTCAGAAAGACGCATATATACGTCCGGGGCACTGAAGGTACTGGTTGAGTGAGATGGATATATACGCCGGCGACGGTTAAGGGATTAAAAGTGGATTTTTTCTGAGTGTCTTGGAGGGTCGCATGCTAGCTCACCCTCGATGTAAGCCATAAAAATGACGCCACAATGTTCTTGAAGGAGATTCATCTCAAGATATTTCATTAATCTTAATTATGGATTCCAAATACTCAATTTAGTTTGTTGTTGTCGCGTCCTACCCTTCGGGAAGTAATGAAAGTTGCCAGAGCCTGTGAGACAGGTTGGTCTTCTTTATGATAGATGGCGACACCACCTATCTCCACCTCCACAATTTAGGCATGGAACTGGATGGGAGGGAAATATTCTCCAGCCCCCTGCACCGTGGTTTCAGCAGTGACCACACACAAGACTTTCGGACCCACTGATTTAACGAGCATGCACTCCGTGTGTACTCGGAGGGTATTTGGTGGCATCGAACCCGGGCCTTCCGGTCTGGAGTCTGATGCTCTGTCTGATGCCCACTGTCTACTCAATTTTGTTTAAACGAATGAAATGAAGAATTCAAATATAATTGTCTGTTTACTTCGAAGCAATTCAATAGCGCCTAAAGTAGTGTTAAAAATATATTCGAGCCCTGATTACTAATAAATTTTGAGGAGTTCCAAACAGATATTTATGGATATCTTTTCACTATTGCAGAATTATTTCATTCTCCAGGAACTGGTATCACTTTTTAGAGCTGCACCATAAAGGAGATATCAATTGCTGCAAGTAATTTAGACGCCCAGTTTCCTCCCCAGAGGGAGACAGCTGAGCTATGACGGTGTGAACTTTTTCTGAAAAATTTAATTTTGCTGAGGGCACCTAAGCCAAACAGGCACTCAAGGGATAATTTACATGCTATATAATAAAACGACATGGATGATGTCAATTTTCTGCATCATGAAAATCCACCGACTTTTGCCATGTTTGAACCCTCAACCTTAGGCGTACAAGGACAGCGACAAAACAGCTACACCATCCAGACGGCACTACATGAAAATACTAATGAATATAACTTGAGCCGCAATATACTTATAAATGTAATTTTTTTCATGCTATTGGAAAAATTATGCATTCAGCGCTCAAAAACGTTACAGAATTTTGTGACCAAAACGCAAAGAGATGTGTATCTTTCTCAGAAAATGGCACTTTAAAAATTTTCGTAAGGAATATACATATTTGTTCGATAAAACTGCATTGTAGAAACTTTAAAATGAAAAAGAACATCATGTCTACACTCGTTTGCATTATTATGTAAATTTCCTGGCATTTGATCGCAGTTTTTACACCTATTATTAACCATCGTATCCAAACATAAAATGAAGATAAAAATGAGAAGTAAAAAATGGAAAAAAAAAGATAAATAAATAAAAAAAAATTATAAAAAACAAGAACATTTTCTCTTTAATCAAAATGTCAGGAATTGTTCAGAAAAAATTTGTTTTTGATCATATTACTTGATATTTTCAGAGTATAATACAATAAAAATGAAAAATGTATTCTTTTAAATGTTCAAAGTAGAAATTATTTGCTTACATATGTTTGAAAAGAAAACATCAAAATAATGAACTTATATATATACTTTTTTAAAGTTTCTCCTTTTTTAAGACGCTTTTGTAAGTTTCACTTGTATGTAATGGAATATTTGAACTCAATTTTAACCCACTTTAAAAGGTCAGATTAATTCAAAATAATGCACACTTGTCAAGGGCCCATGACAATACAATAATTTCATAATTTTGTTTCATTTCCCTGATCAGGATTTTAATAAATAAGAATTTTAAGAATTTACGAGATTTGGCGACTAATTCATTGAATCGTTTATAGATTTGGCGACTAATTCCAGATTTAACAACTAAAAGATTAAGATGCAAACCTAAAACCTCAAAATAGGCTTTTGGTTAATAAAAAATGAAACAAAAAAAGTGTTCTTAATGTGAAAAAGGTAGGTTGGGTGGGTGCGTCGTTTTTCTGAAAATGAAAATAAATAAATAAAAAAAAAGACTCTTGCATGTGAATAAAAATAATTTATGTTCTAACTGCTAAATACTTTTTTTATTCTGATAAAGCAATATGTTTAGAAGTGATGATATGAATTAACATTATAGCAATACGTTTAAAATGTGATAATATGACTGACATTTATAATATTTCTTCTTAACACACTTTTTTATTAGTTATACCTATATCTATAGAGACGGAATATTTGAAATATTACGATATGGGACTTATCCAAGGCCCCGTTAAAAAAGAGAAAAAAATACCCTTCAGATCCATTAATTAATATCAAGGACTGATTCCAGCAGCCACATAATTCTGGCCCCAAATATCAAGCTCCAGGATAAATTCAACAAAGAATAAATGATAGTTTTAAAAACTAAAAAAAAAAACAGGATTTTATTTTAGATCGAACTAAAAAAACGAAAAATAAATTATAGTTAAAAAAAACAACTAAAAAACACACTTTTCTAGAGAATTGACCTAAAAAGTAAGAAAATAATTTATAATGTAAGAATAAAATGAGTAACGAGAAAATTAATGTCATTGTGGTAAAAGCGTGGTGTGCTTTGTACTACATTTTTACACTAACGCAACATTTCGGAATACAACTGGTAAGAAATTATAACAATTAATATAGAGCACCCCACGCTTTTGTCCCAATGACATTAATTTTCTCTTTAATCATTTTATTCTTATATTAAGAATTATTTTTTTACTTTTTAGTTTGATTCACTATAAAAGCGTGTGTTTTAGTTTCTTTTATTTTAAACTATAATTTATTATATTAAATTCTCATTTTTTTAAAGAAATAAAATCATTTTTTTAATAATTGAGATTTTTAAATGATATTGTACAGTTTTATTTGACTAAAACTTATTAAATATCTCTTATCTGATCCAATGGCGTACCTTTAATATGTGTTGCAAAGGCTCCACTAACTTAAAATTAAAAAAGATTGAAACTTTATGTATTAGAAATTACCTCAACGCAGTATTGAAATGTATTACATATCCTGATAAAAGATTGTGAAAGCTATGGTTAGAAAATATCTCAAATTTTAAGTAAATATTCCTTTGCGCACACACAAATATTTCATTTAACTGATTTTTAAATATTCGAAAAAAAATTTTTTAAAGTTTCAAGTTAACATATCTATTAAAGCTATTAAGAAACACTCAAATCTTTAAGTGTTTGTGGTTAAGATAACGGACTCGTGACTGGCGTGTCATGAGTTCGAAACTTGTACCACTGAAGATCCGCCGCCCAAAGGAGGTCAATGTGTGTTAAATACGTGTGTTAAATAAATTAGTGTGTGTTAAATACGTGTGTTAAATAAATTAGTGTGTGTTAAATACGGAGGCTCTCTCTCTCTCTCAAACGTCCTCCCATTGGTGTATTAAAGAAATTAAAAGAGGGGAGGTACCAGCTCAGGTGACATTGTCGACACTTGATCATGGTTCAAAACTATGAGGTCCGTAGCCAATAGCCCTAGTGCAGCATTTCAGCGCGACGCATAAATATGACCCAAACACTATATTTTATTAATATTCTTTCTGCACAATCTTTCATGATTTTTTTAATCTACGCCTCAATAAAGTAATATATATTATTTTTAATCAATAGATGGTGATATAATATTTCTCTCAGTTAATATTTTTAATCAGTCGAAGCGATAACAAATTAACCGATGCTATATTAATATGTCAGATAAACTTATGAAATGTTGACAAGTACAAAAAACAATTTTCTATGTGATTAATGAAGTATTAAATAAGTCGGAAGGTAAGATATTGTTTGTCTTATATTTAATTTTTAGAGTCTGCTATAGATTCGGTTAAAAAAAAAAAAAATTTTTAACCAATTTTTGAATTTTCTCATTTTAAATTTCATTTAATTCAGCAATACTATAAGCTAATGTAATTCAAATTGTTTGTATTGTAGGAAATAAATTGATTAATTATTTAACCGTAATCGTAATTTTAGAGATGTATTAATAATGAGAAAAAACACGTAATTTATTAATATTAGCAACGTCTTATGGAGATATTTTTGTACTCAAGTATAATTCTCTTTTGTTAACTGCATAACTTTCATTAAATTTATTATAATATACATGATTTTATATATAAATTATGAATATGGAAGATATCACTTTTGAATCTCATTCATAAGGAACATACAATTCTGCTTGCGTTTTAATGTTTTTATAACACTTTTGTGGTAAATGAACATCATAATTTGTTGTATTTAACATTGATTAGACTCTTCACGAAATTTAAACCTTCCTTTCCTTTTAAAAAATGTCACATTCTGTTTGTGTGTGGGGAGAGGATGTCTAATTGACCAATTTCAAAAACATTTTCTCCAGGGCTTAAAAAATATTTTCTATACAGTTTGTTTTATATATTATTAGAAACTCTTATAGGGACAACCATATTCTTTTTATACACACATTATATCTAGCTCTCTTTTTATATATTTAAAATCCTCTCTGGCCAGTTTCTAGATTTAAGAAAAAATTATGTATTTTAAAAAAAAATATTAAATTAAACTAATTAATTCATAAGTTTAAATTACAAGTTTCTTTTACGTATTTTGTGATTACCTTACAGTGATAAAGTTTTATATAATAAACAAGATTTACAAAATAAAAATAATAAATAAAAATAAAAAAAAACATGATTTTGTCAGATAAATGTCTGGTACTATGCACATCTTATCAGAGTTTTTGTAATTTATCATACGGCCATGTGTCTTACATATTTTTCATTTAGATGTTCTAACATCATAAATGTAACAGATAAGCAGCAGGTTTGTTTTTGGCGTCTGGTATAGTTTTTTCTGCTAAATGTCTGTGATAGTCTGTAAGATGTAAGATGTTTTCCTAATGTCCTTAAGAAAAAAGAGGCTTTCTAAAATGCTTGTGTTCATTGTATGCTGGATTGATGTGCATAAAAACAGCAGAAGCATTAATTGCATTTGGATCCATCTCAGTTAAAAAATAAATACACCTGTCATCTAATGTATCTGTCATCAATGTCATCTGTCATTCTGTATGTATAAATTAAAACTGACTTATCCTTCGTATTTACTCCAACTTTATATTGACTACAGAACCAGATTATACATCAGATTTCTTTCCCTTTTCTTGGGAATCTTTTCCGCCTTATACAGGATGAATAGAATAAACACGTTTTTTTTTTATTTTTCAGGAAATGACAAAGTTCATATTCTTTTAAAACCCAAGCAAGAGTAACAATGGTTTTTGGTCATAAAGGATGGAATTTTACAAGAGGAATAACTATGCCTTGTGTTTTTTCTAAGTGTTCCGATACAACACTGTTCTATAATTCGCTGGTAATCATATGACCTCTTAAGAAAAAATTATCAACTCATATATTCCTAGCAGTAATGTTAATAGATTTTACTAAGCGCAAAACAACATTCATTTCTTTATTTATGCCACACTCACAGATAGAAGGCTTTCCAATATTTTTTCAGCAGAGTAAATGTAACTTGTTTCGACAAGACAAATTTACTGCAGTTTAATTTCTTACTACGCCTTGTCTTTGATTGTAAATACAAAATGTTTAAAAATTAAATAAATGCAATCGTTTCTATCTTTCCCAAGTTAAAGTGAAGGAAAAAGTGGACATCACATGTGCATAAAGTTATTAAGTGTTATTTCTAATTCAATAAGTTATTAGCATTAATAACTCATCCATATAGTGTTTTGTGAAGGTTAGTATTATAATTACCCTCACATTTTTCGCGAAAATTTATGCTTGAGTTACTATCACTTTGGATTCTTTTACATTAATCCCATCAAATAATATAAGATAATATGATATAACACAAGATAGTAAAGACTTTCAAATGATATTTTACTCATCACAGAATCCAGTAGTTCGAACTGGATATTTCATAAATGTCATGCATGGCATACAATAAACAAAATTATAATTTCTAACCTTTTAATTATTTTTATTTTATTTATTTATTCAACACCCGTGGTTGGCTTCTTGACCATTTGAGGCCAAGCCTCCCAGTACCAACTGACGATGTCGTCAATCGGGTTATGACTTAAATACTTAAAGGCACACCTTTAATTAAACAAAATGCAACTTTGTATAATCTTATTCTATTTTTTTTGGACATAATTGCGGTTTAAATTAATCTTCAGCATTATAACAGTTTTAGTTTTTATTTATCTCAATTTTGCTTGATTCTCAAATGGATCACTTTTAAAAGAATTTCTTAGAAAAATATAGGACCATTAATTAGAAAATACTTATAGGAACAAATCAAGTTATGGATGTTTGGTGTTATTTTTCATGTCATTGCAACACATTTATTTATATGTGTGAGTTCTTTATAGTTATATTGTTGGAGCTTTGTACTATAATGTATTACTTTCGTTTAATAGAAAAAAAAACTTCAAAGTTCCTTAAATATAAATTTTGGTCTACATTGTACTTTTTAGATGTTTTCATGAATCATACTTTTCACTGATTGAACCCAAGAAAATTAAACAATAACTCACACATGAACATTACATAATGAAAGACCAAAATAATCAATAAATACGTTTGACAGCTTAGTATAAAAGCCATAAAATAAATTTAAAATCCTAATATGATGTACAGTGTTGTAGGGTGTAATGTGACATACATTTTGTTAAAAAGATTAATAAATATAATAGGATTATGTATCATTTCACCAAAAATTATAATGCAGGGTAATTTGTGGTTTAAGTTATTAGACAAAGCAAATGTATCTTAATAAAATTAATTTTTGCTATATGTTTCTTTTATATCGTAACACAAAATTATTATCTCTAACAATGCATAATTTATGAAACTTTCTTACAGAGAGCTGTTTTTTTCCTTTATGTTTCTGCAATTAGAGCTATACTTTGTATCTCTTTGCTTTGTGTCTTATGAAAATATTTTAATTAATAATAGGATATACATTTTCTAACGTTTATTAAAAATTTCACAGCAATTACTAGAGTAAATAACGTAAAACATTTGTAGATTACTTATATATTTTGAAATGAACAATGTATGTGAGCTATTTATCATTACTAATAAGAAAAACAAAATTCCAGAAAAAAAAGTGCAGTCACCAAAAGCTTATCTTCCGAAAAAATTCCATTAAAAGCGTTCTATTTGCGAAACAAGCAGAATTGAGATAAGTGAAAAATAAAACTGTTATAATGCTGAAATTTAATTAAATGCGCAGTTCTGTCCAAAAAGCTTTAAAATGGAATAAGGATATACAAAGTTGCATTATTGAAGATGCTTTGTTAGTATATTAGGAATAAAAATTTACATAGATTACCCAATAATCTTCTATATGTAAAGTGTTTCTCGCTCACATATAAATATATTTCTTGAACTCCTTAAAATATGTTCAAATAACTTAGTATATATATATATATATATTTCCACAGATATAAGAAAAAAGTAATACATTTTCTCATCACATCGCATTCGTTAAACCAAAATTGGATTGAAAATTCAATTTAAAACTCATTCCAATTTTAAGTTAGCACTCATACTTTTAAAAAATTAAACAAACATGAAATAAAAATCACTTCATTTATGATTCGTATATCATTATATGTATATTACATCTATTGTATATCTTTGTACATTTTTTATATCGTAAATTATTGAGGCTAACTGGAGACTAACAATATTTATGTCTATGCAAAATACCGTGTTTATTAAGTCACAAGGATCAACAGCCAGTAACTGGATTTGTTTTTATGATAATATTTTGTCTTAAAAAAGTTATGTATTTTATTATTTATGAAGTGTATAATTAAAAAATATTACTTATACGAAATATTCATAGAATGATGTAGTTTATTATTTCCATGAAACACTCTAATATTTCGAATTTTTAATTGTTTACTATACGCTACTGAAAAAAATTAGGGGAGCTCATGGCTTTAACTAAATTCCGTAAATAAACTGCTGTTCGTAAAAAATCAACACCATGAAGGAATCATCCTAATGAAAAGAAATTTACACAAACACCATTAATAAGATGTTATGCAAAATAGTAAGGTTTTTTTTTAGAGTCACCACCCATATATTACGTGAGCAGCTCCTTCTGAACTGATGTTTAAAGCGTATAAATAGAGTGGTATGTTGTGAGGTTTTATAAAGTGTGCGTGTTATTTGTTAATGGCCAACGTTTAGTGGAACTTAAGTATGCCTCCACAACAAAATTGGGTGAAATTACAGCAATTTACGAAAATTCTTCAATGAAGTCAACTCACGAAAGCTCCTTACGAAGCCTTTGAGAAGGAGTAGTTGCTGTCACGTAATAGAAGCTTGTGTGCAGCGGAACAGTTCCACAATGGACCGACGAATCAGTGGACCGACGAGGACCGGTCAACTCAAAACACTGGGAGTGGACAACGGAATGTGACATCAGCAGGCGATGATAGACATCTGGTCTGCATGGCGATGAATGGCTGTATAGTTTCCTCCAAGCAGTTGATCACATGTTGGTCACTGCTACAGGTGCATTAATAATGTCGGCTTCGTCAATTCGTCGACGTTTGCTGCAACGTGACTGTAAGCAAGGATTTCTTTAAACAGGATTCCCCTCACAGCAAATCGTCTACTGCTGCGTCTGCAGTGGGGTCATGAACACAGAGCCAGATGGGCAGATTAGCAGTAAGTTTTGTGGTCGTATTCACTATGGTCACATTCCTGTTAGACGCTATGCCGGTGAAAGATGCCTTCCAGATTACCGAACGTCATAATGACCGAACACCTGGATGCGATTTTATATCCTGGACAATCTCAGCTGCTACGAATTCAGGATAACCTAAATAGCAACAGGTACGTCCTTGAAGTGCTAGACCTCGAAGTCATTCCCTTCCTTCAAGGCATTCCTGGAACTATCTTTCAACAGGATATTTCAAGCCCACGTGTTGCTAGGAATGTTCGAAACTTCTTTTCAGACAAGCACATACAACTTCCTAATTTTCCAGCTTATTAGACAGAAACGAGTATGTCGCCTGCTGAACACGTGTGAGATTTGGTCGGTCAGTGTCTCACCCGTAATTCTTGTTCTTCCTCTTCAACAGACGAATTTCGGGTGCGCATACAAAAAATATGAAATTCTCTTCCACAAGCACACGTTCATTAGCTGTTTGACTCTATGTCACGTCAACACTCATTGCAGTGAGTGATGGCTACGCCAAATACTAATTTCCGACACTTAATATTGTGTTTTTACTTTGCTGATTCATTTATTTATATGTACCAATACTATATATAGTCATTTGTGCAAAACATTTCATTTTATTCTGATGACTCCTTCATGGTGTTGCATTTTATACAAAATACAGTTCATTTTTTCTGATAACTAAGGTAAAGCAAAACATCTCTAGTCCAAAGTGTAGCAGAAAACAGAAAAATGAAATCTTCATGAACAGTTTCTCTAAAGTTTTAAATAAAAAGCAAAATTATACGCCTTATGAAATTTTCGTTATCTAAAAATAATTGCACGTGAATATCTAAAACAATCTAGATAAAAAAAACTTTAAGCTAAGCATCATTTAAATCTATCTTAAAAGTTCATCTTTGTTTAAATATATTTGTTACAAATATAAAGCACCTTTAACTTAGCAGTATATTTTCAAGGAAAAGCATTTTAATAAATATGATTTATGAAACATTTTTATCTCCTACTTCGTAAAATATCGATTAACACGCGCTGGTATGTTTTAAATGTTAAAATATTTTCTGCTGGCGCATATATGCCTTTTTAAGTGCATGCTAATTTGCTTAGCAGTTTTCTTATTTCTAATTATAGCTATTAAAGGAAAGTTTCAAATCATCACGAAAACATTTAATTGCTTCTTTCTGAAAATATCTCATTTGTATGATATTTAAACATATAATTACAGTCACAACACTCATTTTTCTGAATATTTCTCACATTTTATTTTGGATTTGAATGATTCTTGAATATATTCCAGTATTTAATTTTACTTTTCGAGTAAGAAATATTATGTAATCAAAGTTGAATATATAATGCACATATTTTAGTTTACTTTTAAAGAACAAGGCAAATATAATGTGTTTATATTAAGAAAAAGTAATCCCCGTGTTAAATATTTGATGCTGTATGTAAGAAAATAATTTGAAAATTAATTTGATGTTGTTTCTTGAGGCATCGAATAATATAACTCGTTCAGATTTTTAATACGCCAGGTGCCTGCCTGTTAGTTGAAAATAAGCAAAATAACATGAAATAACTTTTAACGACTTTATTTAGAGTACACTTTGAAATTCATTAAAATATTTGTGAATTATTCTTATTTATATTTTAATTACATCATTTTGCAATTTACTAATATTTTAAAAATACAGAATGGATTATATCCCTTGTTATTCTCATGTTTTCTTTTCTTTCTTTTTTTTTAATTTATATTTTCTCCTTGAGAGCTAGTGATAAATTCTTCAAATCCATTTACTTCCATATTTAAATTTAAAATTATATTTTATTTCAGACAAGATTATATAAATGGTAGTGGGTAGATTTTCACTGTGTCATCTCTTGTTTCTATGTCATCTCTCTCTATATATATATTTTATATAATTGTTCAACTTTTAAAAGCAAACAAAACAGTCTTTTAAAAAGGATACTAATATTTGTTGCAGGAAAAGAACCTTATAAAAAATAAGAATTAACTAAAGAATAAAGAAATCAGATGCAGGTAATATTAATAGGCCAACTCTGAAATAAAACTATAAATTTAAATATGAAATTCACACTTTTAATTGATAGTTAATAATAAGAATATATAGAAAAGGCTTATACGTGTTTCCCGTAGGGTCAAGATAGACTTAAAAGGTTATCAGAAGCTTGTTTCTAAGATGAACTTACAACTTGAGTTGATGCCGTATCCTTAGTTATTCATTCTCATTAGAGAAATCATTATCCAGGGATACAAACAGATCATTACAAGTGACGCAATATTTAGACGTAGCAAATGAGGTCCATTTCATGTGATATGTAAGTGAAGCTGATGATGTTAGGTTAAATTACATATCATCATGTAGATGTGATGATCCTCATATGTCTAAGAACCAATCCAAAATAACTGGAAGGGAAAAAGCATGGAAATGTTTATTTGCCTTTTTTGCTGTTCTTACAAAAGTACTCAAGAAATTAGTAGTTATATTGAAGTTCGGGAGAATCAATTAAGTTTTCATTATCAGTAGATGCGTATGAATTCAATTAAATTATCACCGAATTTAAAACTTTGTCTCAAATGTAAAATTGAATTTGCTGATTTATTAGAAATACTTCTTCCTACATTACTCTATTTTTTTTTTAAATATTGAGTACATGAGATTCTTAAATTATATGAAAATAAGTTTTTCTTTTCTATGCACTGATCAAAAAGGCCTTATTATATCAATAAAAGTTTTTTAGAGTTTTATACACAACTTATGTAAAATTTTATTAGCGAATCTAAATTTTAAAATAAATAAATCTATTGAGAAAATTAGTTATGATTTTAACTGGGAATTTTAAATGAACTTTTAGCTAAG